>CM047884.1:3280406-3472419 GCA_026212405.1 Petrea volubilis | reverse complement strand
TTGCTATGTATCAATAGTAAACTAGCAAGTCGAGACTCTCTTTTGTTGATGTACCCTTATGTAATGTACCTTATACGTTGTAATTAAAAATGTATGCATGTATGTAGCCAATAATGATAGTATTAATCTAATAATAGCCATAAGACTAATAATAATAATAAAGGGATTTCGGGGTCGTCATAGGTGGTATCAGAGCTTGGGTTTACGCCTAAGCTATGCTGGGTAAGGATCCTCGGCGTAAGATTTTGGAATAGAAAGGAGATAGACTTGATCCGAATAGGTTAAGTAGGAATGAATTCCTTGAGATGTGTTTGACATGCAGGGTGGCGGGTGTGGCTGGGCGGCCGACCAGTGCATACTTTGCTCCCCTAAATGGCAAATACTTGACTAATTTGAGTATAAGGCGAATTTTTTTTGGGTAATAGTTGTAAATACTTGTGAAATTATGTGACTTAAGTTCGACGTGTGTAAAATCTACCTCTTGAACCTATAGGAACCTACTCGAGAGTCACCACGAGTATATGTGAAGTGCTAAAACCTCTAGTGCTCTAATGGATTTTATATAAGGTTGAATTATATGTTTGCGGAAAACGTATCTTTTGGTAAAAAAAAAAAAAAATTAGTACTGAGATAAGGACCTTGAGAATTGGGGAGGTAGAGGCTATGTACTTTGTTTGAACTTAAGAAAAGAAAGATTTGGAAGCTTGTGGAGGTCGTGGCATTTTGTATTGAATTGCCCTCAGTCCAAACCAGTGCCAACCCCGAATACTGGAAAGAATACAAAGGGCAATGGGAAGCAAGTGGAGAAGCCACGAATTCAAGGGAAGGTCTTTGCTATGAACCAGGCCGAGGTCGAGAATTCGGCGGTCGTGGAAGGTACGCTTCTCATTGACCGTTATTTTGCTAAAGTGTTAATGGATCCTGGTTCTACGCATTCATATATATCGACTAGTTTCTTTACTAGCTTACAAGTGCAACCTGAGGCCTTACCTTACGAATTAGAAATCACAACACCCCTTGGAACTAAATGGAAGACGGACTTAGTTTATCGAGATTGTGCACTTGAAATTGGTGGCCAAAAGATGACTGCTGACCTAGTATTACTACCCATTCATGACTTTGATGTTATTTTGGGTATGGATTGGCTAGCAACACACTACGCTCAAGTAGACTGTCATCACAAAGTTGTGCGGCTCTGTTTCCCGAATCAACCTATCATTGAAATCGTAGGGAACAAAACCACACCCGCATTACCCATTATCTCTTCCCTACAAGCCAATCGACTGCTACGGAAGGGCAATTATGCATTCCTAGCCCATATCATGAATAAGTCGGAAGATAAGAAGATGCTTGAAGAGGTGCCCATAGTTAACGAGTACCCCGATGTGTTCCCTGATGATTTGAAGGACTTACCTCCCCATCGGGAGATTGAGTTTGTAATCGAGTTGTTACCTGGAACGGCTCCGATCTCTAAAACTCCTTATAGGATGGCCCCTGCTGAGTTAAATGAGCTTAAGACCCAACTACAAGAATTACTCGATAAAGGGTTTATCCACCCGAGCACATCACCATGGGGAGCTCCGGTACTATTTGTCAAGAAGAAAGATGGAACTTGGAGGTTATGCATCGACTATCGTTCGCTTAACCAAATTACCATCAAGAATAAGTACCCTCTACCGAACATTGATGAGCTATTTGATCAGCTTCAAGGAGCTTCAGTTTATTCGAAACTGGATTTGAAAATCAGATATCATCAAGTACGAATTCAAGAGGAAGATATCCCTAAGACTGCCCTTAATACTCGGTACGGTCACTACGAGTTTCTGGTGATGCCATTCGGTGTAACGAATGCCCCGACAACGTTTATGGACTTGATGAACCGGATATTCCGACCATACCTAGACCAATTTGTATTTGTCTTTATAGATGACATACTGGTCTACTCTAAGTCGGAAGAAGAGCACGAAAGGCACTTGAGGATAGTACTTCAGACGCTGAGGGAAGAGAAATTGTATGCCAAATTCAGCAAGTGTGAATTCTGGCTGACACAGGTGGCCTTTTTAGGACACATAGTGTCGAAGGATGGGATTGCAGTTGATCCAGGAAAAGTGAAAGCCATAGTGGAATGGAAGCAACCAATGACTGTCACGGAGGTGCGAAGTTTTCTGGGTTTGGCTGGGTATTATCGGAGATTTATCAAGGATTTCTCCAAGATTGCTCGCCCTTAACCAGACTAACGCAAGCCAAAGTGCGGTTCATTTGGGATAACCATTGTGAACTAGCTTTCAAGAATTGAAGGATCGATTGGTCACCGCCCCTGTATTAACTCTGCCACAGGGGAATGAAGGATTTGTAGTCTACACAGATGCGTCCAAAGAAGGACTAGGCTGTGTACTTATGCAGAATAAAAGGGTAGTAGCTTACGCTTCGAGGAAGTTAAAACCTTATGAAGAAAACTACCCAACGCATGATCTAGAGCTGGCAGCCATTGTCTTTGCTCTTAAGAAGTGGAGACATTACCTTTTTGGTACTTCGTTTGAAGTATTTACTGACCACAAAAGTCTCAAGTATTTATTCTCTCAAAAAGAGTTGAATATGAGACAACGAAGATGGTTAGAATTGCTAGCTGATTTTAATTGCGACATTCTATACCATCCGGGTAAAGCGAATGTCGTAGCTGATGCTTTAAGTAGGAAGGCCAGTCTAGCCTGCTTAATGACACGAGAATGGAAATTGCTAGAAGACATCTCAAGTTGGAAACCTAAAGAACGGGAGTTTGGAGTTGTGTTTTCACAACTACATGCTCAGCCCATGATACTTCAGCGAATTAAAGAAGCACAAGAAATGGACGACGAACTCCGAAGGGTTAAAGAGAGAGTTAACCGTGGCCAAGAAAAGGAGTTTGCCTTGCCAGATGATGGAATCTTGAGATTTCGAAATCGAATATGTGTTCCAAACAGTGAGCAACTGAAAAGGGAGATATTAGAGGAATGCCATAACACCAAGTACACAATACATCCAGGGACAAACAAGATGTATCAAGATGTGAGACGACAGTACTGGTGGCCCAAAATGAAAAGGCAGATAGCAGAGTTTGTGGCAAAGTGCTTAACTTGTCAACAAGTTAAAGCAAGCCACCAGAAGCCCTTTGGGTTATTGCAACCTCTTCCAATCCCTGAGTGGAAATGGAAACACATTACGATGGATTTCGTTATGGGACTACCACGAACACAGAGAGGTCACGATGCAGTATGGGTGGTCGTGGACAGACTCACAAAAAGCGCCCATTTTCTTGCATTTGCTAAGACCTATTCGCTAGATAAGATGGCAGAAATCTATAAAAATGAGATTGTTCGCTTACACGGTGTCCCAGTAAGTATAGTATCTGACCGAGACCCTCGGTTTGTCTCAAAATTTTGGCAAGGATTGCAGAAGGCTTTGGAGACTAAGTTGAATTTTAGTACGGCTTATCACCCACAAACAGATGGACAGACTGAAAGAGTTATCCAGATTCTTGAAGACATTCTTAGAGCGTGTACCTTAGATTTTGGTGGGAATTGGGATCGACACTTGCCCCTCACAGAGTTCGCCTATAACAACAGTTACCAAGCCACGATAGGCGTGGCCCCGTTTGAGGCTCTTTATGGAAGAAAGTGTAGATCCCCAGTTTGTTGGAGTGAAGTGGGTGAAAGTAAGCTAATAGGCCCAGATTTGATTCGTGAGACAACAGAAACGATCAAGATGATAAAGAAAAGGATGGAGACAGCACAAAGTCGTCAGAAGAGTTATGCTGACCGACGACGAAAAGACTTGGAGTTCGAAGTGGGTGACTTCGTATTCTTAAAAGTCTCGCCAAGAAAAGGTGTTTTGAGGTTTGGGAGAAAGGGCAAGCTTAACCCACGCTATATTGGACCTTTTGAGATACTAGCGAGAGTGGGGAAAGTTGCCTACTGATTAGCCTTACCCCCAGCTTTGGCAGAAGTACATGACGTATTTCATGTGTCTATGCTTAAGAAATACCATCGTGATCCCTCTCATGTTGTTGACTATGAGTCCCTCGACATTAGTCCAGAACCTGACCTATGTTGAAGAACCAACGAGAATTCTAGACTTCCAAGAACACACCTTGAGAAACAAAACCATAAAATTAGTTCGTGTTCTATGGAAGGATCATGGGATTGAAGAAAGTACGTGGGAACGACTAGAAGAGATGCAAAAGAAATACCCACAGTTGTTCGATTAGGCGTCGACTCAATTTCGAGGACGAAATTTTCTAAGGAGGGGAGGATGTAACGACCCGGTAAATCCCTTATTTACCTATTTTATATTATACAAAATTTATAGGATTATTTTGTGAGTTATTGATTTCTAGAGATTATTTTTTCAAATATGATTTTATTTGTGAACTAGTGAGCATTTTACTACCTAAATATTTATAAAATATTATAAATTCCAAATATTTTTTAAACTTTCATGCATTTGATCCTTCTAAACTTCCAGAAATTTTTAATAGATTATTTTCAACTTTTACCTATTTTTCCAAGCATTTTTAGTAATTTTCGGAAAACATCGTATTTAAGTTATTAATTTGAAATCTAATTTTGAAAATGCTTAATTATTATCCAAAAATTAAAATAATAATACAAATAAATATTATAGGTTTTATTTGACTTATAAAAATTAATTTTCGAATTTTTACAATTTTATTTCTATCTTTGGGCAATTTTCGAAAAATTTGCAAAACAAGGGGTATTTTGGTCTTTTCACCTCTCCAACCCCAAATTTCGTTTTTTCCTGAGAAATAAGCAATAAAATACTTAATAAATAAGAGTTTCAGAATATATATGTTTTTGTTTGATTTTAGTTGATTTTATTTTATATTTTATCAAAATATCTTTACTAATACATACTCTTGAACTTCATATACATAAATAACTATATATTAGTGGTGATGTACATGGCTACATATACACACACCCACATACCCACATACATATACATGGTATTTAGTAAGAATAGGTGTAAGCATATATAGCCATGTATAATGTATGGAATAGGTATTTAGTTGAATTTAATAATTGGATATTTGTGTCTAATACATGGAAGATAATTACACAAGACCATATATACCAAAATCCTCATTTTTCAGCCATTTTTCCAGCCCAAAACCGTGCACTCTCTCTTGCTCTTACACTCTCTTTCATTTTTCCTCCAAACACTTCACTTCCTCCAAATTACTACACACTTTGAAGAACAAAGGTAGGAACTCTTCTTTATACCTTAAGTAGAGGGTTTTTCTTCTTCTTCTTGAGGAGATTAGGCAAGCTTCCATACTCTTGTGCCCAAGCAATGTAAAAGAACAAGCTTGAATGGCCTAGAGTGAGAGCTTTTGCCAAACATACCTCCAAGTTGAGGGTTTTAGTTATGTTGCTAGCTTCATGTTACTTTATAGTTCATTTTATCATGTTTAACTCTTGTTGGGAGGAAGTTGAAGGATGGATAGTATTATGAGCATGATCTTGAAGATCTTATGTGATTAGTATGCTTATTTGGAGTTCTATGTGCTTACTATGCTTTCTTGGAAAACTATGTGATTATTGTGCCTTTTTACAATAACATGGCATTCTTATGTTTTATTTGGATTATTATGTGAGTTCTATGCTTTATATGAGGTAGTATGAGACCATGATTCTTTAAATGAGCTAGTAGGGGAATATCCTATGTTGTCTTGAAGTAATTGTGAAGAAAGCTCCATATATCTATTTATTATACTTTATTGTATAGTTTTATGCCTACTTTGATGATTATAGAAATATATATATATATATCTATGTACGTATATATATAGATAAATATTTAAAGTATTGTTATCTATTCATTTAGCTAGTTCATATTATATTAGGTATATATCTATATATATATATATAGTTATGTACGTATATATATATGTCTACTTATTATAGACTAATTATATACTTAGTAATACTTAGTAAGACTACTTTAATCTATATATATATATATATATGGTACGTATAAGTATATATATAATTACATTCATTTTATTAGTTTATATATATATGTAGATAATTTCAATCATCTTATATCTATATCACACTTTATATAGTTTATATATTTTTCTATCATCTTTATATATATAAACTTATCTATATCACATTTTATATATTTTATATATTTATATTAGTATCTTTTAATCTATATATATATTTAAGTATATTTATACTAGTTATATTTTAGTCTTTATATTTATATATTTATACTAGTTATGTTTATATATTTATATTTATATTTTATCTATTTACATATTTTGCTACTATCTATTTACATATGCTTAATAAGCAAACATAAAGCTTTCATTTATAAGTGTGGAGCTTACTTTGCTAAACTGTGATTATGTGCATATGTGAACAAATTGCAATTGTGTGAATGGGCCCATATGTGCTGGAATGGTCTGGGGGGTGTTCCACCGGGACATACTATTGAGTAGCCGGGAGAGTTCACCACCCTTCCATCTCCTAATCCCCCCCTTGGGTAGACGGAGGGATCTACTCAAGAGAGAGGGTCGTAGAACAATACTAAGGCGTATGCCCGGGATACGACCATTGGAGGATAAGGCTGGCGGGAGAAATGTGCTGGTTGTTATTTCGGCCCGGGTAGTTATAAGGGTCACTGTCAGGTGACGAAAGGTAGAAAGTGTGAAATTATATATGTGCTATGTGTAACTAATGTGCACTTGACACCCGAGCACCTTATGTGTATAAAGAAGTGTTTCTACTCAACGTATGTTGATTCGATGTTATATTATATTTTAGATGCTTCCGAAGATAGCTTTTATGATGGTGAGGAGGAGGAACCTTTTGAAGCATTTTATTAGGAAGAAGGATGTAGGATTTTCCGCTGCGTACCTGTTTTGGGTTTTTGCTTTTGCTATGTATCAATAGTAAACTAGCAAGTCGAGACTCTCTTTTGTTGATGTACCCTTATGTAATGTACCTTATACGTTGTAATTAAAAATGTATGCATGTATGCAGCCAATAATGATAGTATTAATCTAATAATAGCCATAAGACTAATAATAATAATAAAGGGATTTCGGGGTCGTCATAGAAAGAGCATAGACCGGCGAGGTATAAGAGTGTGCTAGTTGGAACTCTAAGACAAAAAGAAATGCACATCCTACAACATGCATTGCATAGTTTTTTGTAACCGAATGCTGCAGTGAATCATAATCATGACGTGGAACTTAGCATTTCCAATCATGGAGCCAAGTTTCCTATAGCAGATTAGAGAAGGGAGAAAAAGGATGGGAAGAAAAGTGAGAAACATTTCAAGGTCTCTACTAAAGAGTCTATGGCTATCAACGCGACTCCAGCCAAAATGCTTGCTAGTGACATGAAATGCGGAAGAAAGTTTGAAAACTAGCACATCACAAATGAGAGGCGTCACTCTCATTAGAGGAAAGGCAAGAGAAGGAATACTCATTCCCAAATCCCAACATCTCTCACATTTGTTATGAGCTGTTAGCAAGAAAATTGATTCTGCAACTAGAGCCAAAATGGCCTGAAGAGAGTGGCAAGGTGAATAACCAGAAGTACATCAATCAAGTATCATTATATTGTCAGTTACCCAATAGAGACAAGCTTCGTAAAAAAGGACAGAGTCATGGTATTAGCAAGGCATAAAAAGATAGCCCTTGATAGTGAAGAGGCCATAGACGCAAATACTACAACTGTAACATCCACTATGAATTTTAGGGTTGCACCTCAATGCAAAAAAAATGTTATTTCGTCATCAACACCTATGGGGCCATTGATTACAATTTAGTTTAGATGTTTCAATTCAAACGTTAGCAAAAACATGTTCACCAATGATGCAAAGGTTAATAAAGATTTAGATTCGGCTTCTAAAACTTAGAACGATAGTGAGTGGGTCCTTACACCAACAAGAACCTACAGAAGAAAAGAGAAAAAAAATTCAGCAGCAATAAAAATAAAAATAAATAGAAACCAAAAAGAAATAAATTTGGTCTAAATAAACAAGCTAATATCACAGTCAAATGTGCCAATCCCCGACAACGATGCCAAAATCTTGATATGATTGCACAAGTGCACGCAGTTGTATAAGTAATATAAGCTGAGTAGAGTGTCGAATCCCACAGGAATTGTAATTTGGCTTGTGAAAATGACTTGTTTTATTTAGCTAAATTAATCAATTGTGGAGTGGGTTTGTTTCCTACATAAAAAGCGAATATTAAGCTAAAGGCTACTCGCAATCAAAATTATAACAATTGCTCAATACGATAAAATATAAGTGCAAGGTGGTTTTATTGATCTAATTATCTCTATTCCAATGTAATCCATAAATTAAATGGTTTCGTGGTTATGTGAAATCAAGAACAAATATATCCACAATCTCGCTCGAGCATTGTAGAATTGACTCATACAATCTTTCTAGGCCTAAAACTAACCAATTTTCATTCAATTAATCCAAGCCTCAGAAAATATTTGTAAAAATTTTAATCACCACCTTAGGGCTCAATCAATATTATATTCATTCTCATGCAACTTTAATATCAATTGATCTCGTCTAACTAGAGCAACAATCGTGAATCGTCTCTTGACCTCATCAATGATTCACAAATTCAATAATTATGGGCAATCAAATTGTAACCAAGCATTAAATCCTTAAACAAGATTCACACAAAAACATCCGAAATCGCATTCATATTCATGGGATTTTCATGAATAGAGAAAAGAAAAACTACACCAGCCTTACACTTAGTATTTGAATTAGTTCATAATGAATCTCAAAAAAACAAGAACGAAATCTGAAAAAGAATCGATAAAGGAGAAGAAATAAACTTATTTGGTAGTGAATTCAGATGTAAACTTCCTTCCAAAAGTCGTTCTTCCTTCACGTCTTGATTTTTTCCTTCTTCCGTCTTTAAAAATCCCCTAAAACTAGATGATAAGTAGATGAAAATTGAAAGAGTGGTTTTCTAATCTCAAATACCTAGCTAAAAGCATGCTCCCCCATTTTGTGCCTGAATCTGACTTAAATAGGGCCAAAATCAGCCTACAAACTTCTTTCCTATTCAGATTCCCAATCTAATAAGGATTATTTTAAATTGCTGTCGCAAACTATGCATAGTACCTAAAATATTTTGGGAACGTACCCAAACTTACAGATTCGTTTATCTCTCTCATAACTGAAATTGGGTACATACTTGAAATATTTTGCATATATACTCATTCATACAGACTCGTTTCTTTCCTAAATGGCTTGAATTAGGTTGGCACTCAAAATATCTTGTATAAATACCGAACTCTTGACTTCCACTTTCCATGCCCTTTATGGTATGGTATTTTTCCCATCTCACCTACAAACCAATGATTTAACTCAACTATAGGTATAATAAGGCTCAAATAGGGAAAAATACGTGATAAGTCCGATAAATTAAACATAAAGATCAAGTATAATTGCGGACTTATCAACTCCTCCAAACTAAGATGGTGTTCACCCTCGACCAACTCAAAACTAACAACACAAGGAAACGAACACAATTGAAGCTCATTCTTGGAACATCACGCTCCAAAGCAAAACTCCATTTTATTTTCTCATAAACTATTAACCACTATGTTATTTGTTCAATGTGCAAACAATCAAAATCTCATATACACTCTACAAATAATTATTATTATCAAGCATCCCCCGTGTAATCGTGTGTGTTATGATCACGAGGAACAATCACCAACAATTTGGATCAATTCATATTCAACCAATGGCGTAAAAGTGGACTCCATAAGTCAGTTTTTCATTCTTATCTCTACTAATATAAACAATGACAAATCGGGGATTGATAGGGTTTATTATCACAATTCAAGTATAGTGCATAGAAAGGATTAGAATACATAGACATTGTGCTTTTGGGCTTGTAATGTGGCTATCAAGAGAATTAAGCACAATGCAGGCTCAAAGAGCACTCAAAGGATACATTTAACCAATAAATAGGTAATTATGGCTCAAAAATTTTCAAAAATAGCTTAAGTCATCTCCCCAATTTAACATAGTCTAGAATTTCACCTCGACAAGAAATCAAATCGATTCTAGTATCCTATTCCATTAAAGCACATGCGAAACTTCTCACAAAAATATAAAATTTCTCTAAATCATTTAGCAATCATTGCTCCAACTATGTGCTCAAAGTGATTAGGGGATAGTAAAACATAGCATTTGATAGCATAAAATCATCACAAAATAAGGAATTTCACCAAAACATGCGTATTTCAAGAACAACAAAACAAAAATAGCCCAAATTTTTTTTCCAAATACCATTAATAAGCCATTATCAACAGAATTGGACTTGAACAGTACATGGCCTTGTTATATCTAGATACGAATCATCAGAGATGACTCTTTTCGTCTGTTCGTCCTAGTTTCCAGCTGATACACTGTTCTCGGTCAAGTTCTGCAAGCACTGCTAAAGATTATCCTTATATGGATTATTCTAGGCAAATCAAAATCCCTCTAAACTTAGAGGGTATTTTATCCCCAAAGTACGAAAATTAGCGCAGACAAGGGCAATAACACAATAGACTGCAGCTACAACTAACTAAACTACAGAAGCAAAAGCAAATAACAGAAAGTAAAGAAAAAGGATAGAGAACACCTCATGTCAGATAGGGTTAGAGAACTCATGAACAATATTTTGTGAGGCAGCCCATGGGATTTCCATAAAAAATACCCAATTATACACTTCGGCATCGAACCCAACCGGTAGCATCCCCTGCTCACGAATGAATGGGCTATGTAAGGACCCGTATTCTCACTCTCATTATGTATAGATATATTTATATGTGACTATTTTATATTTACATGCGTTTATGTTATATTTATGGGTATATGTTTTCATAATGTTAATACCCTGTGTTTCATGTTCGTTTTTTGAAAAATGTGGAAGTTAGGACTATTTCTTGTCCTAGTTAACTATCATATAAACTATATAATTCATGAAAATAAAGGTATACACATATAGATATATATGTTCAGTTTGTGTAATAAGATTTAGAAGATTTTCGGAAAAACCCCTAAAGAATGGATAAATTGCATTTTCGACCCCTAGACATTTTTCTTCCCTATTATGCCTAATTATACATAAAATAAGAAAAAAAAACTACAAGTTTTCAGAAAAATAAATAGGGGTGGACGAAATTTTGCTGAATATATACATATATATTTTAATTACTTAGTATATACTAGTCTTATTCTCAATTCTTCTACACATACACTTGTACATACACTTGGACAAACATTTCTAGATGAATGCATACATGTGTGGTCAAGAATAACATAGACTCACACTTAAGACACTAGACTCACACTTGGGTCTTGAGTTGTAAAGAAAATAATCATGAGATTAAGACCCAAGTATATTATAATCTTCCCTCTACATAATAACTATAAGTAAGTAATTATACTAGACAAAACAAACCCCACCCTCTCACATACACCAAGCTGCACGACCACACACACTCACACACTCTTTTACCTTCATTTTGTCCAAATAACCACAAATTTCAGCCTACTTCCATCCTCACACTTTGCACCCCCTTAAAACTACAAGAACAACCACTACTACTAGAAGGTAGAAACCTTCCCTATGGCATGAGTTAGCCTAGGTTTTTATGAAAGTATTAGCTTCATATCTTCCCCATTAGACCTTAAGAGGTAACCACAAGTTGGTTTCCATCTTGGGTCTTAGGGAATACAAGAAAATTTGGGTATATGCTTATAGTGACATTATGTGCATCTTGCCCTTGAATGTCTTGAAACCATGCTGAAATTTTGCTTGCAATAGGTCCAAATGATGCTTAAGTTATGTATTATGATGTTTGATACTTTTTATTACTTCAATCATGTGTTAGAAGCTGAAATTTCGTGTTTGTCAAGATGAAATTTTAGTTCAACACTTGCTGGAAATACTATTCAAAGTGCTGAAAATTTTGTTACAAGGCTGAAAACTCTTATTTTTGCACAACTGAAAAATCCGATTTTTCCAAACTTAAAACCTGTTTTATATGTTGTAATTCCAGTGGACAATAAGCTGGAAAAACAGTTTTTTCAAACCTGTAAAGTTCGGCTTCGAGGGCTGGAAATTTCAGTAGGCGCGCACTTGAGCATTTTGCGTCGCAGTCTGAGAATTCCAAGTCTTGTGGGCTGGAAACTCGAAATTTTATCAACCAAAACTTTATTTTACAATATTAGAAACATATTTGTGAAATCCCAGCAGGTTTTAGGCTAGAAATTCCATACTTTCAAACTGAAATTTTCTGCTCGTCGCAAATATTTGCAGACTGCGAATTTTCAGTTCATAAAGGTTGAAATATGTGTTCATTTATGTAAGATCAGTGTGAAAGCATACTGAAATTTTGTAAAACTATGTGTTATACATGAAGTTTATGTGTGCATGTTGGGCCCCAATGTGAATAGGGGTGGATGTGGTCGAGTTCGGCCGGGCGGCGTCGGGCTTGCCGGTCTTAAATTAGTTCTCGACCCTCCATCGTTGCCTAATCCCTCCTTGCATGGACGGAGTGTCTATGTACTGAAGTGGGTCGTAGGAAAATCGGCATGTGCCCGGGATATGACCACTGGAGTGATTGGTTGGGAATTGGAGTGTTTGGTTGGAAAATATCGGCACGAAGTGATAAGGTAGCCGCCCGTCGAGGTGGAAGAAATCCAACGTGAAATTATGTGATTTTATGTTTGTAAATTTCTATGACAATGTGCACGAATCTCACACGAGCACCTTATGTTATATGCAAAGTTTCTACTCAACACGTTGTTGACGTGTTTCATGTAATGTTTTAGCCGATCTTGAGGCAAACGGAGTTGCTAGCGAAGAAGACATAGGAAGGCGGTTCGAAGCATTTAGCTAGTTATGCATGTTATATGAGTGAGGTTATTTTGTAGTCACGATCATGTATGTAATAATCAACTTACGTGTACTTTTGGGTTTTCGAATAAAAGTATGAGTTGGTTTTACTACTGTTTTAGAAAGTGACATGTTTGTGTAAAAATTATAAATGGGATATTTTCATAATTAGCTAGAAGTTTCGGGTCGTCACAGGCTATGCCATATTTTGCTCTCGTATAACTCTTTTACCTCGGTGCTAATAAAACAGGACAATTCCCCAATACAAACATTCGAAGAACCCAAACATCAAGTGGCCTACCCAAAAATCACATCCAAACATCAAGTGGTCTACCCAAAAATACACACAAATAAACTTAAAGAAATTCAATAACATAAAAACATAAAATTTTGGGTTGCCTCCCAAAAAGTGCTTGTTTATAGTCCTTAGCTCAACTCCTTTCAATTTTTTAATGAATGAGGTCAACATAGTCAACCCTACTCAGTCCAAATCTCTACCCACATATGCCTTCAAACGTTGGCTATTCATCATGAAATGTTTCCCTCGTTGTCCCTTGTGGGACTTCTTTCTCATGATGTGGGCATCGTACCACTTCTTTGTTTCTCTCCTCAGCTTTGTATCATCTTCCATCAGTATTTCATATATGCCTATGGAAGGCATAATACTCTTGATGTCAAGAGTTTGGTGCCCTATTGCTTTAATTCTATACTTAATTAGCCTCACAATTATCCTCTTTTGCTCCCTAGTCAAGGAAGGAGCCCAAATGATTTGTAAGGTTTCATTCTCCCCAGAAAAGGTATATTTCAAATTCCATGGTAAAGGCTTAACTTCTAACTTAGGGAGTTGAATGCCTAAGGAGGGTGTAGGACTCATGGTTTTTGGTAACTGTTTGCACGCCAGTTCACTTTCTCCCGTATCTTTCTCACTCTCTACATTCTCCCCTTCCACATTACTCTCTTATCAATTACCTCTAGTCTCATGCACTGATCATCCCCATTGTGGTATTTAACAGCCTTAAAAGCATCAATGTCTATACTCTCATCCCAAATCTGAGAGTTAGTTTTCCCGCATTGACATCTACCAAAGTTTTCCCGGTATTTATGAAAGGCCTCCCTAGTATCAACATCATATCTTTGTCGACATCAAAGTCAAGAACCACAAAATCAATCACGAAAATAAACGTCACAACTTTCACTAGGACGTCCTCCACTACTCCTACGAGCCTCTTGAGCGATCGATCAGTGAGTTACAGGGAAACGGTAGTAGGGGACAAGTCTCCAACACCTAATTTCCTGAAATAGAAAGAGGCATCAAGTTAATATCAGAACCTAAATCACAAACAAAATTATACAATTCAAACTTTTTGAATACACAAGGGATAGTAGAACTCCTTGGATCTTTTAATTTCAAAGGAAACTTCTGAGACATGATGCTGCTGCATTCTTCCGTCAGTGCCACAGTCTGGTATTCCTCCAACTTTCTTTTATTCGAGATGATCTCTTTTAAGAATTTGATGTAGTGTGTCATGTTTGCTAATGCCTCAACAAGTGGGATATTGATGTGCAGTGTCTTGAAAATGTCCAGGAACTTGTTCCTTTGGTGTTCCTGCTGAGCTTGCCTCAAATGTTGTGGAAAAGGAACCTTAGTCTCACAGGGGTTTGTTTTTTACATAGTTGGAGCTTGATCAATTTGATTCCCCATTTCTTCTTCCTCACTTCCATTTGCATCCTCACATACTTTGATATTTTCTTCTTTCTTGCTTTTAGCTTTTGATATTTTTGGTAACTCCAACTCTTTCCCACTCCTCAGTGAGATTGCATTGCATTCCTACTTGGGGTTAGTTTTTGTGTTGCTTGGAAAGTTCCCCTGGACTCTATTGGTTAATGTATTGGCTAATTGGCCCATTTGAACCTCCAAAGTATGAATGGATGAGCAGTGGTTTTTGGCAATTTGATCGAATTTCCCTTTGATCCTTTTCAAGCTCTCTTCCTGCGAAGCCATCTTTATCCCCAAAGCATCAATGAACTTGTTCATGTTTGTCTCTAGGGAGCTAACTTCTCATTGGGGTGGGTAGTTCAGTTGGAATCCGAGTGGAAACTGTGGCCTATTTATATTTTGACCACCCCACGAGAAGTTAGGGCGATTCCTCCACTCCGGATAGTACGTATTGGAGTAGGGTTTATTCACTTGTCTCCACTACATATTTCCATGCATATTTGCCCCTACAAAGTTAACCTATTCACTCAACACAATAGGAAATGAACTACCCAAGGAGCAATCAGTAGAACCATGATTATAATCGCCACGTAATTCACATGATGATTTAGGGCAAGCACTCAAAGTGTTACTATTCAAAGAGTCCAACTTTGAGTTAGAGTGCTTACCTGAGCTTGTAGTGATGCAATGGCATTGAGCTCTAAGTTACAACCTTGGTTATTTTGATTGGTGGATTTTGTTGATCATTGGTAGTTATTGATTGCCATCTTCTCAATCAAGTCGTAGGCTCGCCCAGAGTCTTTGTAACCAAAGAACCTCCAGCAGCTGCATCAATTGAACTCTTGGTGTTTGCCTCTAACCCATTGTACAATGTGTGCAACACTATCCACTTGGGTAGTCCATGATGGGGACACCTCCTTGAAAGTTGTTTGTACTTCTCCCAAGCCACTTATAATGACTCCCAACCATTTTGTGAAATGGTTGATATGCAGTTTTTTAGCTTAGGAGCCTTAGCTAGTGGAAAGTACTTGGTTAAAAACGCTTGTGACAGCTGATCTCAATTTGTAATTGATCCACTAGGCACTGAATTGAGCTAAATTTTAGCTTTATCCCTCAAAGAGAAAGGTAAAATCCTTAATTTTATTGCATCTTCTGACGCTCTGTTAATCATTATAATGTCGCAAAGCTCTAGAAAGTTATCTAGATGCTAATAAGGGTCTTCGTTTAGTAAGCCATGATATTGACTGTTGCAGGTCGCCATGTTCAATAGGGCTGGTTTAATCTCAAAGTTGTTCGCCTCAATGTGCGGTCTTTGAATCCCCGTTCTAGCTCCTTTAGCTTGGGATACAATGAAGTCATGCAATGTTCTTGCATCAACTTGACCAACCGGTGGGGCATTTTGATCATTTCTGCCGTTAGCCTCGTTGTTCTAGTTGTCAACCATAATGCATTCCTGAGCTATTCTAGCTCTTTTGACTATATTCCTCCTTCTGTTGGCTTCGTTGATTTCGAGATCAAGAGATACTAGTCCAGCTTGTGAGCTTGCACGCATTGTGATCATACACCAACAAGAACCTACAACAGAAAAGCGAAAAAATTCAGCAGCAATAAAAATAAAAATAAATAGAAACCAAAAAGAAATAAATTTAGTTTAAATAAACAAGCTAATATCACAGTCAAATTCGCCAATCCCCGCTAAAAACTTTATAGGTTTGTGCAAGTGCACACAGTCGTACAAGTAATATAAGATGAATAGAGTGTCGAATCCCACAGGGATTGTGATTTGACCCTTGAAAATGATTTTTTTTTATTTAGCTAAATTAATCGATTGTGGAGTCGGTTTGTTTCCTACATAGAAGCTAATATTAAGCTAAAGGCTACTCGTAATCAAAATTATAACAATTACTCAATAAGATTAAATACAAGTGCAAGGTGGTTTTATTGACCTAATTCTCTATTCCAATCCAATCCCTACATTAAAAGGTTTCGTGATTGTGTAAAGCTAGGAACAAATATATCCACAATCTCTCTCGAGCATCGTAGAATTAACTCATACAATCCTTCTAGGCCTAAAACTAACCAATTCTCATTCAATTAATCCAAGCCTTAGAAAATATTTTATAAATTTTAATCACCATCTTAGGACTCAATCAATATTAAATTCATTTTTATGCAACTTTAATATGAATTGATCTCGTCTAACTAGAGCAACAATCATGAATCGTCTCTTAACCTCATCAACAATTTTCAAATTCAATAATTAGGGGCGATCAAACCCTAACCATGCATTAAATTCTTAAACAAGATTCACACAAAAACATCCAAAATCACATTCACATCCGTGGGATTTTCATGGAATAGAGAAAAGGAAAACTACATCAGCCTTACACTTACTATTTGAATTAGTTCATAATGAATCTAAAAAAAAAACAAGAACGAAATCTGAAAAATAATCGATAAAAGAGAAGAAATAAACTTATTCGGTAGATAATTCAAATGTAAACTTTCCTCCAAAGGTCGTTCTTCCTTTGCCTCTTGATTATTTCCTTCTTCCGTCGTCAAAAATCCCCCAAAACTAGATGATAAGAAGAAATAGATTGAAAGAGTGGTTTTCTAATCTCAAAAACCTAGCTAAAAATGTGCTTACCTGTTTAGTGCCTGAATCTAGATTTAAAAAGGGCCAAAATCCGCCTAGAAATATCTTTCCTAATCAAACTCCTAATCAAATAAGGAATGTTTTAAATTGTTGTCGTAGACTTTGCGTATGTACCTAAACTCACAGATCCGTTTATCTCTCTGATGACTGAAATTGGGTACATACTTGAAATAATTTTGCGTATGTACTCATTCATACAGACTCTTTTCTTCACTCTTCACTGAAATTGGCTACATACTTGAAATATCAAATGACTTGAATTGGGTTGACACGCAAAATATCTTATGTAAATACCCAATTGTTGACTTCCACTTTTCGTGCCCTTTATGGTATTTTTCCTATCTCACCAACCAAACAATGATTTAACTCAAATTTAGGTATAATAAGACTCAAACAGAGAAACATACACGATAAGTCTGATAAAATAAACATAAAGATCAAGTATAATTGCAGACTCATCAGTGTCCTCATAGTCAAAAGCAACGTATTAAATTGTTTCATTTGGTGTGAACAAATATACCAAGGCAAGCTAAACATAAATAAATGAAGCTGAGGAAGAGTCCAATAGCTAGGGTAGGTAAGTTACCAAAGAGCTAGAAATGCCATCCTATCGCTTTGGGCGACTTCTTGCTGGAGAAAATCTTTTGGCCGGATATGAAGCCATTGTCAAATATCGTTAGTGTACAGCTTTATCTAGAACCTCACTTGGTGAATGAGGTGATGCTCACAATGAGCCCAATTAACTACCCTGTTGAAAAGAAAGAACAGCACTCAAATCAGTGATAAGAGAAAGGTGAAAGTAAATGGCCTGGTTGAATGCTAAACCTTGAACGCATATTATCTAAAGTTCGAAGGACCGTTTAAGCCAAAGTTTATTTACTGTTTGAAAAGTCTTGTTATGATTTGTCAAATCCATCTAGTTAGGAAGTCTAAAACCTAAGTTGACTAGTGAGAATATCCATGGAATCAACAAGGCATGACAAAAACTACAAAAGCAGTGGTTTTATGTTGATTAACCAAGAATTGGTTTGGGATATGTATCGGAGGAACCAATTAGAATATGAGTTTCTAAGAAAGATAAGTATGCTATGGCATATTGCAACAAAAAAGATGAAAACAAAAATGGAAAGAGAAAAGATGGTCAACCTGTCTCCATATTTGATCATCAAGGTACTCCCACTGCTCATACTTCCATATTCAAAATACTCAATTCAACTAGTCAAAAATCATTGATATAGGATAGGATCAACAGTAGTCGTCCTTTACTATGTGACTGATTTATGGATGACAAATTGCGGCAATAAGGAGAGCAAAGCAATGAGAATGCCAAAGACAAAAAAAAGAAGATCAAATATTTCATCCATATTCAATGCGTGGAAGCAAATCCTCATTGCTTCTTATGTATGTGAATGGCGTAATAAGTGTGAAACAACATATAATTGATCATTCTCATCTGTCAAATGGAAGTGCCTCGTATGATAATGACATGCAGGTTATTGTTAACTTCTGCTGTGGAGGAGCTAAATATTGAAGCCCCTGGTCAAGCCATAAGGAATTGGTAAAAGCTAGTTTTATGCAAATGATAAGTGCTTGGAATGGAAGTTGGCACTATAGCCAGTTGTGAAAGTGGATTGAGAGCTAAAGTGGACAATTGCCTACCAAATAGCTAGGATTTCTATCGACCATGCAACTATTGGGCAATCAAGTGACTATACGATCAATCAAACTCAAATATGTAATCACATCGCAGTCGACAAAGACTCTAGCTCATAGGTTTCCAAATATGATATTCAGGAAGCCCCTCCGTAGCTTGAAGATGGTGGACAAGAAACTATGGATGAGTTAGAAGAACTGAATCTAGGAACAATAGAAAAGCCATGATTTATATTCGTCAGCGCACTTTTGAGTTTTGAAGAAAAAGATCGCTACTTCAAGCTCTAACCAAATATAGAGATGTCCTTTCTTGCACATACAAAGAAATGTCCGATTTAGACCTAAAAGTCATGATTCATCAGGATAAAGCACAAAGCAAGGTCAGTGAAATAATTATAATAGATACTCTACCCACAGCTAGGCCTGCACATTGAAGCTAAAGTCAATAAGCTCATCGATGCTGGATTCATCAGAGAAGTTAAATATCCAACTTGGATCTCTAGCGTATTTCACATCAAGAAAAAGAATGGCCAAATACGCATGTGTTGACTTCCAAGACCTAAATAAGGAATGGATAAATGACGACTTCTTGTTCCCCATTATTGAGATCATGGTTAATGCAATCACAGAACATGAAGCTTTATCTTTCATGGATGGATTCTTAGGGTACAATAAAATCAAAATGGTCCCAAAAGATGAGGAATGCGTAACATTTTGCACTCCAAAAGGTATTTAGTGTTATAAAGTTATGTTTTTTGCCTTAAAAAAGACAGGTGCTACCTACCAACAGGCCATGCAGAATATTTTTGATGACATGCTTCATGATAGAGTTGAGTTTTATGTGGATGATCTCATGGCTAAAGAAAAAGAGAAGAATCAATCATCTGGTAGACTTCCATGCGCTATTGGATAAGTTGTGAACATATAACTTGAAGATGATAAACCGGCTTAATGCGCTTTTGGCTTCACATCGGGGAAATTTCTTGGTTTTATAGTGCATCGTTGTGGAATTGAGGTTGATGTAGCTAAGATAGATGCAATTAAAAATACATGTGCTGAGAAAAATTGAGGAACGGCAGAGTCTACAAGGTAATCTCATATTTTTCAGGAGGTTCGTGTCAAATCTCACTGGTCGATGTCAGCTATTCAGCCATCTAATGAAGAAAGATGCCCTTTTTGTGTAGGATAAAGGATGTCACAATGCATTTGAGAGCATAAAAAAGTATTTGGAAAATCTACTAGTGCTAGGAGCTTCGACTTTGGGAAATCTACTAATATTTTTTATTGCCACTTAAGAAGGCCCAATTAGTGCTTTATCGGCTCAAGAAAATAAAGATGGAAAAGAAAGGCTTTCTCCTATATGAGCCAATATCTAACAGGAAATGAGTTAAAATATACTTTTCGGTTGAGAAGATATGTTTGACTTTGCGTTGTGCTATTAAAAAGTTGAAACACTACTTTGAGGCATATCCCATAGGCTTATCTCCTATACAGATCCAGTCAAATTTGTGATGTCAAAACCAATACTTTCGGAAGACTAGCTGGGTAGTCTGTCATATTAACTAGTATGAATGATTATCAATCAACTTTTGAATAAATATAAAGTTAAAAAAAGAGGATCTCAATCCATATTCTTAACAAGCTCAAGCTTGGTGAAGAAACTCAAGAATATCATCTTATGTTGTATCCTAATGAAGGAAAATAGGATAATAAATACATTAGCTGTCCTAGCTACTACAGTAGGCACTTTCAGATAGAGAAACAACAAATGTGCCACTATGTAGGCGATAGGTAGTGCCTTCACTAGATTAGGTAGACCATGAAGGTCAATGACCACGTCAGCGGCAGTAATGAAGATGATGACTAGAGAACACCATTGATTGATTATTTGATGTGCGGGAGATTGTTGCAAAATCGGCCTCACAAAACGAAGGTGCTATGAAGATCGTCTCGCTTTATCATGTATAAAGATACATTGTATAGATGCTCATTCAAAGGTAACTACCAATAGTGTTTAGTTGGCAAAGAAGCAGTTGAAGGCAAGATTGAAGCACTTTTTTGAGCTATGGAGCTTACCAGATAGGTCTAAAACTCCATTTTGAAATCAAAAATATGGGTCATTATTGGCCAACGATGGTCAAAGATTTCTTGGACTTTGGAAAGAGATGCGAGGCTTGTTAGATGCTTGCTAATCTCATTCACCAACCTCTAGAAACCTTACATCCAATAGTAGCTTCATGGCTATTTGACGAATGGGGTCTTGCTGTGGTGGGCCAATCACGCCTAAGACATCGTGCGGTTAGGATTACATATTGGTGGCTACTAATTACTTCTCTAAGTTGGCTGAGGTAACTCCTCTAAAAGACGTGAAGAAGGAAATTGTAGTCAAGTTTATCTGGTGGGTGTTGCGTTTGTAACGAGCACACGCAAGTATACGTATCGCACAAGTAGTATAAAAAATATCGATCCCACAGGGACTACTTCCTAAGCAATCTTCCAATCCCTTTTTTACACAAATTGTGACTTCTTAATTTAAGCAAATAAAAGTAAAGGTGAAAGAGTTATGAAATTTAGGTTGAGTAAAATAAAACACGACTACAGAACTACGGAAAATTATCAAGTAAAAATAACCTAGGTCTTTAACTTCCTCTTGCATGTCTTTTAATAGATTCTTTTAATCCTTTCTATCACGTAACAAAGCATGCTCAATAGTCTGAAATTCGAGGTATCTAGGCTACTCTCTCAATATAGCATAAAACTTATTAGCTAGATTAATCCTCTATATCTCTATGAGAATTGAACCTAGATAATACCATTAAGAATCAATTTCTAATGATTACCCAAGGTAAGTTGGTACTCTTGTCCTTCCTACAAATTATATTCCTAGCAGAATGATAAACTTAGATTGTTTTGTTTAGTTCTAACCATGAAACCCTCTCTCGAGATCAATCAAGGTTAACAAATCGATTCTAATGGTGGCCAAACAATAGAACGTATTAAAATCAAAACAAAACAATTGAGATGCAAAGCACTTAATAGATGTTCATAAAGTTTCAATAAAAAGTCATACAAGGTTCCATTAAAGACCAAGAAAGAAATCTAGTTCGCCATACTACAAGAATCCATGGCAAAAATCACGAAGAAAATAAACATGAAAACAAGGAACAGATGAAAGAAGAACTCTTGATGATGATGCGAATCTTCTCCTTTTTCCCCTTCTTCTTTTCTCTTGCCCAAAAGTCTCTCCTTTCGTTCCTCTCTTTTCAGATCCCCTTTTTTCTACCCCTATTCTCCTTTTTAGGGTAGGAAAATCATCCAGAATTTCGAAAAACCTAGTTTCCAAATATGTGCCCCCGCCTAGGCGGGATTATGTGCCGCCTAGGCGGCTAGCTCACTGGAACTTGACCTGTTTTCTCTTTATTGCCGCCCAGGCGGGATATTTTTCCGCCTAGGCGGTTAGCTCACTGGAATTTAGCTCATATTTTCTTCAGTTCCGCCCAGGCGGGACATTTTTCTGCCTAGGCGGCTAGCTCACTGTTTGTTTACCCCTTTTTCAATTGTTTTGTCTCCAAAACTTATCCGGCCAAAGAAAACAGTAGCTAGGCAAGCTAAATAACATTTCCTTGACCAAAATTCAACAATTTAACTTAAATAAAGCTAAAATTTACACAATAAAAAGCCAAAATAACTCTATGAACCAGAGTTATCAGTGGGACTTGATTTTCACATATGAAGTACATCGGCACATCATTACCTACAACAGAAGGTTTTTCTACAGCAAGTTGATGGATAAGCTTTGTTTAAAATTTGGGTCCAACCGGCACAACTCGTCCATGTATAATGCAGTAGCAAACGGTTTGGTGGAAGCATTCAACAAAATGTTGTGCAACCTCTAAGAAAAGGTTATTTCAAAATCAAATAAGGAATGGCTTGACATAGTTGAGGAAACTTTATGGGTATAACTGATAACACATTGAACTGCCACCCAGACCGCTCCTTATTCGCTGGTGTATGGTGTTGAGGTTGTGTTCCCTCTTGAAAGTCAAATATCATCACTCCGCATAGCTATTGAATTCTGGATTGCTTAAATACATGTGGGGTGTAATGACCCGGTATTTATAGGTATTTTAAAAGTTAATTATATGATTAAATTATTTAGGTTTTTTTATGTGATTATTAGTTTATATGTAAACTATATGATTAGATTGTTTAGTGTTTTATTATCTTATATGTGAAATGTGTAATAACTACTATGTTTTTATACCAACCATTAGATTCTACGTATATGCATAAAAATCAATATATACATATATAATTCTATACATATATTTTTCAAAGTTATAATGATAGGAATTATTTGTAACAAAGTCATATATATAGTTTTTTCATATGTTGAAGTATATATAAATATATATATATGTAGATTTTCAAAATTATATATATATATATCCTAGGTCATTTTTGTATTTTAGATGATGTAGATATATATATATATATATACTAATTAATGCTTAAATATGTATTATTTAAATGTTATATGATTAATTTCTATTGTAATAAATACTTTGCAATATATGCCTATTTTTATTTACAAAACACATAATTATTGGAATTATTTTCAACGTCATTTAGTAATCATAAAATGCAAAATTCAAACACACACACATATACATATATATATATATATGCATATACACGAATTTATATATATATATATAAATAAATAAGGGTTAGATTATTTTTCTTATTATTGACATTTTCACTAAAATGTATTATTTTACACTATAATAATTATTTTGAAAATTAATTTTAAATGCTAGGTCATAAGACTATGATTCATATATATATATATATATATATATATAAATATCTTACATTATATATGCATATAGTTTAAAGAAAATTTATATGCATAAATATATAAGATTATATTTTCATTTCTTTAGGTGTTTTTCATCATAAACATTGGAATAATTATATTATGTGTAAAAATATCCTAAAAATATAGAAAGAGGGGAGGGGGCACGAAATTTCTCACATATATATGATAAATATGTGGTGAATATTATTTCTTACTCTCCAATTCTCTTGGCATTTAATGTATAATTACACGTGTAAGATTTCTTCTAGATGTGTTTATACATGTAAGGTTTAGATTAAACTAGATTATGAAGCTCACACTTATGCTATAATTAGGTATTGAGATGGGTATTGATTTGGAAGATTTCATTTATTATAATCCTTAGTTGTAACCTTAGGTGGAAAGATGATAATAATTAGACAATGACATAATTATTTAATAATCTTGTTTCTTAGCACAACTACTATAAATAGGGGATAAATTGGGGTTTAACACTTCATTTTCATCACATAACACACACAAACACATCCACAGACACATTAAATCCTGCCTAAAACACCCCACTCACACTCACCTTACCCTAAACACACAAAACACTTCATATTTATAGTAAATCTTCTACCCACATATATATATATACATACATAAACCCTTCTTTTTACATACTTATAACTCCATATAACACTCTTGAAAAAGGTAGAAGAATATTTAATTAAAGTAGGGACCTTACATAATTTCATAAGTAAAGGTTCTACTTTAATTCATAGATATTATACCTTGTAGAAGTGAATGCTTCATATTTGTTACAAGGTAGTAATTTTTCTTAAGACATGAGTTAGTTTTCATATTGTATTAGCACATTTATTCCCCTATTAGGACCTAGGATGTAACTACAAGTTAGTTACTATCTTAATCCTAAGGGATTACATAGTAGTTAGCTAGATACATGTGTGTTTATGAAAGATCATGTTGAAATTTGTGAATTTTTGCTAAATTGTGAAACTGGAAATTATGCGTATGATGCTGGAAATTATGTATAGTTATGATTTATACTATGTTTGGGTTTTATTTATGTGTTAGAAGCTGCAAAATTAGTTTTAAAGCTGAAAATCCTGTATCATTTCAAAGCTGGAAATCCTATTTCAAAGCTGGAATTACTATTTCAAAACTCAAAATCCTGTTTTTCAAAGCTAGAAATTCGAATTTTACAGGCTGAAAACCTATTTTACAAAGCTGGAAATTTCAGTGTGGAATTTCAGCATGTTCCAAGCTGGAAATTCATTATTTCGCAAGTTGGAAATTTCTGTTCGCAATCGGAAAAGTTTGACTTTTATAAGCTGGAAATTGTGTACTCTATGCTGAAATTATGCAACAACAAGCTGAAAACAGTTTGTATTGTGCTAGAAATTGAGTTAAATGTGCTGAAAATGTCTGTATATAGGTAGAAATGTGTTGTGAATTAAAATTTTTTTGATCTGAAAATTTATGTGATTTATGTTTGATAAAAGTATGTGAAAATATGCATGCTCGTAGCACACACGCGCACCCTATGTGTTAAGTAAAATTGCTACTCAACATGTTGTTGATGTTGTTGTTATTCAATGTTTTAGCCAAATGTGAGGACGAAGTTACCGACAAGGAGGAAGGAAAGGGATGATTTGAAGCATTTGGCTAGAGGAAGTCATAGTCGAGTCCTTGTAGTTTTATCATATGTTTAGGACTCTTATAATGCATTTTGGATTTTCTATGTAATAAAAGTCCTTTATGGAAAATTTTCAACTTTCAATAATAAAAGTATTAGTAGTATGTTTCAATAACTAGCCAATAGTTTCGGATCGTCACATGGGGAGAGGCTTAGAATACAGATTGCCATATTCTAGATAGAGTTCTTTTGAAATATAAAGAACGCCCTCTATTTGAATTATGGAAAGGCAGAAAACCAAGCTTAAAATATTTTCGAGTATGGGGATGTCTTGCAAAAGTTCTAGTCCCTGAACACAAATGAAAAATGCTTGGTCCCAAAAATTGTTGATGCAGGCTTTTAGGGCTATGTGGAAATGAGCTTTGCCATGAAATTATTAATTATGAAATCTGAAATTCTTGGTATAGATGTTAACACAATAGTGGAATTTCGTGGTGCTACGTTCTTAAAAAATGTATTTCCTTTTAAAGAAGGAATACCTAAAAATATTTCAACTTTGGATTCTGCCCTCACATTTGATTCCATTCCTGAACATGTTGAAACGATGACAAATAGGGGGTGAGGTAAATCCAAGTAGTTTCGGTTTCGCTTTTGATGAAACTAGTGAACCTCATCGGAGTAAGCGAGCTAGGATTGCCAAATATTTTGGAAGTGACTTTGTCACCTATAATATCGAGGATGATCTTGTAACTTTCAAAGATGCTATGGCTTAACCTGAGGCTGAGGATTGGAAAGTCGCTATCAAAAAGAACTTTAATGGTACATGAGAACTAGTCGATTTACTTCCAGGATATACTGCGATTGGATACAAATGAATTTTTAAGAAGAAATTAAGGCTTATGGTACTATTGATATGTATAAGGCTAGATTGGTTGCCAAAAGGTTTAGGCAAAAAGTAGGGATTAACTATTTTGATACATATTCGCCTATTGCTCAATTAACTACAATCTGACTGCTGATTACACCAGCTTTTATATATAACTTCTCAATTCATCAGATGGATGTGAAAACTACATTCTTCTATGGTGATCTAGAGGAAGAAATATATATGGAATACAAGAGGGATTTATAGCTGTTGGCAATGAAAACAAAATGTGTAAGCTTATCAAATCTGTTTATGGGTTGAAACAAGCGCCTAAACAGTGGCATGAAAAATTTGATAAAATGATATTGAGCTTTGGGTTTGTTGTAAATGACAATGATAAGTGTGTTTACTGCAAAGTGAAAGGTGATTCATGTATTGTCTTATGCCTGTATGTGGATGATATATTGTTTACAAGTTCAAACCTCGAAATTATTGATGAGACAAAAAGTTTCTTGAAAAGTAAGATTGAAATGAAGGATGTGGGTGAAGCTAGTGTGATTCTAGGACTCAAGTTGATTTGGTCAACTGAGGGTATACTGATTTCTCAATCTCATTATATTGAAAAGATAATTGAGAAATTTGATTATACTAACGGTAGAGTCTTGAAAACACTATATGATCGTTCCGTGACTCTTTTCAAGAATAAGTGTGGTACACCAGTGTCTCAATTAAGGTATTATCAAGTGATTCGAAGATTGCAATAATTAGCTAATGGTACGAGACCAGATATTTCAATTGCAGTCTCTAAGCTGGCTAGATATATGAATTGTCCTAATCGTACTCATTGGGAGGCTTTAGATAAGGTAATGAGGTATCTTAAAGGTATTAGTTCCCTTGAGTTACATTATGGAAAATTCCTAAAAGTACTTGAGGGATTTAGTGATGTAAGTTGGATTGTCCAGAACTTCGAAAGTAATGGATGTCTAGGGTATGTATCACCCTGGATGGAGGCACAGTCTCCTGGAAGTTTGCAAAACAGACAATAATAACCCGATCTACTTTTGAGGCTAAGTTTTGTGCTCTAGACACTATTGGAATAGAGATTGAGTGGTTACATGGGCTAATATATGGGTTACCTATGGTTGGTAAACCTATTCCTGCCATTACCTTGCATTATGATAATCAAGCCACAATTGGAAAAATCTGGAGTTCGAGTATAATCAAAAGACAAAGAAACACATCCAATTTAGACTAAAGTCTATCAAGGAGGTAGCATCTGAAAGAATCATATCCATTGATTTTGTTGGTACCAAAGACAATGTGGTTGGTTCCTTAACAAAAGGATTTGAGTTCAACTCATTCCAAAAATCTATGTTGAGAATGAGACTTGGCACCCATTGAATTTATATCTACAGTAGCAACCCAACCTATCAACTGGAGATCCCACGAGGAAGATTCAATGTGCTATAAACAAGTTGTTTGGTGTACGTATTAGCATCCGAATTTTGATTTGTACTATATACCTGAAGTCTATCATCTGGTATACCTGACAAGTGGTATAAAACTGCTAAAATAGTAAGAGTTCTATTCTGAATGGGGTCAAGGTCTTCTAGATGAGATTTAGCAGTACGTTTTTGGAGATACGCAACTAATGAATATTATTGTGTGGCCGCGATTAGAGGAGTTGTATTACTTCTTGAAAAATATTCGTGAAACAGGATCAGGACAAGTGACCATTAATATGTTAACCCTGAAGATTGCTAAGTTGTGTGTGATGTGTTCATTCCAATAGACTTTGTCACATCCAAGGCCCAAATTCAAGGCATATGTCCATTTGTTTCTATGATGACATAAGTTGGACAACTAGATAGTGGTTCAAACTGGAAGGTACCAATATTGGAAGCATGTTACAAGTATGCAGATAGTACTTTATGCTATGGATTTGGGGGGATTGTTAGAAATGGGCTTGTTAATGATGACATTTGTAGGAGCTAATCTTGGATTAAACATTAATAGTGGAAATCCATAGATAAAGGCTAGATAGTGTTGTATGTGTGTTAAAAGGTTTACTATAAATATCCCACATTAGATATTTAGCCTTGATAATTCAATTATAAATGTGGTTAAGTATGAAGTTAGTACAAACTAATTCACTAAGTACCACATATGGGTAGCCCCATATATGCACGATACCTGTCCGGCCGACCCAGCTTGACTCTGGCTCTAGCCAAGGCCATGAGCCACGGACCATGGGTCATGGGAATCGAGCATTTGGATGAATTGTCTCAGTCTCACACTTACCTTTTACTAAAATAGCCTTGCAGTAACGATTACAATTTAAATTAAATGTTACAAAGTTAAAACGTCTGAGAAATGGCTAGGTTGACTCCAAACACGTTTCTAGGTTGTTGCCGCTTTTGCGTCCAAATTCATTGTTTGGTCGTTGCTAGCAAAAGTGGTTTCAACAAGTCTTTATGTCCAGTATTTATGTTCCCCTATAGACACACAACAAGACACAATAACATTTAGAATTACTCTTTGATAAGCCTTTCTCTATTCAAGTAGATCAACATTAGTGCACCACTGGTCTTGTGAGAATAACGGCTATCATTTTGGTATTTCTGTTTTTGAGTGTGTCTACTTGCATACAAAAAACCTTGAGTTGATTAGTTTTTGAAGTGACGTTCGAAGTAGCAATACGGCTTGAAACAAATCTCTGGGCTGTCTTATCTTGGAAGGAGTATTGCTTGCCCATCGCACCGGTTAGGACAACGAAATTTGTAATGCTCCGATACTTCCTACTATTTTCAAATTAATTATAAATTATTTAATGGTTTGTGAAATTATTATTTTATGTGACTATTATTTTATCTATGTAAATTATGTGATATTTTAGATTATGAAATAGGTATAATCACTCTAGTTTTAATAACAAAAATAAGTTTTTATGATATGTACACATAAAAATCAAATATACATAAAATATACATACCTAAAAATCATAAATATGTATATATATTTATTTATTTATAAAATTCAAAAATTATGTGAAAAAATAGACATAAAATTGGAAAAATTATATAATATATATATATATATATTTCAAAAACTACTACAAAAATAAATAAAATGGGATTGTTTTATTTAAAACATGTAGTTATAAAATTTAAGATAAGACCAGATAAGATTGGATAAGATCTTGATAAGATACTAGGTAAGAATAAACAATTGGATAAAGATCATCATATATATATAAACCAACTCTCTTGATATACATACATATTTTGAATTATATATAAATCTATAAGATTATATTTTTCATAAAATATTGTTCTTGAGTTAATTTTTCATAAAATATAGTCCTAAAATATCTAAAAATTATATATTTGTATATCTATATTTATGAGGACTGAAATATATATATATATATAATAAAATATAAATAGTTTGGAAATAAATATTGATGCGGTCGGCCCACCTATTAAAGAGAGAGGAACACACATGAGACTAGCCGATTTTGCCCCGATGTAGGCTATCTGATGCTCAAGTCAGTTGAGGATAGAGTGAAGAAGATGATGAACAGTGAATATAGTGTTCTTGTTTCGCAAGTAAGATTATTCAAAAGATGACTGATCCGTTACCTCTTACATGGAGAGCCTTTGGTTATTTATATGAGAGGTCCCCTGATGTAATGTGGATGATGGGGGTTGGTCAGCCCTTCTGACGCGTGAGGTATAGATGGACATGCTTTTTGTCCTCTTTTTAACTTTCAAATGCCGACTGACCTTACCTTCTCATTAATGAGGGGTCCAATTAGCATTTAATGTGTATCTTGGCCATTTATGACTAAGAATTGTACTTGTGACTGGGCATTTAATGCGCTGGAAACTGATGGGATGGACCCATGTGCCACAGGGGCATGTTAGGTGCCGGTACGTACAAGGCTTGTCATCGGTCGCCAGCTGGATTTTTCCCGCTGGCTGATGAGCTTGGCGGAGGCTAAGTATGGGGTTTGAGCCCTCGACTCAGCTACATTCGAGGAGCCCCCAAGCCTTTAAACTACCTGTGCTTTAGGGCCGCTGGCCCAACTTGTGAGGCCTCGAGAATTCCAGGTGTCCCTCGTGGCTTTTTAATCCCAAACCTGGGATAAGCCTGGGGAGGGGGGTACCTTCATCCTCGTGCCTCGCACTTCAGGGCCCATTCTTTACGCGGATGCACTCTCGAGGACCTTGGGTCTCTTCGAGGGGATCGGTTCTCACCCTGGGTGAGTTTTATGGCTTACAACCTTATGGTCGAGGACAGTAAAACTCCTTTGAGGGCAGCCTATGAGGTCCAGGGCTCTGTCGCCCCACACTTAGGATTTGGACTGGCCCGCTGATACACCCATCGAGAAGATTTGGCACTTGGCATATCAAATATCTTATCCTAATCTTCCATGCTTTAATTATTCTTCACACTTGTAAAATTCTTTCTAGAAAAATATAAACTTGTGAGGCTCATATTTATATAGGCTACGATTCATGAACTTAGAGCAACACATAAGCCATTTTAGGGCAACACTCATGCCATTTAGGGCGACACCGAAACACATGAGTTGGAAGAATTGCATTAATTAAAATACTTAGGTGTAAAACTTCATTAATTACATAATGACCTTAATAATTAAATAATCCATCTCTTATCTCAAAACCTATATATATATAACCCTATTTTCATCAAAACAACACCTGTGACACCCCGCTCGCTAGGATCATCCTATACGAGTAGGGCTCACTTAACGGTCTTGCTAAGTACCAAATTTTTTTTTTCAATCCGTACGCAATGCTTGCAACTTATTTAGTACTTCCCAACAATAAAATCGAGATAAACAAAAATGCAATTAACTTATATAGAACTATAAGGTACAACTATCCAAGTACAAAACTTTAACTAGTGATTTTCCATTTTCTATTAAATAAGCCAGTCTGCTATACAGGATAAACAACTATGTGCAAATGATTGGTAAAACTCCAATCCCCTTAATCGAGTCCCTTCAACCTATTTTCCTGAAACTGAGGCAATGAACAGAAAGAACTTGGGGTGGTAAGTCCAAACGACTTAGTGTGGCGGGAAATATACATATAGATATATAAACTCAAAATAAGAGTCATAAACCAACAAAATAATGAATCATAAAAAGGTGTGTCTACACAAACTTGAACAAGACAGATAGTGAGCCATGAACGGAATCTCCAACCTTATTACTACCCAAAACAAATAAACATATCATAAAATCCTTATGCCTCCTCTTTGTGTCAAGGAGGGACTTTTACAACGGTAAACGGTAGGTGTACCACGTGCCCGTGCAATACACCGAGCCAATTCCTACTACAATTAACCTCCAACTGTATGTAGGAATCAGGTCCAACAGAATGGTATCACATAATAAGGTTCTATCGACGGTCTGTTCCGCCCGATATACCCCGCTCACATGTACCTGGGCCCAAACATCCCAAGGGCGTCCCCAAGGGTATCAATAGATCATATCAAGACAGAATGGCTCACAAACTTTCAATAAACAATAGCTTGTTTCCAACACCAGGGATACATAAAAATATAATTAAAACATGATATCCCAAGTGTATCAACAAATCATTTTGAAACAGACATAACTTACAATATCAGAAATGAAATACTTTTCGGGTATAACTTGACTTATAATTCAGAAAAATATTTGGTTGAAACGTAGAGAGTAAGATATAATTCCAAAAGGTTTGGATAACATAAATCAAACAAGGTAGGCCATACAAATAATATTTATAACATATAGCTCAATGCCCCAGCAAGGAAGGTAAAAGGCACTCACCTTAGGAGTTTATCAAGTTTATAGACTTGGTACCCTCCTTTTTAAGCGTATTTGAGGAAATAGAGAGATATATAGAAGGCTAATCGGTATATATGTATGAAAAAAAGAAGGTTTTATTGATACATATATGTGTGTGGAAGATATGCTATAAAAAGAGAGTGTTTTGTGGGTTAAAAGTGGAGTTAGTGTGGGTATGGGTGGTTTAGGCGGGATTTTTGTGTGTGTGTGTGTAAAAATGAAGACAATGGTCCTTTTTATAGAGTTTAGGGCAAGAAATAGGATTTTTATATTATAAGGTCAATTTATAATAAATGCATAGAAGATAAGATAGGATAAGATATGATAAGATAAGATAAAATAAGATAAGATATGATAAGATAAAATAAGATAAGATAAGATAGGATAAGATAAAATAAGATAAGATAAGATAGGATATTTTAATAAAATATGAACACAAAATCAAATAAAATCTGATATTTATTGTCCTAATATTATAAAATCTGAAATCATATCTTTATTTTAATTAAAAATTCGAATTTGTATTTATTTATGGTTGTAAATATCGAAAACTAGGGTTTTAGGGCATAAAATTAGAGTTTTAAGGCCTAAAATTCGAAAATTCATAATTAATTTAGAAAAATTCCAAAATGATGAATTTTAATCTTTATAAATCTGAAATTATATGTATATTTCCCAGAAATTAGAAAATGTTTTAGCTATATTTTCGAAAATTGCAATTTAGGACATAAGATTTCAAAAATTGTGTTAGAATGTCAAATTCATTTAAAATTTTGAAAATCATGTAATTACCACCTCACATAATTCACATATAAAAGAAGGATATACAAAATATGAAATATTAGTAAGCATGCATGCATATTATAAGAACCGATTTTTATATCGTTGCTAGACCACAAAATCGGGATGTCACAACACCCCTCACACACACACTTATACATGTCCACGCACACACACTCTAACACACTCACTTTTCTTCACTTTTAGCCACTACTCTATACATATTATATAGAAAGAAAATTATACTTGCACAAGGTAGGAATTTTCTTAATTACATAAGTTAGTTCTATCACTAGTCTTACATTTTGCTATCATGATATTATGCTCCATTACACTACTACAAGTTGTTAGAAAACATGCTTCTAGTTATATTTATACTTTATATTCATAGAATTAATAAGAAAGCATGTATGGTTATGATTTCAAAATATGTTTTTAGTATGCTTTTAAGTTTAAAGTTATAAGTATGAAAGTATGTTTCTTATGTGAAATGATGTGAAAATATGTGAAATTCTTTGTTGTGCATGCCGAGCCCAAATATGATAGTGGTGGATGAGGTTGAGTTCGGTAGGGTGGCAACGGGCTTGCCAGTCTTAAAATAGTTCTCGACCTTTTATCGTTGCCTAATCTCTCCTTGCATGGACGAAGAGTTCCATGAATTGTAGTGGGTCGTAGGAATTTTAGCATATACCTGGAATATGACCACCGGTGTGATTGGATGGACACTAAGATTGGTTGGAATTGGTGTGAATATAGTGAATATTGTGAATATTGTGTGGGAGTTATAAGGAGATTATGATCACAATAAGTGTGATCCAAAGGTACAAGTATTATGTTAAAAAATGTACACATATTACACACACCCACCTTATGCTATTAAGTGAAATTTCTACTCAATCATTGTGTTGACATATGTTATGAATATTTTTTTTAGGCAAATATGCTATAATCTACCAAGAGGAAGGCACCACCGGGCATTACGAAGCTTTTAATTAGATAAAGTTACTTATTTATGTTATAACTATGATTTTTCTATGTTGTATTAAACTTTGTTGCTCTTGTTATGCACTTCTAATAAAAAGGGTATTTTCAGGGTCGTCACAAAATTTCTTTAAGGCTAATTGATTCATTCTGGTGATTTCAGTCATTGTAATACAACATAAAATACCGATAAGTTTACTAAATTTTCTTATTATTTTTTTTGTATTTGGCGTTGTTTCATTGCTTTTGGCTATTGTGTTTTTATTTAAACTATTGTTACAATTATATTTATATTTCAGAATGAACCACCCTTGTAAATATCTTGTTTTGTTGATATTCAAAACCATTGTTTTTTATAACACAAACTGACCTCTTTTTCGGTAGCCATTATATTTGGTCTTTTTGTATCGTGGTCTTTCAACCCAATGGATCATTTTAGGAAACATCAATACAGAAACACTTATTTGATATAAAAATATAATGACGAATATATCTAATACAGTGAATCAAGGTGTGGTTAAAGTTATTTTATCACACATATTTTGTAGTTGAACAAGGACCGAACAATAAAAGATTTAATGATCCCATGAACCCTCCTACATACAGTCTGAATCCTTCGAAACATGATACACAAACCATTTCGCCATGTTACATTTCAGACGTACTAGCAGTCGCCTGAGTGTTGTTTGAGCTGGTACACAAGTACTCATCGTACTTTTCTCTTAGTGCTTGAAGCTTCAACTCTCTATCATACACATCAGGATCCATGTTAAACTCATAAATATTGATGTGACCTTGTAGCATGCCAAGTACCTCAGACATTGTAGGCCTTAGTGCTGGAGATGGGCTTGTGCATAAAAGAGCAACCCTGATAATTTTCTCTACTTCATCCATATTGAAGTTGGAACCCAACCTTGGATCCACTAGCTCCATCAGTCTCCTTTTCTTTTGTAGAATAAGAGCCTGAGACATAAGGTCAAATTAATTAACTGATAGACCCACTCTTTATAACATAAAACATAAATTAGAATATATATATATATATATATATATATATATAAGATCGTGCCACATTGAGATGAATGTTCTCTAGGCAATATGTGATTGACCTAGTGGTCGAGCTCAAGTCAAGCTTTGGAAAATATTTTCAAGATCGAGCTCAATTTAGAAATCGTTGGAACATTCTCGAGCTCAAGCTTAGTTCACTTAAAAGTAAAAATATTTGAATTAAATTGAAAAAATAGATCATTTTAAATAATGTAGTTATTCTTTCAATATTCTTCTCATCATTATTGTCATACATTATTAAATTAAATTAAATTATTTTTCTATTTTATTATTATACATAATTTTTAATATACATTATTAGTATAACAATTTGATTTTTATTTTATTTTCATATATAGTTTAGTCATCAATAAAAATTACTTAGTTTTAAATGAAGATAATATATTATTAATTATTTTGACAAGTGTAAATTAAATATTAATAATACAAAAGTTATAAAAAATGAAAATTTAATAAAAAATTTTAAAAAGATTATATTAAAAAATTCAGTGAGTTGATCTGAATCAAAAAAACTCGTTTCATCAACTTTTCAATCTAAAAGGTCCTAGAGTTAAAAGTTTAACTTGATGGCCCTTGAGTTCTTGAAAAAGAAGGACATATTGAATTGTTTCAAGATATATTTGAAGTCATTTATATATTATATCGATGATTTTTTTAAGAAACTCTTTTTTTTTATAGATATACCTTTTTTTAATAAGTCAAATATATATAAAATAAATAATGATATATAATATTGACTTAATTTTTTTTAATTAAAATGGAATTAATTAAACAAATTGATTTTCACCAAAAAAAATTAAACAAAATGATTAAATTCTTCATATAAAGTTTTTCTTCAAAAAAGCTAATATATTGATAAAGTTAATAACTATATGAATAATAAAATCAATATGAGATGTTTAAGAGCAATTTGGTCCTAAAATATGTAAAAAGTTAATAGTTGGCCTTTGAGAATGAATAATTGATGTGGTGGAATTTTCTTTTTAAATTTAAAATTAATATTTCACGAATTTTAAAAAATTTTATTTCAAAGACTTTTAGTAACTTTTCAAAAAATGAAAGCCTAAACTATATTTGAAGTTGAGCTTAAGTTGTGAAATTGACTTGACTCATCCTATACCCTTACTTCTAATAGAATAGTTTGGATGAATTCTTACCCAGTCAAGAAGACAAACGCAATTATCATTGGGGCGATATTTCATGTTATTCTTTCCAGCAACAATTTCTAATGCCACAACCCCGAAGCTGTACACATCTACTTTGTGAGTTAAATATCCCCAAAGTGCATATTCAGGCGCCATGTATCCACTAAAAGAAACAAAAATGGTTATTTCCCATGATCAAATGTACAGTAATAAACAAGAGAAAGATAAGTAATTACTCACATAGTCCCTGCAACTCTAGTGGTGATATGAGTGTTCTCCTCTTCATCAAGCTTGGCTAAGCCAAAGTCAGAAATTTTTGGATTAAGATCTCTATCAAGTAGAACATTATTTGCTTTGATGTCTCTGTGGACAATTTTCAAAGTCGATTCTTCGTGCAGATAAACTAAGCCTTTTGCTATACCAAGACAAATTGCTTGCCTGCTTGGCCAATCAATTTCCAACTGTAGTTCCTCTGGTCCTATATATACTCAACAACAGGAAAGAAAATTAAAGAAAAAAAGTGAATAGTTAGTAGCATGCGAAAATTCACACACCACCTTCTCTTTTTTCCTTATTTTTTTTGGGTGAAAGTACTATTCATTCAATTATGCTAATAACTCCACACATACAATTCAATATATTGTATCATATTCCAAATTAGAAATCAAACAATTCCATTATAAATAAAAAATTCATCGATTTAAAATAAAACAAATAAACTACTGTTATAATAGAAAAAAAAATCCACATGCGCAATGATGCAATGGTGGAAATTACAAATGCATATTAAGTAGCTAGCAAGAATAACAAATATTTTTTCATGATAAGAACTTTCACAAGTTTAATAATCTCACAAGTTAATTGTTATTGAATTATCACTAGTACACATCTATAGTGGTGACAAACTTTAAAGTTAATTCTTAGTTTACACCAATCACTAATTGTTAGCAATAAAACAATATAAATATTAATTATAGTCCCTATTAAATTATATTGTGACAAAATAAAAAAAATATTATCATGCAATAGATATTATTTATAAATAAAAAGCATTAACACTTAATACATGTTTTCTATGACAATTTCGCATTGTTACCTTAATTTTTTTGTCATTGATATCATACACTCTCTCTCTCTCTCTCTCTCTATTGATAGTGTTGGTAGTTTAAATATTTCATCATTTAAGTAGAAGACTCCTTTACCAAATAGAGCTTGGGCAAGGCTATTGTTCTCCATGTATTCATACACAAGCAGTAATTGGCTTCCTTCAATGCAACATCCATAAAGTTTGACTAGATTTGGATGTTGTAAACCAGAAATCATGCCGATTTCATTCACAAATTCACGGTTGCCTTGCTTTGATTTAGAAGAAAGCTGCTTCACAGCAATTATTGTACCGTCCAATAATGTACCCTGCAATCGACATTTATATTCCAGTTTAACTTTCACAGAAAGGTATACTTGCTACTAAAAAAATATCTAATTTGAAATATGCAAAATCACACTTATGAATTTGATTTTGAAAATGTTATCACTCTTATAAACTAATTTGATGGGAAAAAACAATCTTTCTAATGAGAGTCTCTTTCTCTTTATCTAGGAGTCTCCTTCTTTCTGATGAAAGTGTTCCTTCTCTCATATGGGGTCTTTTTGTGTCATTTTCATCTTCCCTAGCCTTATCTCTTTTTTATTTCTTGTCCTCTTTTCTTTTGATTGACTTGTTTCTTTGATCTTGTTTCATTTGCTTTTTTGCTCTATTTATCCAGGTACTTCCTCAGTGGTGGGGCGACTTGGACAACTCACAATCTCAGTGTCTATTTGAGTGCACCGACAGTTCTAATGTTTCATCCTTTAGTTCAGCAATAGAGATGGATCTAGCAATAAGGTTCTAAACCTAATAGAGGATGAGGAGGTAGGATTAGATCTTTCTACCATTTCATGGGGGGGCGGGGGGGCGGGGGGCGGGGGTTGAGATTCCAAGAAATTTCTTTTTTCTAGTCGGCTGACTCCTTATGATAAGGGGTTTTCAATTTCGAGTTCTTCAATAAGAGATGATTAGAGCCATTAATCTTTTGTGAAGAATGGAGATGAAGCAATTGGGGGGGGGGGGACATTTCTTGATGAGATTCAACCATTTATTTGACAGAAAATGAGTTCTCAATAATGCACTGTGCTCTTTTGAGAAACAGATCATCAACTTAGTAGAGATGAACACAGACGATGATCCATCTACCATACCCTTGGAGTGGTGCAATTTCCATATCCGGATACACAATCTCCCACTAAGAAAAATGACAAGGGATATCACGACCGCATATTGGGAACTGACTTGGGAAATTTATAGATGTGGACTTTGACAGTACCAAAAGAATGTTGGGACAACCTTCGAATCCGAGTCAGTTTAAACATGACAAAACCCTTGAAGAGAGCTCCAAAGTTATAAAGCCCATTAAGGGAGGAATTACTGGTTACATTCACCTACAAGAAAGTTCAGAATTTTTGCTATCTTTGTGGCCTTCACAATCACCTAGTGAAACTATGTCCATTATTGTTGAATGATGAATTTATTGACTCGGGAATGGAGACACCTCATGGGTCATGGTTGATGGCATCACCGAGGGTTGGGGTAGGAAAGTGCCGTATTTCTTTTTTCTCCAACAGAGATAAGCAAATTGATAGGCCAACCTTTAAATCATGGAAAGGCAAGCATTTCGCCTATTAATTCTAGGCGTCCTGAAAATTATGGAATCTCTACTAAGATTGAGCCGGGCAATTGTCCAAATGATTTGCAGGTTACTATTAATAAGTTATCTGCTCTAGAAAATTCTGCCAACTCAATTCACCATGATCTATGTTATTTTTGGCTTAATTTCTTAATCCCACATTGTTGATTTTTGTGTAAATGGGTTGGTGGGATATAATTTGAAGTAATCCCACATTGCTTAGTTAAGTAAAATGGGAAGTTCCTTAATACTATAAAAGGACTCCTTCCCTTCCTAGTTTGTCATCCCAAAAATTTGTATTCTCTTCTCCCAAATTAAAAGAGCAGGCTGCGTGAGTAGTGCTCGGAGACGTAGGCATAATTGGCCGAACTCCGTTATCAATTTTTCGGGTGTGTTCTTTCCTTATGTCTTTTAGTTATTCCACATTTGATTTGTTTCTTTTCGATTTTAGTATAGTATTCAATATTTATTTGTCGGGTTTAGGTTGTGATAATATACTGTGCAAGTAAGTTCTGTCTAGGAGACTGGGTTTTAAGTGGGACCATTTGTGACCCCTCCAGCCTTTCCTGGGAATTTATTTTGGAATGATAATTTTGTCTAAGGAGACTGCTCAGTAGTCTTTCCTGGAAATTATCGAATCAGTACAATTCACTAGTTGTAGCTTGAGTGGAAAATTACCCGAGAATCTCAACAATCTACACCGAAACCTGACTCAACCCAGCCTAAGTGCAATATATATGCTCTAGCCCAAGTGAAATATCTGTGCCCCAGCACAAACACAATTCCAGCCTAGCGATAAGCGGAACTATCATCCAAACTCAGCCCATGGTAGCCCACAGATACAAAACTCTCCACCAACATTACAGTCCAATCCACTAATATATGCTTCCTTACTACCAATCCAGCAGTCCCTCAAGCCCAAAGCCTTAGCCCACTTCATATTACAGGCATTCATGACCCAACAAATCAACTCCCTTAACCTATGGATTTATGCATGCAAGAAAAAGAAAATTGGCCTGTGGAATAGAGGCGTATCACTTTACACCGGGTATAGATTCTGCGAGATCAGGCCACTACCCTTCAACTTCTCACAACTCTCAATCAAAACCGTGAGCCACCAGAATTATCTCTTACCCAAACTTCAAAAAAAGCCAAACACCTCATACTCAGCCCCAATATATCCCAACCAACCTTAGATTTTGTGACTTAGAGCCCCAGTGTTTTGTACCAGTTTCAATCAAAAAAGAGGCTTTCATTAAACCTATTGAATATCCTGCTTGAGATTTTGAGTACTCTACGATGGTCTTTGCCCCTGGACTTGGTTTCATGAAAAACTCTGATAAAAGGTCTATTGGCTAAACTCATAAGCCTAGAAAATAAAGTGGATGAGATATCAGGATAGGACAAAAGCCTCATTCAGGAACTCAACTATCATTTGTGGAAGAGTCCAGTACATTGTTGTAGATTGCGGTGTAGTCCGACTAACCACAGAATCTGCTTTGCTAGAAATGCCAACGTCAACGAGGCCTTGGGCGGTTTGGGGATTGGAACGAGCAATCTAACTTCAAAACTTCTCATTGATCTTTCTATCGGAGATGCAGTATGCGGGTGTCCAAGATAGAAAGGTTAAAAACTAGTTTTGGCTATTTTGGTGTTTTTGTGGTGTTGGTCGGTCGAAGTGGGGGACTTGCCTACTGTAGAAAAGAGAGTTGATAGTATCATTGTTAAAAACTAGTTTACGTTGCAATTTTTTTTGGATTCGATACTGTGGATTGGAAATTTAAAGGACTTTACGTAGATCCTACAGCTCAGAATCGTGGACAAATGTGGAACTTATTATGCAAGTTGGGCAGGAACCGAAACAATCCATGGATATTAACAATGAGAAAGAAGACAGCGAAGATTGGGCACTGGAACTTCTCCAGGCCTTCCGTGATGTTGTCCAAGACTTGAGCTTCCATGACTTAGGATACAAGGGCGAGCGCTTCATTTGGAGTAACAATAGACTAGCTCCCTTTACAATCTAGGAGAGGTTAGATCGCGGGTTCAGGAATGATGAATGGAAGCCATGATTTCCCATGGCACCTGTTATTCATATTTCTAAATGTTACTTTGATCATAAAATTCTAAAATCAAACTTTTGCAATCCCCTAGAAAATGGCAGTTGGGGTAAAAATTGTGGAGGTTCGAAGCCTTGTGGGTGTCAAGAGAACAGTGTGCTAAAGTGATAGATAATCATTGGAAGGCCTTGGAAGTTTGTGGTTTGGCCGAGGACACACTTCTAAGGAGAATGGAAAACTATAAATTTGGCCTTATCAAATGGAGCATAGAGGAATTTGCTTTGCCAAAACAAAGAATGAAGATTCTTGAAGTGAATCTAACAGCCTTAAAGAAATGCCTGATAACTACTTTGAACAGATTGGAGCAAGGGAAAATAAGGAGATAGTCAGAAAAAGCTTTTAGTGATAAGGAAATTTTCTAGAAGCAATGTGGGAAGTTGCATTGGCTATAGGGGTGATCGCAACACTACATTCTTTCATGCTAAGGCTTCATAGCAGTTTGAATAGAATTTTATAAGAGGTCTATAGGATAATGATGGTCAGTGGAAAGAGGAGGTACGCGATATTTAACATATTATCTCTGCCTTATTTTCGGAGACGTTATCATCATGCAATCCAACGAAGGAACTAATGGATGAAACATTAGATATTGTCGAGCCAAGATTGGATGTAGAAATGGTGGGAAGCCTCGAGATGCCGTACGCTGCTGACAAGGTATCTTCTACAATTGGCCAAATGTTTCCTTTAACGTCTCCAGGATCGGACGATATGCCCCCTTTGTTTTTCAAAAATTTTCGCATATTTTTGCTCCAAACATGGTTAATTCTGTGCATCTTTATTTGAATCATGGTGTGGATTTGCACAATATTAATTTCACTCACTTAGTTTTAATTCCCTAAATTCCTAGCCCTGAAGTTGTTACTCAATTTCGTCCAATAAGTTTATACAATGTGATTTACAAGACTGTTTTTAAATCGATAACTAATCATTTTAAAACCTCTATTGTATCAATTGATTTCCCCTTTCCAATCTGCTTTTGTGCTCGACCTTTTGATCTCTAATAACATCTTGATTGCTTTTAAAATTAATCATTTTCTAGGTATAAAAATAAAGGGCTTGCGGTTTTTATGGCTCTAAAATTGGATATTAGCAAAGCTTATTGGACATTGGTGATGTCTTGCATTACTTTGGCATCTTTCTAATACATGCTAAATGGGTATCAATTTGGTTTACTCCATCCATGGAGAGGGATTCGCCAACTGGATCTCTATCCCTTTATTTGTTTTTATTTTGTACAGAAGAGCTGAGTTGTTTAATTGAGTATGAGGAAAAGAAGATCAATATCAAATGAATTTCTATGAGTTAGAATAGGTTAAGCATTTCACATTTGCTCTTTGCAAACAAGACACTAATCTGCTGCTAAGCCTCTATGATATCGATTGATTGTATTAAACAGATGCTCACTAAGTTTGTTAATATTTCGAGCCAAGAGATTAATCACCAAAAATCAGCTATGGTGTTTAGCAAAAACTTGGATTTGGAGGTACAACAGTATTTTGCGACCACCCTAGGAGTTCGGCTAGTTGATACACATCTTGGTCTACTTGCTGCAGTGGGTCGGTCAAAGAAAACATTGTTTTCATCCCTACGGGATAGAATTTGGAATCGAATTGATGGGCGGGAAGGAAAAAAATCTGTCTGTAGCCAGAAAGGAGATGCTTATCAAAGTCGTAATCCATTCAATCCCTACATATTCTATGGTATGCTTTCATATTGCGGTCTCTTTTCTTGCCGAAGGTGAGGGGATCGTATTGAAGTTCTGGTGGGGCAACAAGAGGAAAAAGAAAATTCATTGGCTTGGGTGAAAAGAGTTAGGTAAAAGAAAATGGGAAGGCGGTGTGACGACCCGGTAATCTGTAATATTTAAATAATTGATTTAAAATCTTTTGCTTCTTGTAAATGTTATTATTACTTGTTGTTTTCAAATTTTCGTCTGCTTTTGCGATTAACTTACAATTTGAACGGTAAAGTGTCAATTTTCGAACTTTCTATGCCCTAAATTGCAATTTTCAAAAATATAACTAAAATATTCTTAATTTCTGAGAAATATACATATAATTTCAGATTTATAAACATTAAATTTCATAATTTTGGAATTTTTCTAAATTAATTATGAATTTTCGGATTTTATGCCCAAAAACCCTAATTTATGCCCTAAAACCCTAATTTTCAGTTTTTACAAAATAAATAAATATAAATTCGAATTTTTAATAAAATAAAGATATGATTTCAGATTTTATAAGATGAGGACAATCAAAATCAGATTTTATTAGATTTTATTTGATTTTATTTGATTTTGTGTTAATATTTTATTAAAATATCCTACACTAATAGAAGATGAATTTCTTCTAGAAATTGTGCATTTGTGTGGTCTTCCATTCATCTACATTCATGACTCATGGATTAGGGTTACACCAAGGCTAGAATAGAGGAGGGAGGTGGAAGATTTCATTTAATTTGGCATTTAATTCTATGCCTAGTTGAGAGATTTGCATTAAATGGAAAGATTTGCATTTATTAAACCTTGGTCCCCAAGTCTTGCCTTCTACCCTCATTCTCCACTATAAATAGGACCTCCCACACACTTCCCCATCCCCAAAAACGTCCTCACACATACACACACTATACTCTCTCTATTTTCTTCCACAAACACACAAATCCCGCCTAAAAACACACCCCCTCACTTACTCTACTCTCAACACCCAAAACACTTCTTATGTATAGCCTATCTTCCACCCACATATATGTACACACAAGCCCTTCTATTTTCATCCATATATACCTATAAAGCCTTCTATATCCTCTCTTTTTCCCTAAAAACATTTCAAGGTAGGAGTATTGTTTAATTTCATGAGTAAAGTAGGAATTTAAGTATCTTGTAAGTTTTAGATATTTTATGCTTTCATTTTCATTATAGTATTATGTGAAATTATGTGTCTACGTGCACCTATTCAAACACACACGCACCTTATGGGGTTGAATGATATTTCTACTCAACCGTCGCGTTGACTCCTCCTTTCCAATACTTTTTAGACAGAAATGAGATAGCGGATCAGAGTGGCGCAGCGGAAGCATTTGGAAGCTTTTTACACGATATAGTTACTTTTCTATTCTTTTGAAAATTGTGACTTTTGTATTTTGTACAAATTATATGTGAAAATAATTATTTATACAACTATGAAAATATTACCGTTGCGCGTTTCTATCCAATTTTATTTTATAAATAAAAGGGTATTTTTCCGGGTCGTGACAAATGGTATCAGAGCCGCTTGCCAGCCGGAATACTGGGAGCTAAGTGCTCTGTGGGGCAAAGTGCTACGCATACGGGAGCCACCGCTTGAGCCCGCAGAGCAAATGTTACGTCTTGAGCCCACGAGGCCAAGTGCTATGTATTGAAAGTCTTGAGCCCACGAGGCCAAGTACTATATGTCTTGAAAGTCTTGAGCCCATGAGGCCAAGTACTACTTCTTGAATGTTTTGAGCCTGCGGGGCAAAGTGCTACGTGTGCGGGAGTCGCCTCTTGAGCCCACAGGAGCCACCTCTAGAGTCCCGACGCCTGGCAGATGGTATTGGTATGTGTGACTTTTGCTACAAAACTTCTAGTGTATCTATTGAATTTTGTATTTGATTGGAATATATTTTGGGTTCTAAACTCTTTTGTGAAAGCATATTTTTGGAAAAATACCCTTAACTCTTTTACAAAATAAAGTTGAATTTCGAGGACGAAATTCTTTTAAGGAGGGGAGGATGTGACGACCCGGTAATCTGTAATATTTAAATAATTGATTTAAAATCTTTTGCTTCTTGTAAATGTTATTATTACTTGTTGTTTTCAAATTTTCGTCTGCTTTTGCGATTAACTTACAATTTGAACGGTAAAGTGTCAATTTTCGAACTTTCTATGCCCTAAATTGCAATTTTCAAAAATATAACTAAAATATTCTTAATTTCTGAGAAATATACATATAATTTCAGATTTATAAACATTAAATTTCATAATTTTGGAATTTTTCTAAATTAATTATGAATTTTCGGATTTTATGCCCAAAAACCCTAATTTATGCCCTAAAACCCTAATTTTCAGTTTTTACAAAATAAATAAATACAAATTCGAATTTTTAATAAAATAAAGATATGATTTCAGATTTTATAAGATGAGGACAATCAAAATCAGATTTTATTAGATTTTATTTGATTTTATTTGATTTTGTGTTAATATTTTATTAAAATATCCTACACTAATAGAAGATGAATTTCTTCTAGAAATTGTGCATTTGTGTGGTCTTCCATTCATCTACATTCATGACTCATGGATTAGGGTTACACCAAGGCTAGAATAGAGGAGGGAGGTGGAAGATTTCATTTAATTTGGCATTTAATTCTATGCCTAGTTGAGAGATTTGCATTAAATGGAAAGATTTGCATTTATTAAACCTTGGTCCCCAAGTCTTGCCTTCTACCCTCATTCTCCACTATAAATAGGACCTCCCACACACTTCCCCATCCCCAAAAACGTCCTCACACATACACACACTATACTCTCTCTATTTTCTTCCACAAACACACAAATCCCGCCTAAAAACACACCCCCTCACTTACTCTACTCTCAACACCCAAAACACTTCTTATGTATAGCCTATCTTCCACCCACATATATGTACACACAAGCCCTTCTATTTTCATCCATATATACCTATAAAGCCTTCTATATCCTCTCTTTTTCCCTAAAAACATTTCAAGGTAGGAGTATTGTTTAATTTCATGAGTAAAGTAGGAATTTAAGTATCTTGTAAGTTTTAGATATTTTATGCTTTCATTTTCATTATAGTATTATGTGAAATTATGTGTCTACGTGCACCTATTCAAACACACACGCACCTTATGGGGTTGAATGATATTTCTACTCAACCGTCGCGTTGACTCCTCCTTTCCAATACTTTTTAGACAGAAATGAGATAGCGGATCAGAGTGGCGCAGCGGAAGCATTTGGAAGCTTTTTACACGATATAGTTACTTTTCTATTCTTTTGAAAATTGTGACTTTTGTATTTTGTACAAATTATATGTGAAAATAATTATTTATACAACTATGAAAATATTACCGTTGCGCGTTTCTATCCAATTTTATTTTATAAATAAAAGGGTATTTTTCCGGGTCGTGACAGGCGGCTTGGGCTTTTGCAACTTGTGCACTTTTAATAAACAGACTTGGAGATTGGCATTGAATCCGCATAGTTTGGTTGCTAGGGTTCTAAGAGGATGTTATCATCCTCATGGAAACTTCTTCGAAGCGTGTCTTAGGTTTGGCCCTCGGATGCTCGAGATTCTTTAGATGGGTACTAGATGGCATGTCCACAAACTCGGATGTTCGAATATAGGATGACAAATGGTTTGATTAGTCATACCTCTTTAAACCTATCACTCCAAGGACGAAAGGATAAAACCTAATTCGAGTTAAGAAACTTGTAGACCCGGTGACTTATGATGCACGAATTAATCTCAAGACTCATATCCCGCAATTCCCTTGCTCTAATCGAATAATATAGCACTTTACCTGGGATTAGAGGTTTCGGTTAAGAGCACTTACCATTTGATTTTATCAAATCAATTCTAGAGAGTCATTCATCTATTGGGGTATATCCATCTATATGGAAAAAGTCTGGAATTCTCGGGTATGTCCAAAAGTGAGCATTTTGCTTGGCCGGTTGGGAGACACATACCCCCCACCACTCATAACTTATTCAAACAGAGGTGTATGGAGAATGTCAGGTGCCCTTGGGGTAATGCGGGTCCAGAGATGGTAATCCATGCCTTAGTCCATTGTGATGTTGCTTGCCAAACGTAGGCTCTATCTAATTTACCATGGAGAATACTCTGTTTCAATCACGAGCATCCAACTGGTTGGTTGTAGCAGGTGCTTGGTCAAACAGACGTTGAGCAAGGTGAAGCATTCCTAGTAACTGTGTGAGCAATATGGCAAAGTCGCAACAGAAGGATGTTTGAGGATGTGCATTCCAGGCCGGCAGAGATCATTTAGCTATCTTCCTCCTATACAGCAGCAGTGGCTGGCGCCTTGGCATGACCTGAATGGGTTCCTCCTGAGACTTCAGCGGCAATAGTATAGAGACCACCATGACAAGGTTGCATCAAGCTAAACTATAATGGTGCGATCTTTGCGAAGCATGATGAATGAGGTATAGGGATTGTAGCAAGGAGTAGTGATGGATCTTGTGTTGGGTCGCGCTCTAATAGTTACCAAGATGTCACAAGCCCCACTCATACTGAATCTCTTGCTATGTTTGAAGTGGTGGAATTCACTAAAAAAGGGATAGAGATGAGAGGTACTCGAGGGAGACAGCTCATCGTTGATGGTAGCCTTACAAAGCCAAGACGACAACTTATCAACAATCAGTCATATTGTTTTTAACATTAAGTTACTCTTTGATTTTTTTTTATGCCATTAGAATTACCCACTTTAGCCGTAAAGGCAATAAAGTGGCCCATTCTCTTGCTAGAAACGCTTAACCTAACTCTGAGGGTGATGTGAATATTCCTGCATTTGCGGAATTTTTTGAAATTGCCTAATTTTAATAACATCTTCCCTTGGTTTCAAAAAAGAAAAAAAGAAGAAACACTTATGAAAATTGCCTTAATTAAGCATTTACTGTGAAACTAAAAAAAAAAGTAGGTAAAGTAGAATTTATTTGAGTGTATCAATAGTCTATTCTAACATTTAATAGTGTAACAAAAAATACACTATAGTTTAAGTTTTTTTTTTTTTTAAACTTATTGAGACACTTTATGAAATGTCACAAGAAATGCATATTTTGAAGTCCCGCATTATATTTATCAAAGTAGGCATTTTTTAGGAGTGGCACCAACTAAGCATCACAAGACAAAAATATTGTGAAACTTCATAATGTTGTACGCACCTTGTAGACAGATCTAAAACCACCTTCCCCGAGTTTATTTGCATCATGAAAATTATTAGTGGCAACTTTTATTTGTCTAAAGGTAAAGAAACCTGTGCGCAAGTCTAACCCTCTTAACACTGCAAAGAAATATTAGATACTTAAATTTCCTTAATTGTCATAAAAACGCATAAGTTATTTAGATCTTTGAAATATTGATTTTACCCTTATATAATATACAAATTTTATATACAAGATATTATCCAAAAATTATGTTTGACAATCCACATCACCTTTTTCCCTTGAGATCCTGCCTCCTATATAGCCTTTCCACCATGACAAGAAGGCAACCAGAATGATGAGAAACAAGGCCAAAAAAGATGCTCCAAAAGAGAACATAATCTTCTTTATTTTATTAGATCGATGCTTGGAATCTACATTTGTAGAAAACAAAAGAGTGGACAGAGATGTTCTTTAGATACACTTAGTATTTAACAATATGAAAAATCTCATTTTCGATCCAGCAACTAAGTGTTTATTAGTTTTTGTTCCATTAATTACCAATCCCAAATTTAGTTTCGTATCCCTTATATTTTCCCCTCAAATTTAGCCTTTTCCACCTTTATGTCAGTATTTTTTGTAGCGAAATCACAAGCTATGCACATAGCTATTTGAACAGTTTTCCCTTCCGAATTCATTATGTAATGGTTTCATATGTGGCATGCAGTAGTGGATCTTTTTGGTGACAGGAAAAGTCACGGCTCTCCAAGCTAGAAATTTACCCTATGACGTGTGCATGTGTGTGTAATTTATCTATATTCCCCCTCCCCCAAAATTAAAATAAAATATAATGATCCATTACAATATAATGATCCATTACAATTAACAAATTTCATAATCAAATACTTTACTCCCAAGAACTTAAGTCAAGGTCTGCAATTGATGGCTTGTATATTTTACTGTCAACATATTAGCAAAAACATAGAAATGACATATATTTGTCAAAAAAAAGGCACAAAATTAAATGTGAATAAATAATTACTATGATAAAATACAAGTACTAAGTCATGAGACTAAAAATGAGATTTTCCTGAAGAACACATGCAAGATTTATAGATAGACATTGCCAAAAGAGAATATTTGATCATCAACCTTCGAAATATGAAAACTAAACTCAACATATATTATGAGGTTTTTTTGATTGTACCAAAGCTTGAATTCAATATATGTTCAACATGATTGCAGAGTAATTATTCAATTCAATATATAATTTAGCAAGTTAAATTTTAAATTTTGACAAAGTGATTGCATAGTAAAGTATGAGAGAGAATTACCAGATTCAACAGAAATAGCAGATATCAAAGGGCCATATGTTCCTCGAATTGGTACTGCAGTTGTTCCCTTGCTAGTAAATTGAAATCGAATCTCCAGAGTTTTATTATGAACCATCGTTTTAATTTTTTTTAGCAAAGGTTTGTCCACTCCTTTCGCCTCTTGCTCAATATTAAAATCCTTGAGCTTTCGTTCTCCCTGGATTAAACTAAGGAGCCTAGTTAAGAAAAAAAAATCATCAAATGAATCCATCTAAAATAATATGTTGTGTTTCATAACAAACCTGGATATACACATCAAACATTCTTCTTCCAAGACTTCGGAATGACTGATTATCTCTAAAAACTATCTCTGCAAAGTGAAGTGTCACCGTGTAGTTTCCATTTGCTAAGCAATGCCCGTAATAAGTGAGAGATAAAGGAGAGACGCGGGCAGTCATATACAATGCTCAGTCATATACAATGCTGAGTCATTCACTTTGAGGACAGAAACATTATTTGCTATGTCGTCACTTATAGTTCTATTGCGGTTCCAAAAGTGTCCTGTAAAACTAATTCCCCAGTTCTCTTTTATGGGCTCAAATTTAGCGATCCCAGCTTCGTGTTTATCCTCTTCAAAAGTTATTCCATTAATCGTTGTTTGGTTTCCTCCACAATTGACATGAAATGAATACCAATCTGTGAAAAATATTCAATATTATACTACTTATATTCATATGGTCACATCTCAATTCTTTTATGTAAGACAACAAAAGAAAGGATAAATTATAATCAGACATTATCTCGATCGATCTTTGACTTATTTATAAATTTCTCTTATTTCAAAATTATCAAAAGAAACCCAGAGCTATGTGACTCACGTTGTAATGTTGACTAAGAAGAATAAAATAATTCAAATGCCCATACTTATTCAAGGTCAATTAAACACATCGAAAATTCAACAAGTGTGTTAGTAAAAGTGCTCGAATGTGCATTTTTTTCTGTTTATATATAGTTATCATCTTCTTTATATATATATATATACATATATATATATTCTCTTTTTCTTACATCATGTTTCAGTTACCCACCACCTTATTGGAAAGTATGATGGACATAATTTTGCATTTCATGATAATGAAGAGAGTGGAAGAAGAGTCCCTTAATATGTATTATATTTTTCATTACTAGACTCCAAATAAATTGATCGTAGTATATAGCCATTCATACATATACACACCCAGCACCATAAATACACCTAAACCAGCCCCTACCAAGTTAAACGACGTCTCTGTACCATTGTCCTTCCCCACAATATCCTACCAATCGAACCAACCGCAACCTAAATCTCCATACTCCGCCACATGTATGTATGCTCCCCTTACTACTAAAATAATGAACTAATTTGATGTATGTACTGTAGTACTTTTGAAAAGTGTCTTAATTGTGTACCTATCGTGGCATTTCATAAATGCGCCTTAATAAAATGTAATAAATTTGAACTAAAATGTATCTTTTGTGATACTATAAAGTATAAAAATAAGCTAATGTGACACTCAAATACATGACACTTTAACTAGTGTCACCAAACCAAATTTGCTTTTAGTGACTACCTAAAGTGTCATGTATTTGAGTGCAGCTATAGCGTATTTTGACAATTTACAATGTCACGATAGGTATATTATAGTTCAAATTTAGGATAATTTATTAGGCACTATTATGAGGTGTCACAATAGATATATAAATATGACACTAGCATATTATATATGTGAAATTAGATCATTGTTTTATTAGTGCCCCCTCCCTGTCGACCCACCCAAAAAAAAAGCTCCGCCTCATCTTAACCAAGGCATACAACTCTCTCTCGGCACCCTATCAAAATATTATTTTTTCATATAAATTAAAAGTATAGATTATTTAATCTTAATATACTTATTTTGCATACAAGAATATAGTATGAATTTTCATATATAGTATCTACTGATTTGGCATGATCTACAAGCTTTTCCATGTGACACCACATAGGGTACTCATTTGTCTTCTCCATCACTCCTCGGGCCCAAAGTCTAAGGTCGATGTTATCCTCCTTCAGGAGGAATCAAATTTTTCCAACGAGCGATTTCGCATAATCAACAAGCTTTGCCATGTGGTACCACCCAAGCTACACATTTGTCTTCTCCTTTTTTCCTCTTATCCCAAGTCTAACGTTGATGTTATCCTTCTCGAAGAGGGACCAAATTTTTCCAAGGAGCAAGGTCAACTCCTTAGGTTCCCAACACTCGAGGACACCCAAGGCGTTGACTCTACACCAAGGATAGACACTATATCCTTCTGGAATATGCCTCGAGGACTCACATATGAAACTCCCTAACGATGCTAATATGAATATGACTCACATTAGCCCATAATATTAGTGCTCAACCATCCTCGCATTCCATCCATGTTGAATAGAGCCTGCAATGACTACATATGAAGTTGCCAAATGGATAGGGCTGGGTCGGCCCAACCCAAGCCCGATTACTATAGCGAGCCGGGCAAACCTAGGACTAACTTGAGGTGGGTTGGGCTTGGAGGAGTGAGGATGGGCCCAACTTGGCCCGTGAACCCAAGTTTGGTGGATTGGCTTGGGTCGGACAAGCCTAACGAGCTGGGCTTGACGGGCTTAGCGGGCCTTTTTTTTTTTTGTTTCACTTTAAAAAACATATATTTCCTTCCATGTTTTATGTCCTATATCTAAATATTAACTAGTATTTTATTTTAATCTTAAACTTATTCAATTACTTATTACTTTTATGTTATAGTTTTCAATAATAAAATGAAAATGAATTTTACTATATAAAAAAAACTCTAATAACTTTTATTAATTTCAAAATATTGGAGTCTACATATAAGAACTAAAACCAATTACATAAAGATTTAATAAAAAAATCATTTACTACATCAAGTACTAATACAACTTAAATTCGGGATCATTTGCTAATCTTACATGGATGAGATGTTGCCAGCATCTTCAAATATATGGTATTAGATATATCACACACACACACACAAACGCACACACACACACACACATATATATATGTGTATATATATATATATATTTCAATATAGGTATGTCAATATGTATCTATTATATTATTTATATATATCTAATAATATATATATATATATATAATACTATATATCAATGTATTACATATCTAATATATATTACACATGTACTATACGCACATATCTAATGGCCTCTTTTGATTTGTTGTATTATATTGTAATACCAAGAATAATCCATATAAAATTTCATATTTGACTCTTGATACTAGTATGTGTTGAAATGCCTCAATCCATGAGACCATGGATTGAAGCCAAAAGCATGGATTCAGTCTTTTGGGGGGGGGGGGTGTGCGACTGGAGGAAGTTAACATGTACTACTTAATATTCTAAAATTGAATTTATAAATTGTCCTTATTATAAAATGCCTCAAAAACCAATGAGAAATAATTTTATGGGCAAAATGGAAATTTTGCTAATAATCCAATGTAGTCCACAAAATCAAACTAAGGTTGGTAGTACCATTGAAATTTGAGCCATAGACTGAATCCCACAAATCGAATATGGTAGTTCAATTACAATTATCCAACCTAACATCCACACAAATACTATATACACATCAATCCAATTTGCATAATCAAAAGAGTCCAATATATATCTAATCATATATATTATATATCAATCATTCATATGCAATAAATATATATCAATATATTATATATCTAGGCCTCTTTTGATTTCATATAATACGTTGAAATATACCAAGTAGTCCAACCTAAATTCTATATTTGATTTGTGGTCTTCTTATGGCCTATACAGCCTTAATCCATGCATCCAATCAAATATGGTAGTCCAACTACAATTATCCAACCCATCAACCAACTCAACACTAAATACACCTTTGTCCAATCCACCCAATCAAAAGAGGCCCTAATATATGTTATGTATAAGTATATTTAATCTTATACGTATATAGCTAATCATTTATTTTATATATTAATATATATATATATAATATATTATAAACTAATATAATGGGCTCCGATCTGGCTCGGGCTAGGCCGATTGTGGACCCTAGCCTAGGCATGGTTCGAGCTTTTATGGGCTTGGGCCGGGTTGGGCTAGGCTATCTCTATCAAACCCAATAGGAACCCACAACAACACCCTTAAACCGGCCCAACCTACCTTTTATTGTTCATGGTCCGGGCTAGGTCGGGCTGGGGCCACCAAGTTCATGGGTCGGCCTGGCCCATTTAACATCTTTAGCTACATAGGCTTTAATTGATAGTTTAGTCAGTCAGGAAAGTCAACTTAACCCTCATGGGGTTTATGATGACCTAAGGGAATCTATAAGCTCTTTTTGTATATACCATGTAGGGTTCTAAAGTGCTACATGTGTGAGAATATATTGCCTCTTAAATCCATAGGAGTTACCTCTAGAGCTTTGGGGGCCCAAGTATCAATACTAGAATGTGTCACACCGGAATGACGGCGTCGCATTTAGAAGGAGGGGAGACTATGATGTCCTACATGTTACTTAATAGATGTACCAAACTAAGCTTATATATATATATATATATATATATATAAGATATATAAATTGGTCCTCGCTCTGCCTATTAGCATTACACACATATCCAAACAATACATTATAGAAAAATGAACTCCATCAGTTCTTGTGTAATGAAAGAAGGATCAAGAGGGAGAAACCAATTTATTTGGCAAACTCTCTCATGGCGGTAATGGCTTTCACATCGGGTATGAAATCTAATAATTATTCGATAACCTGAATTTATGTGTCAGTATTAAATTTATTATTAATGTTTATTTATCTAAAGATATATATATATATATATGTATAATGATTACATTTCTTTAAACATTTTATATTTATTAAGCCGTGGGATTTACATAGATTTTATTTTCTTTACTCTATATGAAAAAGGAGTATAATGATGATGTGAATGGCAATGATCAGCATGCTACAACACATATGATAAATTATTGTGCATGTCTTGTACACAACAAAACAATATTTATTTATGTAATATGCGAATGATCTTGATGATGATGATGGCTTTTAGTTGAGGTCGTCTTATGGTTTATTTATTTTTTATGATGCTTTGTGTATAAATAAATTTTATGTGTTGTGATGTTATGTTTCAATTCCTTCACATGACATTAAATTTTATGTAGTTTCTTAGCCACCGATTCATTTATTCATTAAAATATTATGGAATACCTCTTAAGGAAACTATATGAATAAATTCTATGAATAATAAATATAATAGAGGTAAAAAATAATATTTCTTTGTTAAATGTGTATGTGTGTGTGTATCCAAAGATGCCATGTACATTTTGATGAGATTTATTTGATTAGTTAATATGTTTTAATGGCATTCAAACTATGATAATATATTGTAGTGTTTACCCAAACGAAGCCTATGGTATATTTTAATTATTTATATGAATCCTTTTAATTTATTGAGTGTTTATGTATTTGCAGCTATTTCTCTTCACTCACATGCTTGCTTTGTTGCTGTATTTAATGGTTTGAATTTCTCTTAATGGTGCGAACAAGTCAATTTCAACTTAGGTGTATTGGATCTTGACTTCATTATTGCAAGAAAAAACCTGCTACTATAACGGAGCAAAATAGTGCTGATGAAAAATCAAACTATAAAACATAGGAAAGGTCTAACAGATTATGTCTTAATTTCCTGCAAGTGATTATTGCCAACAACATTAAGACCACTATTTCACAAACTGAGACCGCTAAAGAATATCTCAAACATATGGAAAAAATTTTCATTCTGCGGATAAGTCACTTGTTGTGACACTAATGACTAAACTCATGACCATAAAGTATAATGGGTCGTGAAGCATGCGGTAACATGTCCTAGAAATGATAAATATTACAGCAAGACTTAAGACCCTGGGAATGATGGTTGATGACTCCTTTCTAATGCAATTTATCATGAACTCGTTACCTTCTAAGTATGGGCCTTTTCAAATTAACTATAACACTATTAAGGATAAGTGGAACATTGATGAATTGTCCAGTATGCTCACTCATTGTATTAATTTTGTGGGTTACGAAGCTGGCAAGAATCTCAAGTCGAAAGCCAAGAAATTTAAGAAGAAAGAATCTACTGAGGTTGCATAAGTTGCTAATGATGATAAAAAGGAACACAAGGTAGATAAATGTTACTTTTGTAAGAAAGGACATTATCAAAAAGATTGCCTGAAACATAAAGCTTGGTTCAAAAAGAAAAGTATATCTAATGTTTTTGTATGCTTCAAATCAAATTTAATTGAAGTTCCTCATAATACTCAGTGGCTTGATTCTAGAGCTACTACTCATGTTTCCAATATGATCCAAAGCACAAACCTAAGTGACAACTATTTGATGATGGGGAGTCATATGTGGGCCCCAATTGAAGGCATATAAGAACTTGTTGACTAATATTAGATACCGATCATCATTTGGATCTAATAAAAACTCTCTCTGTACCTTCAGTTTCTAGAAATTTAGTTTCTCTTTCAAAACTTGATGTTTTTAGGTTTACTTTTAAGTTCGAACATGGTTGTTTTAGTTTATTTAAAAATAATTCCATTATTGGTTCTATAATACTTTTCGATGGTTTATATAAATTGAAACTTGACGATACATTTTTTGAATCCTTGCTTACTATTTATCATAATATTGGAACAAAATGTAGTATGCTTAACGATAATTCTGTTTAGTTGTGGCATAAACATTTGGTTCACATATCCAAAGAAAGACTAGAAAGATTATTAAAGAATGAAATTCTTCTAAATTCAAATTTTACTGATCTTGGTATATGTGTGGATTGTATTTAGGGAAAACAAACCAAGTATAATAAGAAAGGAGCCAGAAGAAATATACACATCTTCTTGAAATTATGCACGTTGACATATGTGGATCTTTTGATGCTCCATCTTTTAGTTGAGAAAAATATTTTATCACCTTTATTGATGATTTTTTGTGTTATGGTTATATGTATTTACTTGATGAAAAATCTTAAGGTGTGGATGCCCTTGAGGTATTTCTAAAAGAGGTTGAATGGAAATTAGATAGAAAAGTGAAAATTGTTAGATTTGATAGAGGTGTTGAATTTTATAAAAAGCATAATGAGTTAGCGCAATGTTTGGGTCCATTTGTAAAGTTCCTCGAAAGACATGATATATGCGCACAATACACTAGGTCATATACACCACAACAAAATGGTGTGGCAAAAATGCGTAATAAAACTTTAATGGGTATGGTAAGGAGTATGATGAGTAACTCCTCATTACACAAATCTTTGTGGACGTATGCACTTAAAATAATTGTGTATCCGCTGGATAGAATTCCTAGTAAAGCAGTCCTTAATATGAGAAACATGCATGTTTGGGGTTGTCTAGCAGAAGCTAGAGTTTCTAATCTACATGAAAAGAAATTAGATTCTCGAAAAGTTAGTGGTTACTTTATCGGTTGCACAGAGAAATCTAAAAGGTATAGGTTTTACTATCCAAACCATAGTCCAAGAATTGTTTAAACAGATAATGCAAAATTCATTGAAAATGGTAAAGTTAGTAGGAGTATTGAAAAACAGAATATGGATATTAATGGTTTCATTCTATGAAAGATGAGTTGAAATCCATGGAACACAGTAAGGTTTGGGAACTCATCGATTTGCTTGAAAGTTTTAAATGAGTTGGGTGCAAATGGATCTTTAAGACCAAACGTGACTAATAGCAATATCGCATGATAAAAGCTACATTTTTACAAGATGTTAGTCATAAACCCCTAATGACATGAAGGCGGACATTATTGGATGAACACATATATACCTAGGGGGTTTTAGTAATTTGTGACAATATAGATTGTCTTTTTAATAACTAGACCAAGTTCTAGGATGTCTAATTATAGTTACCCTAAAAGAAAATACGTAGCTGCTTTTCTAGTATAAACCAAAACACTATTGATGAGATTCGATTTAACACGCTTACATATTAATAATATTCAACTGAAAAATATCCAATGAAAGAGCAAGTGTAAATTGGAATTCTTACCCTTGGAACAAGCACTCAAGTATTTGGCAAGTTCTTTGCATTGATTAGTTAAGGTAAAGGAAACATTTTGGAATAATATTTTTACTAAAATCAAAACTTTTATAAACCAAAATGTATGACAATAACTTAAAAAACTTACAATGTGTTTCCTCGAGTGTAGCTTCGAAACAAGTTTCTAAACAGGAAAAAAAAAAAAAAGCAAAAAATCTAAGATTATAGAAGGTAACACTCAATGCGGTCATAAAGCATTAAAGAGGTACTTCATGAGAAAAATATGACTCACAGAGTTCCTGGACAATCTGAGGGCACAGAGCTCTCGGTGAAATTATTGTAAGAAAGATCAAATTGTCTGCAAATAGAAATAATATCATTATGAGGTCTTACGGGTAATTAGCGCAAAAATGTCAATTTTTGTAGATGTACATTGCAAAACAAGGTTAGGAAAAAAGTATATATATTACATTAACACACACTCCTTATGGTTAAAATTGGGACAAAATTATTTTTCATCCCAAAAGCAAATTAGTCCCTCAACTTTAAATTTTTTTCAATTCCATCCCACTAATTACATTCCGAGCACAATTTCAAGTTGAAAAATACATGTTAACAGATATACCCCCAGTAAAATTCATGCTTATATCTAAAAATTCAAAATCATCCTTTATTTTTCAAATCAATTTCAAAATCATCCTATACATGAAAATACACATTAAAACACCATAGGATTGTTTTTAAATTTTTAATTACTTCATTTGCAAAAGATGTTTATCTTTACCTTATAATATTTTTCCAATAAGATGCCACCTTTTCCTTTTGTATTTTCAGTAGTTTTTAGACATCTACTTTTATATAGTTACATGTCTAGTGTTTCTCTAAAATTATAAGAATATACATATATTTTGCAAATGTACATCTTTTCAAACCAAAATTTTGCAAACTAAATGTATTTTTATTCTATATTTAAAAGTTAATATTCTCTCATGAATAAATCAAATAAACTTGAGAAAAGAAGAACGAAAATGAGACCAAACAAGCCCATGCAATCGTATATATTAATGAAGATTAATATGCTTTCAAATTTTAGCTATAGAAATTCCATAGCTAAATAGTACGGAAAATCAATGGTTAAATATTCAAAATTAGCCATCAAAAAATTTGAATATTTAGCCACGGATTTTTCGTACCTATTTAACTACGGATTTTCTGTAGCAAAGTACCATAGTTATTAGCCACTGATTTTTGGTGGCTGAATATTAATTTAGCTATGGAAATCCAAAGGTATTTAACTACGAAAAATCTATGGCTAATCCATAGCTAAATTTAGCCATGCCACTTTTAGCTACAAAAAAATGCATAGCTAAAATCCGTGGCTAATCGTTTAGCTACGGATTTTTAGTTAAAATCCGTAGCTAAATTCGTATCTAAATCCTTTTTTTTTTTTTTTTTTGTAGTGTCCAAACTAATACTCCATTAAACACAAACGAAAGATTCAAAAGTAATGCAAATTCTTTAATTAAAACTTAGTTCAATTGTTCTACCCCATTGAAAAAAAGCCCTATGCCGCATTTACACTTATTCAAATCAAAAACTAGAATTGCAATTCAAATTCTTCAAGAAAAGTAATTTCCAAAATGAACTTCATTTCCTAAGATGAAGAAAAAGTCAAAATTTATGAACAAAAAAATACACTAACATACCAAATACAAAGTATCCGATGATATATTTAGACATATTAATTATGCATACCTACATACATGCATATTGGAAGTTTTAAGAGAAAAGTGGGACAAAATTAATGAAACCCAATTAAGAAAAGATAATTTCAGCATGAAAAAGGTGCTTTTCAATAATAAACATTATAAATTCATTTTTTCCTATTTAAATATATCTATAATACAAGAAAATATAAAATTTACAACAATTTCTTTTGCTACGATACTGTTTTGTTGCAATTAGCTAAACTTTGGCAACAAAAATAAAAATGACATTCATTTTTATTAATGATTCTTTTAGAACAAAAATATCTATGGATGCAAAAAATGTGATTATATATCTTGACTAGTGGATTAACCGCATTTTATCTTAAGGAAAGAAAAGAGCCCTGATTTCTCTTGGCTATCATATTTGAAATTTATTTGGCAACGATATTCACAAAGCACAACAAAATATTTTGTTGCAAAAGAATAATTGCTTTAGGAACAAAATGAAGGTGTAGCTAATATTGGTGCTTTTACAATATTATATAATTGTAGCATGTAGATATGTTTAGGCAACGAAACAAATTGTTGATAGTACTTTCAAGTAATAAGCGACGAAATGTTATCGTGCTAATATATTAAACTTTTTACAATGAAAAAAATCCTTGTCAGTTGTACCTTATTGCGCAATAAAATATAGCATTGTAAATATATTAACAAATTAGGAACTAAAATTATTGTTGGGAAATAATTGTGCGCTTTTGGGGACAAAGTATTTCATTGCAAATTGGTGAGCACTTTTAGCATAAAAAGTTTCATTACAAATAATTATGCACTTTTCAAACAAAATGTTTTGTTGCAAATAATTAAATTCTTTTAAGCACAAAATATTTCATTGCAAATTGTTAAAAATATTTAGGGAAAGAATACTTAGAACCTTATAATTTTTTTCTTGTATATTTAAAAAGCCAATGAAATTAATTTTCTATTAATAGATGAACATCATAATTGATTTAAATTAATTTAACAATGTGAAAAATATCTATCGATTCCTCATTTTTATTTTCAATAGAGGATAAGTAATTTTGTATTTTTAAACTTCAAAAAGCAACGATTGACTTTTAATAAGTTGATAATTTAATCTAAATTTAATAATTTGTTAGGTCGATTGTTAAATTGTACAAACTAATGATAATGTAATAAATTAATAAAATTAAAATTAATAAATTGATAATTCTACCTAAATTTACTAAGTACAAAAACATAGTAACTCATAAATAAATTAACATTATGGTTTAGCAGCAAGCAGACCTCCATGTCTCGTACAACACTTGGGTTCAGCTCCCAACTGCTGCATATGTGACATGTGCTCTTGTGCCCTTGCCATGGCTCATACTTGGGTTCCATTCGTGGCTAGCATATACGGGGTACGATTGAGGGTTCAAATTGCGCCACTGGCAAGGGCATATGCAACTAAGGGGTCGAATCACGATTGGTTTTGATACTTTTTGGAATAAAAAGTATTTGTAGCAAAAATATATTTTTAGGCACAAATAGTTTCATTGAGGAAAGAGACATTTATGAAGAAAATATTTTTTTTGTCGAGAAATATTTTGAGATAATATTATTTGTTGTTAATTATATAGAAGTCAGCAATGAACCAATAACGTTGCCGACGTAAAATATATAGGAACCAAATTCAACGTTCCGTTGCAATGAACTTTCAGTGCCGATAATTTGCTTATGAAGCTAGAACAAAAATCTTTCATTGTTAATAGATTTTGCAACAAAAAAATTTACTTCTGCAACAAAAATTTTTGTTGTTGAAAGCGATATTTGTTCTAGTACTATATATATAATAATTATTACAAATAATTGAAAACTTTAAATACATATTTTCAGTATTTAGAAAATACATATTACTACATGGAGTTCAAACATCAATACTTAAAGTTTCTAAATTTTTTGATTTATTTTAGTAACAAAGGGTGAAAATTTGATGCTTGGCAAACTTCGAAACTTGGTGTTTAGATCATACTTTCTTTTCTTTGAGCAGATTATTAGATCATACTTTCAAGACAAAGCCCAACGAGTAATTATCTCTTTCATAGACAAAAGTAGGTATGTTTTATGTCTGTGTGTATATTATTAGAAAAAATCAACCACACTAAAGAACAAAAAGCTCGCTCAAAGAGAACAAAAAAAGAAGAAGAAGAAAAGGCCAAACTTTAAATAAAATAAAAAGAAAAAAATATATCCATGTATTCACCTCTCACGTCAATAAAGCAAAGGCAAAAAATCCATTATCTCTTATCCTTGCGGGACCCGGTGGAGCAACAAACCAACAAAATAGCAACTTTCACATGAGGGCCCGAGAATCGTGGCTTATATCACTTAGTTCTCCTATCATCCTCATTATTTCTATGTGCGGTGCTCAAGTTGGAGAATTGAGTACTCAATTCTTATTTTAAGATAATTTAATATTTTTTAATTTTCGCATTAAATTTTACTAGTCACGCACTTGTATTTTACACATAATATTAAGAAAAAAAACTAATGGTTTGATATTCATTTGATAAATAAACTCTTTCAACTACTTTTTTGATTTAGTTTTTAAAAAAAATTAATGCATATCCTAATTAAATAGTATATAAATAAATTTTAACTGATATAATTAGTATCTAATAATTTTAATAGTAAGTAAATATACATGATGACAACAAACTAGTTCTTTCTAAGAGTACAAAAAAAATAGGTTGTAAGAAGAATTGACAAATTTAGTAAATGACATTAAATTATCAATGTTTTAATTCAAGTGTAGCATTTAATAAATTATTATGCTTATACCCCTCTTCAAATGTGTTTTTCTTTGAATATACATAATTTAACAGTATATATAAAATAATTTTTATTAAACGCTTTACGGCGCTCTGACACTCAACTTTTTTTAATTTTGACGCTCTTGCGCCCCCGCACTTGCTCACGTACTTATATGCGCACTCACTTTATGTGACCTAATTCTTGATCAAGGCTTTTAGGTGGGAAATTGGGAAATTTCAACAGTGGTGAATAAGAGATTTTAGATTAAATGAGTTTTGACTTCTTACGTCCTTTTTTTTTTCAGTTTTGAATAATTAATGGTTTAGTTTTTCACTATTGTTATTATCTTTTTATTAAATTCAATTATTAAGCCGGAATGTGATTGGAGGGATGAAATCAAAAAAAATTTAAAGGCGACGAACTGTTTTGTTTTTTAGGATGAAAAATCGAGGACAAAAATAAATTTTACAATAAAAATTTAAACTGTTCTAGAATAGAAAAATTAAGCGTTTAGTAAAGTTATAGATTATTTGAATTGATTTTGCTAAAAAAGAAATAACACAAAAGGAAAATCACTAAATTCACATTAGAAAGCCATAGAAAATGAAATAGCCAATAGACGTACTGTTTACTAGGATCTCTTCCATTGATGATCCAGTTTGGAATGGACCCATTAAGGAGATTACCAGTCAGATACCTAACAAGTAAGGCATAATTGATCAATAATATACTCAAAATTAGTATGTTAAGCTAATAATAAAATGCAAAGCAGATACAATTCTAAAAGGATAACTGTAGATGGAATTCATGATACAGTGATTTCGTTTACTTACATAAGTTGTAGTTTCTGGAGGCCTCCAAGATCTGGAATATCTCCTTCCAACATGTTAAAACTCAGATCCCTTCCAAAACATAATGAGTTTAGCTTATCAGCAAATTTTAGATACAGAACAAGGACATTGTCTAGAGAGATATTCCTACTGCAGTGCAAATACTAAGCAAAAATTATTCTAAAATTTCTGGAATAAAAAAAGAAAGAAACAAATTTTTGGCCTAATGAACATGTATCCATTTTTAAAAGGCGGAGAGCTTAACATCAGGGGTTCAAATCCAGATCGTATGGGTGTATAGGTGGTATGTATGCACGTACTTTCACAAAGAGAATAAGGATAAAAATAGGAAACAATGTCTCGTAAAATAAGATAAAAATTATTAGATACTAATTATATCAGTAAAAATTATGGCGTCACACTATTTTTTATTATATTATGCCATATTTACAAATTATACAAGATCTACCCTTTTTCCCTTAAAGCCATTTTCTCACTAGATTTTTGTCAGACCACTCTACCCCCACCACTGAGACTTCTTTTCTCTGTTACTAGCTAGTGAGGCTTGCCTCTTTAACCCGAGCAAAACCTCCAAAAAAAATTCAAAAATTAACAACTTTTTGATAGCCAATTTTACTTTTAAAATTATCACATTGTATATAGTACTCAGTCACATTCCAGCAACTTTTTTGATCGGAAAAGGGCATTGAGGGCGAGTGTGAACCCCATGTAATTTGTAAAGTAAAATGTAATGAAAAAAAACATGTGAAATTGGATTTAACTAGTCTAGATACAGTGTTTCTATTCCCATATTCTTAAACATAAAATCTAACAATGAATACATTCCTAAATATATGTAACAATACAAGCAAAAGGTTAGCAATGAGTTCTTGAAGCATGTGCTAAAAAATTAGCAGCTATATCCGATGGAAAGGAAGCAGCAACTATAGAATGAGAGTTTGTGTGCAGGTAGGCGGGCGTGTGTGCGATAATGTACACACAATGTAATTTGGTGCAATACCATACAAAATGCACCAAAAATGACTTCTAGTCAAATGATTGACCTGAAGTATGGAAACACTACATCTAAAACTCTTAACTGCCTATAACTTTACGTAGGCCTTTACAAAATTCGCTGTAAAAAAGGGTCAGAAAGCTCAAAAATCACATGGCCTATGACATTACAAAGTGAACATTGTGAAGCTATGGCTACAATTCCCTACAAGAAATTGCATTGATAACTTATACCATTCGCAATGAAAATTGATATGCTATGTCTACTATTTGTTGTGCATGACATTAGACATGAATGTAAAATACTCCTAGAAAGACATTGACAGCCCACGTCGAAAGGGCTACGAAAAAACTTAATGACTTTTAAGCCCAACCAGGCAACAACCTCAACAACTTAATCTAAAATAAAAACAACCAAATAAAAGTGACAAAACGAGAATAAAATAAATTTTAAGAAGCTACAAAAAAAGGGATGAAAAATCAACGTTACAGAATCTTTAACTCTGGCATAGTTGCTAAATATTGTGGAATGTTCCCTAATAACTTGCAGCTCCTTAACATCCTGCCACCGAAAAACGTTTATACATTTATCTATTCAGTTATTTAGTCAGTTGCATTCATTAAACGTCTCTTGAATGTAAGTATCAAAATCTCTAGATGAGTTGTTGATGTAATGACTTTTACTCACATATTTCGCATGCTTGTCATGCCTCGTAGATTTGGAAATTTTGAAGCACCTCCATTCAAGTCACTGATTTTTCTGCACCATTATCATAGTAATAACATGCATATTCACCAATTACATATTTTAAAGGGATAAATACATCTACATCTCCTGAAAATTAACAAACGCCAAACCAACCAAATACCAAACAAACCAAACACCAAACTAACTAAGCACCGAAAAACATTCAATTGATTGATGTCTATTGTCAAATGTCGCACACGAAAATCTAATTCAATGAAATAAATCTGAATATTTACCTCATAACTTAAAATTGATTTAGGGCTACTATCAAATATAGCCAGCAAGATAAAAAAAAAAAAAAAAAATCAATTTGGAACGGTTAGAATATAAAAACACCCAAAATTTGAAATTCAATGATATTTCTAAAAAAATTAGCGACGGGTATAGCGATGAATTTGTGGATCGCTGAGCCTTTTCTGTTGCTATATCCATGGAATTTCTCGTGGTTGAGTTTGTGAAAGACCAAAAATGTTTTAAAAAGTTAGCAATGCGAAAATCGATGTTTAATTTCGTTGTCAAACTGGTGCCAAGATTACGACAGATTATTCGATGGATGGATCCGTCTCCAATTTGTGAAAAAAATAAAAAAGGCACCAATTTAGCCACTAATTTTTTGGGATGAGCCACTGATTTTTTCATGGCTAACTTTTTTTGTAAAATTTTGTAATCTGTGGCTAATTTTTTTTTTTGGTTTTATCCCCTTGGTTCCGATTTATTGGCCTGCTAATTCGGATCAGGTACTGTAGAGGCTCATTACGGGGGCGACCCTTCCAACCTAATTGCTCCATTCACAATGCCAAGGTTCGAACTCTTGACCTTGCTTAAGGAATCTAGCGCCTCATCCCGCTAGACCAATTCATGCTTGGTCTAAATCTGTGGCTAATGGGGACGGATAAAATTCGTGATTAATTTGTTATTTTCTAGTAGTGTTGGTCTAAAGAAAAAATCACTATAATTTTGTGACAAAATTTCTATTATCACTAATTGTAACTCTAATTGTGTCGCTTATTATCAATAGTGACAATTTAGACATTATCTTATCCCGATTGATATTATGCAAATTGCTCTTGCCATAAAATAAATATTTTTTTCACTAAATCTTTATAATTAATGACAACATTTTAATTATAACTTATTATATTAATTTTAATTTACTTATTTTCTTGTTGAGGGAGTGTATAGGGGTGCAAAAGGATATTAAACGGAGCAGATATGCAATATCCGATTAAGTTTTTTGATATTTGTATCCGAATCCGACGGATATTCAAAATCTCATATCCGAATTCAAATCCGACGGATATTTTGTGAATTCGGATATATCTGAATCCATTTAGTATTTCTTAAAATCGAACAAAATTATGGATATTTGGATATCCGAATATCTGTTTCCGATTACAATTATTCAAATATCCGATTGCATATCCAAATCTGTTTATCCGAATATTTGAATCTATTTATATAAATAAAAAAATCAAATAAAATTTATGCAATTTATCTAATTGAAATTTTGGTATATATATAAGTATAGTATATGCTAATTAATATATGTAAAGTTACTATATTTACTTATACTTTAATTTCATTGTAAACTATGAAAATATGAGTTAATTAGCTTTTTTCCTATCAATTTTACTTATAAGAAGACATCAGAATACACACACACACTACTTATTCTATTACCATTACTGCTGCTATTACTACTACTACTACTACTACTACTATTATTATTATTAACAATAAATTTTTTTCCTAATTTTTTTATTAGAGATACAGATAAAAGATATAATTAAATAAATATATCCATCGGATACATATTTGGAGTGGATATTAAACGAAGCGGATATGCAATTACTATATCCGTATTCATTTATTATTCGGATACGGATAATATCAGCATTATATAAATATGGATAATATACCCTATAAACGGATACGAATGGGTACGATAAACGAATTTTTGGTTACCCATAATTATCCCTGTTAAATAAAGAAAAGTAGTATTCTAAGCGAAATAGAAAACATCTGGTGCGGGCTTTGACTTACAGTTCGGTTAAATTATTCAAAACCGAAATACTTGAAGGTATTGGTCCCTCTAAACCGCTAGCCTGTATCTCTCTGTTGATAATACATACAAAAAATGAGGCCACAAAAAAACCATAAAATTAGTTTAAATGGAAGTATGCAGCTATTGAACTTACAGAGACCGGAGGTTTCTCCAACCCTGGAAATTAGGAAGTTTTCCCGTGAAGTAGTTGCTGCTTATCCTACTGCATTTGCCTCCAGATTAAATATATTATCATTTAAAAAATAAAAATAAATTATTGAGTTTTTCACATAAAAATAAATTAATTGCATTCATTTGCTTACAGTTCTCTCAACTTGGTTAGCTTACTTAGCTCCATCGGCAACTCACCAGTGAGATAATTGGCACTCAGAGTGCTGAATTATCGAATGAAATAAGAACAAAGCAAGAGTGATGTTAATTGTTAAACCGTAGGCTCAACTACTTTCTGGTTAATTGCATTTTACCCTCCTTGAGGCACCCCACCCCCCAAAAACTTTTCAAAATAAACCATTCTAACCCCGGCCCCCTACATAAAGCTGTGTTGTTTAGCAACAATATATGAAAATAGTAACTGATGTTTGCAAATTTCTCTTGAACGCTTTTGTCACACAATTTTTTTTTTCTCTAAATTTTTATTAGAGTAAAAAAAAGTTGCAAATATGATTAATATATCATTTATAACTATCTTTTCCTAATTTAGGTTAAAAATGATACCATTTTCAAATCGTGCAAGGGAACGGCACAACTTCACGCAAGGGGAAATTCTTACCCGCATAGGGTTCGGTCATACAGAGACTAATTTCATAGCAAGTGCCTTACACTTGCTATGTGATTGATGTACATTTTAGGAGAGTGAGCAATCACATGACAAGTGTATTAACACTTGTTATATAATTAACCAGAATGGGGTGTCTTTTATTTAGGTCACGGTGTGAAATGCAATTAACCCTTCAACTTTCAATCATTCAATGAAATATTGCATCTATGATCCATCATTAAAAATGTCTAACATGTTCTCTAAGTTGACCAATTTTCCCAGCTCAGCTGGAACACTCCCAATAAAAAGGTTGTTCTCCAGGCTCCTGAAAATTAAATATCTTTCACTATTAGATAGAAATTCCAAGAAAACATATTAATTCTTATTATGTTGTATACAAAACAAAATCCTATAAATAAATGCATTCCAGGCACTACAAGAAAAAATGACAATTAGTCACGATACTTTAAGTGAACAAAAAGATTTTAATTAATTATATACATTAAGTGATGAAAAACTTTACTTTGTAAAAATATATAACAATCTTTAGAAGTTCAATAATGATAAAAAATTTATTTGAGTTGTAAATGTTTATAACTAGTGATGCATATATAGTCACGGCAAAACAAATTCTACCGCGAAATATTGACATTTTTTTTCGTCATTGATTGGCTACCATATGCGTATCACTAATTTTTCTACCTATATATGAGTTATAATTAAAATAAAACACTAATCTTTGTCATTATTTTTGGCGAAACAAAAAGTATTTTCATCAAATACTACAAGAAAATTAATAATTTCGTGACAAAATAACCAATGATGATGAAAAAAATTGTCACTAATTATATATGTACATTTCATGATAAAAAAATTATTTTAATCACAAAATTAATTAAAACAAAGTTAATAGTGACAATATAGTGTCTAATGTAACAACAATTATAATTAGTGGCACACTTATGCACCACCAAAACAAATAATATTGGTGACAAGATATACAAATGACAACATAAAAGTTGTCACCAATAATCGTATTAAATGATAATAGTCTCCATTTTGTCACTAATTAAGTTTTTTTGTGACAACAACTTTTATATTGTCATAATATCACTCAATGGTGATAAAAATTAATGTTTTAATTAGTTATCAAATTGATAAATAGTGACACCTACAACGACAACTTGCTAATAAAAAAATTATCATTAAAATTTTGTGACAAAATTCTATTCTTACTAAGTTGTTATCATATATATGTCACTAATTATCTTGCATTATGTTGTCACCTTTTTCTACTACATTGTCACTATTGACATCAGACAAGTTACGTTTTCAGACAATAAATTTTAATTTGTTGTCACTAAATATATATGATTAATGAATTTTTTTCATTATCGCTTTTTATATTATCAGTAATTTACTATTTTTTTGGTAGTAATGGCGACAACTCAGTAATAGTGAAATTTTGTCATAAAATCATAGTGACCAAATATTTTATTTTTCACTTTTCTTTTTGTTTTCTTGAAAATTTGACCAAATATCCATTTCAATTTAAAATGCCATTTACATTAATTTATATGTACTCCTATAAAAATTATTTATAATTTTTATTTGAATACATTTATAACTATCCAAAAGAATTCAATATTTATCCAAACATGTGGTATGTTTTAATTCAAATTGATTGACAAAATGAATTAGTTATTTATATTAGTGTCTTATTTATGATATTCATGAATCACTTTAGTTTTAAATTATCTATCAATAAAATTATTTCAATTACACTACAATAATATATTCATTTTGTTATAAAACAGGGTGTGTGTATATATATGTATATGTCATTCAAATGAAAATAAATAGTAATTTAAATACATGGACATGTTGATCAATTATTCAATTTTTTAGAGTGCCAATAATAATACATTTGAACTTTTCTTGTTAATATCATTCTTATTTTTATAAGTTGGAGAGAGAGAGAGAGAGAGAGTTCTCACAAATATTTCAGTGAAGTAATGTTCCCCAAGTATTTTGGTATGGGCCCAGATAAGCGGTTTACACAAACGGACCTGTTATGATGCAAGCAACTTAAAAATGTCTATTAATATATTTGCCAAACCTTAAGTTTAAGTTGAATCTGTGCTCACAGGAATTCCAATTTGGTTAGTTTTGTCCATTCTGGAGGGATAGGACCACCAAGGTAGTTCCGACATAAATCACTGCAACCAATCTAATATCCTCATCAGAGATTAAAAAAAATAAAAAATAAATCTATTTTTTTTTAAGTCATTCATTACTGAGAGAACAAAAAATCTGAATCTCTTGATACATTGTCTTCAGGTAAGGAAACTTTCCCAGGGATGGTGGGAGAACACCTCCTAGATCCTGTGCTTTAAGATATCTGTTTGCGAGCGAAACAGAACACACTAATTAGAAGTTGTGATTATAATTTACGCCAAAAATATTATTTCTGGCATAATATAACCGTGGAAAATCTCCTTAGGTCAGACTAGGTATTTTCATAAAAACTCTTATGGTAGGAAAAACTACAATTACGACCTTTTATTTGGTTTTGTATTTTGGATTCCAATTATGGGTATTGCCTGTAATTTGGACAGTTCGGATCTTCTATTGCATAATCGTACTACATCTTCTATTATATTCATCAATACACATCAGTTGAAATAAAGAAGAAGAAAAACTAATGATATGGAAAAAAATATAAAGATTCTCTTTTCTTATCTCAATCGTCCACCAATACACGTGACGTTTATTGATAAGTGCAATAAAAGATGTAGCACGATTATACAATAAAGGATTCGAACTGGTAATTTGGACCCAAACATTGACAAACTATTTGTAGTTTTTTGTACCATAGATGAATTTGCCGAAAATAGGACAAATCTCAGACTTTTTTTTTTTCAGCTAACCCTAAGATTAAAAGAAGCATGGTTTATGTTCCTAATTAAGACATGAATGAAATCAAAACATACTTACACGTTTTGGGTTTTTTTCCCATTGTTTATATATACAAACTATATAGTAATAATAACATAAACAATTTCAGCAACGAAGAAAACGTACATGCTTTCTATGTGACAAAACCCATCAGGATACGAACAATTGCATATGATCGAATTGTTGTACCCCGTTGGATTAACTGTCGGTGGCAAACTCGTCCAGTTTGAATTTCCGTTGCTAAGGATTTAGTGTGAAGTCCCAATCTGTTTTCCTCAGCTGATCAGCTATTTCATGAAGTGCATCCTCTGCAAAAACCATACATATCCAAAGGGATGCATGACTGCAAGGTGAATAGAGCTTATGGCTCGTTTTGATGAGTTTTTTTTTCTTGCCAAACAAAAAAAGAAACGCACTTGTTCATGAAAATATATATATATATATATATATATATATATAGTTGTTTGCTATACTTTTTTAAAGAATGTATGCAAGCAAAGAAAAAAAGCACATCTAGCTTTTTTTTCTGAAATCACTTCTAAAAATTAAACTTATAAAACATTTTCAAAAATTGGATCCAATTGCTAAACATGATAAATAAAAAGAAATCTATTGTAAAAAGTAAGGTTCGTCAAGGACTTTCATTTTAAACTTATTCAAATAGACTCTTAATTTCAGAATAGTAATTTCAGAATAGACGCTGCGCGCACACATACACATACACAAAAAGAAATGAAAGGATATCAAATTACAAAGTATATTAACTTACTCTCTTGCTCAGGGAGATCGCGACGCTGAGCTGAAATAGTTCTTCCCTCCAAAAACAGCAATACCATCAAGGTGTACACACAAATGAAAAACGTTGCTGAAATTCTACAGCTTGCCGGCATCTTTTCTTAGTTTGAATATTTGGATAACAATACTAAACAAGCATTCATGCATCCATATATATACTACAAGAAAAAATAATATTAATGACAAGATATAATAGTGACAATATAAAAGTTGCCTCCAATAATTATATTAAGTGATAACATTTTCTAATTTATCACTAATTAAATTTTTTTTAGTGACAACAACTTTTATCTTGTCACAATATGGACTCAATGGTGACAAAAATTATTATTTTAGTAACAACTATTAACAATTAGTGACACACCTACAGTGACAATTTGGTGACAAAAAAAAAATTGTCATTAGGATTTTGTGACAAGATTTCATTGTCACTAAATTGCCACTACAGGTATGTCACTAATTATCAATTTTGCACTATTTGTCACTATTGATGTTATGCAAATTATATTTTGTGACAACATAATTTTTTTTGATTTTCATTAAAGTACCTAAAGCAGACTTGTTATTCCCCAATTTTGAATCCAAAAGTTTTCGAGTAATCATAGGATTATCCTTCACGAGCACAAGGGGGAAAACCATCAGATTTTAGTACAAGACATTTTCTTGAGTTTTCTATCTCGTATTTTCTCTCTCTACATATACACACATATTACATACATGAACAAATCTATGTGTATGTGGGTGAATACACTCTTTCAAGATTAAGTTTAATAAATGCACTTTTTTTTGGACTTACTTGGGTCCAATCGAACCCAATCCGAACCCAATCCATTTTGAATTCATACATTTGAACCTAGAGATCACAAAATGAGTTAGGAACCATTGGTCCAACCCAAAATCAATAGTTTTGGATTGAGTTGGGTTAGCTTTCCTATAATTGACGTTGATATTCAGTTCTAGAATGGGTTGATGTTAGGTCCTAAACGGATTATCACACAAACAAATAAATCTATATTTTTTTATTTGATTGTAATTTATTTTAGTATTCTAAAATCATTTAAAGAGTATAGGAACAAATAATTCTAGTTTTCCTTTGTAGGCCTTGATTAAATGCACAACAATCATGCATTCAACCCATACGAAATCAATCCCCAACCCACTTCAACTTATCTTCAATCCATCTCTAATCCAACCATCTTCAACTCATTCTTTGAATCATCTCCAACCCAACTCAATATAACCTAATCGAAACCCAACCCACCTAATTACCACCAGTGTTTGAATACCCAACTCATTTTAAACTCAACCCATGGCCCAACCCACCCCCACCCATTTGTCACCCATATTTACAACACATTTAAGTTTGATTGCGAAGTAATTAATCGGCACAACTATTCCTCGGACAGCCATCCTCCTAAAAGGTGATGCCCATTAAATACCAAGTTGGAATGCTTTATACCATTTGATGTAATGTTATCTAAAAGATGTCATTAGTTTTCTAGGAAACTAACGGTCCCCACATCATTTCAATTATTTTCAATTCTTAAATAACGCTTGCTATCAATATCACATAGTTTTGTGGTCCTCACTGAACCATTAGGATAAAATCCCTTTGTGGCTCCAACCGATTCAATTATAGATATCAGATCATCAGTGCACATACTACGATTTTGAGAGCGAGAATAAGTCGGGCACAACAATGACATGCCGTGTTCGAGTGGGGAACGTATTTTAACTGACTTAGAGTATTAAAAAAAAAAAATGAAATTTATGATTGAAAAAATTCGACCACAAAATTTTAATAATTGTGACCAACTTTGTGGCCAAAACAAAATAGTATGAAAATTGATTTCCGACTAATTGAATTGGTTGCAAAAACACAAAAATTGGCCACAAAGCAATAAAAAAAAATATGTATTTTCAAATTCATGACCATTGTTGTCCGTCCTAAAAATTTGAAAAAACTAATTTTTTTTTTTGTTTCTTTTACACTTTGTGCCCGAAAGTACAGTCATGAAAATAATGAACGCAATTTTTATTTTTATTTTCTAAAAAAAATCTTGCGATCAAAAAATCAGTCACAAAATTTTGAGAAAATTGGAATATAGTGACTGTTTCTCAATTAATAATTTTTTAAATAAGTTAGATTTTTGTGTCCAAAATTTTAGCCACGAAAAATTTAAGTGAGAATTTTATTGGATTTTGTGGATGAAATGTCGATCGCAAAAATAATTAACAAATTGTTCCCTCTTTCTCCCAAAAAGCTCGCAATCAAAAAAATAATCACAAATTTGAATATTGTGACTAATTTTTTGGTTGCTAGTTTTTTCCAATAAGTTGGATTTTGTGATTAAAATTTCGATTAGAAAAAACCTAAAGTGTGATTTTATGGGTTTTTGTGACCGAGATTTCGATTGCCAAAACAATGAACGCAATTTTTCTTCTTTCTTTCTTTTTTTTTTTTAAAAGTCTTGTGGTTGAAATATTGGTTACAGATTTTCATGAATGGAGAATATTGTGACCGATTTTTTGAGTCAATATTTTTTCCCCCCAAATTTAGATTTTTGTGGTCAGAATTTCGATCAAAAAGTAGTGAAGTGTGAATTTCATAGATTTCTACGGTCGAAATTTCAATCACAAAAAATGGGCAATTTTTTTTCCTTTTCATTATAAAAATTGCAGCCAAAAATTTGGAGAAAAACTTTTCACAGATTGAGAATATTCTAACCGATTTTTCGCTTGCTTAATTCTTTTTTCCAAAAAAGATAGATTGAAATTTTGGTCACAAAAATGTGAATCTTATATGTTTTATGATTAAAATTTCGGTCACAAAAACCAGATGTGTGAAATTTTGCATATTTGTCGGCCAAATGAATAATATATTTTTGGATGGATTCGTCGGCCACACAAAATATTAAGTGTGAAAATATAGATTTTTATGACAATTAAATTGGGAGTATTGATCAATTGATCCAATTGAATCAGAGAAATTGACAATTTAGTTCAATTGAATTGGAGGAATTGAAATATTAATTTAATTGAAACGGGAAAACTGACCAACTAGTTTTCGATGTGGAAAAACTGACCAACTAGTTCATCAAAAACCAGATGTGTGAAATTTTGCATATTTATCGGCCAAATGAATAATAAATATATTTTTGTGATGGATTTGTTGGCTAATTTGATGAATCAATCCAGTTGAATTTGGTGAATTGGCCAAATAGTTCAATTGAAATGGGAGAATTGACAATTGACTAATTGGTTTAATTAAAATGGGGAATCTACCAATTGTTTCAATTAAATTAGGGAATCGGCCAATTTGGTCCAATTAAATTAAGAGAATTGATCAATTAGTTCAATTGAATTGACGGAATGAACCAATTTGTTAAATTGAATTGGGAGATTGATCAATTGATTCAATTGAATTGGGAGATCTGACCAATTGATTTAATTATTTTATCAATTGATTAAATTGATTTGGGAGATATGACCAATTGGTTTAATTATTTGATCAATTGGTTTAATTGAATCAGGTGAATTGACCAATTATGGTTAGTTGAATCTAAAAAATTAACAAAGCAATTTGTTAATGATTGATTCTAGTCACTCATGAATTGGTCCAATTGAAATGGAGGAATTTACCGATCAACTCAATTGAAAAGAGAAAATTGGCCAATAGGTTCAATTAAAGTGAGGGAATTGACTAATTGGTTTTAATTGAAATGGGGAATCTACCAATTATTGTGGCAATTGACGAATTGGTTCAATTGAATTGGGGGAATTGACAATTGATACAATCGAATATGGAGATTTAATCGATCAATTTAATTGAATTAGAAGACACTACTAGAAAAAAAAAACAAAATAGTCACGGATTTTAGCCACGGACAAAATCGGTCGCTAAGAGCTACGGATCTAGCCACAGATTGCGAAACTTCATGAAAAAACCTAGCCACGGATTGCGAAAATTCACAAAAAATCATCAAAATCCGTGGCTTGATTTGGGTCCCAATTTTTGATTAAGTGGTAACAGAATTAGCCATGGAAAATTTTCGTCGCCACGAGATCATTCTCTTTGCGACGACTTTTCCGTCGCCAATTCTGTTGCTAACTTTTGCATCATGTCGTTCAATGCCACTTTTAGGGAGTTATATCGGTTTAAATCACTTCAAATTCATATTATTCTCATCAAAATTATTCTATTTGACAATATCCCTAAATAAATTTTGTTTTATGAGTTAAATACTCCAATTTTTTTCAAGAAATACATTTTCGTTTCTAGTGATATATATGAATGACTTCATAAGTCGGTTATAATTGTATAGTAATGTCAATTAAATTGTCACAAATTATCAAAAAATTGATTAAAACAATTAGTTCAACTATTATTCCAATTGTACAGTTACATCTAAACTAATTAACGAAAACGTTCGATATGAAAAAGTCAACTACTAATTTTTGACTCTTAGCCACGGATTTCTCCACGGCTATAATAATATTCATCATTTACATTTTTTTTTGAAGAAAACGTATTAGCCTCGGATAAATCAAGGCTAAGTAAATTTTTTTTAAAAAAATAATTACACACTTAGCCATGATTTTATTCGTAGCTTAGTATTATTTTTTTTTTCCTTTTATATACTGCACGCAAAATTACCTTTTTCAAACAAAAAAATAAAATTGCACACTTAGCCACTGTATATCTATGGCTAAGTATAAATTTTTTTATATACTATTAGGTAGCATTATTTATTTATTTTTTATAAAACATTAAACATTTAGCCACGGTTTTATCCGTGAACAAGTATAATTTTTTTTTATATACTACACTTAGCCACGCAAAGTAAAATTATTTTTTAAAAAAAAAATTACACAATTTGCCACGGTTTTATCCGTGGCTAATTACAAATAAAAAAAAATTATACCACACTTAGCCACGGATATATCCGTGGCTAAGTAAAATTATTTTTTTTAAAAAAAATTACACACTTAGCCACAGTTTTATTCGTGGCTAAGTATAATTTTTTTTATATATATTTACTACACTTAGCCACGGATAAATCCACGGCTAAGTAAAATTATTATTATTTTTTGAATTACAAACTTAGCCACAGTTTTATCCATGGGTAAATATAATGTTTTTACAATACTACACATAGCCACGGATAAATCCGTGGTTAAGTAAAATTATATTTTCTTAAAAAAAATTACACACTTAGCCACGGTTTTATATAATTTTTTTTATATACTACATATAGCTACGGATAAATCTGTGGCTAAGTAAAATTATTATTATTATTATTATTATTATTATTATTATAAAATTACACACTTAGCCATGGTAGTATCCGTGGCCAAGAATCAATTTTTTTTTTATACACTACACATAGCCACGGATAAATCTGTGCCTCAGTAAAATATTATTATTTTTTTAAAAAAAATTACACACCTAGCCACAGTTTTATTTGTGGCTAAGTATAATTTTTTTTATATACTACATTTAGCCACGCTAAGTAAGATTTTTTTTTTAAAAAACAATTGCACAATTAGCCACAATTTTATGCGTGCTTAAGTACAAAAAAAAATAAAAAATTATACAGTTAGCCATGGCTTTATCCGTAGCTAAGTAAAACATTTTTATATACCTACACTTAGCGACGGATAAATCCATAGCTAAGTGAAATTATTAATATTTCTTAAATTACACACTTAGCCATAGTTTTATCCATGGGTAAGTATAATTATTTTTAAAATACTACACCTAGCCATGGATAAATTCGTGGCTATGTAAAAATATATTTTTTCAAAAAAAAATTACACTCTTAGCCACGGTTTTATATAATTTTTTCTATATACTACACTTAGCCACGGATAAATCCGTCGCTAAATAAAATTATTATTATTATTATTTTAAAATTACACACTTAGCCATGGTATTATCCGTGGCTAAGAATGAATATTTTTTTTATACACTACACTTAGCCACGGTTTTATCTATGGCTAAGTATAATTTTTTTTATATCCTACACGTAGCCACGCTAAGTAAAATTGTTTTAGTTTTTAAAAAAAAACAATTACACAATTAGCCATGGTTTTATCTATGGCTAGGTACAAAAAAACAATTATACTACACTTAGCCACGAGCTAAGTAAAATTATTTTTTTAAAAAAACAAAAATTAAACAGCTAGCCACAATTTTATCCGTGGCTAAGTAAAATTATTTTTTTTAAAAAAATACCAACTTAGCCACGGTTTTATCCATGGCTAAATATAAATTTTTTTTATATAGTAGACTTAGCCACGGATAAATCCATGGCCAAGTAAAATTATTCTTTTTTTAAATTACACACTCAGCCACGATTTTATGCGTGGGTAAGTATAATTTTTTTTAAAACACTACACTTAGCCACGGATAAATCCGTGGCTATGTAAAATTATATGATTTTTTTAAAAAAAAATTACACACTTAGCCAGGTTTTATATAATTTTTTTTATATACTACAGTTAATCACGGATAAGTAAAATTATTATTATTATTATTATTATTATTTTAAAATTACACACTTAGCCATGGTATTATCTGTGGCTAAGAATAATATTTTTTTTTATACACTATACTTAGCCACGGATAAATTCATGGATAAGTAAAATATTATTGTTTTTAAAAAAAATTACACACATTGGCATGGTTTTATCCTTGGCTAAGTATAATTTTTTTTTATATACTACACTTAGCCACGCTAAGTAAAATTATTTTTAAAAAAATACACAATTAGCCACGAATACTTAACCATGGTTTTATCCGTGGCTAAGAATAAATTTTTTTATTAATACTACACTTAGCCACGAACAAATCCATGGTTGAGTAAAATTATTATTATTTTTTTAAATTACACACTTAGCCACGGTTTTATCCGTAGGTAAGTATAATTGTTTTTTAAAATACTACACTTAGCCATGGATAAATCCATGGCTATGTAAAATTATATTTTTTTTTAAAAAAATTACACACTTACCCACGGTTATATATATATATATATATTTATATACTACACTTAGCCACAGATAAATCCGTGGCTAAGTAAAATTACTATTATTATTATTATTATTATTATTATTATTATTATTTTAAATTTACACACTTAGCCATGGTATTATTTGTGGCTAAGAATGAATATTTTTTTTAATACACTACACTTAGCCACGGTTTTATCCATGGCTAAGTATAATTTTTTTTATATACTAAACTTAGCCACGCTAAGTAAAATTATTTAAAAAAAAAATTACACAATTAGCCACGGATACTTAACCACGGTTTTATCCATGGCTAAGTATAAATTTTTTTATTATATACTACACTTAGCCATGAACAAAATATTATTAGCCATGTAAAATTATTATTTTTTAAAAAAAATTTATACACTTTTATTATATACTACACTAAGTAGAATTTTTTTTAGGAAAAATGCATAGTACTCCCCTGTAATTTGTGAAAGTAGTACGCTAAACCCTATAGTTTCCTGATTCTTAAATTTAACTCTGTGGTTATAAAAATTAAGTTTGACAGACCTTCTTGGCGCGCGGTGTTATATACACGCGTTTAGTGTCAATATTGTTCATTATTCAAGTATAAAATGACATTTCAACCCTTAGGTTTCCAAATATATACAATATATACATATAAATACATCAATATTATTTTGCTCATATCTCTCTGGTTTCTTGGCCAAATCGGGCGTGTGAGTAGTGTAAATTGATCAGCTCGAGGAGAGGAGCGCATCATTGGTGGTGTTATGGTGTTACGTCGATCGGAGAAATGGCAGCAGCGGTGGCGGTGGATAGCCAAAATTCGGCTACTTTTCTGACAAAGTTTGGCTCGGTTTGGATCGCTTCGACATGGGAAACACAATGGTAGCCTCAATTTTGGGATTCGACGGTTGATGGTAGAGTAATTGCTCAATAAACATGAAAAAGGGTAAGTTAGGATTTCTATATATTTTTGTCTAATTAAATCCAATCAAGTTGGATTTTGTCGATACTAATTGAGGGCTTTTGATGGGCTCGATGAGACGAATAACTTGGTTCACAGCATGACCATCCCGGCGATGGCGGCGTGGTGGTCCGACGATGCTCTAGCGATGGCTCCGGTGGTACTTGGGTAGGGGAGATGGGTTTGAGGTGGGTGGTGGCCAATTTCGTCATTTCAATTTTGAATATTGACAAATATGATTTAAGGGGTGGTGGGCAAAGTTTTATAATCTTAGGGTTAAATTTGACAAATAGAAAACAACAAAGTTCAGTGTGATAGTTTCGCAAACCACAGGGGAGTACTGTGCACTTTTCCCACTTTTTTTTTTAAATACTACACTTAGCCACGGATAAATCCGTGGCTAAGCATAATTTTTTTTTTTAAAAATTACGCACTGAGCCACGGATAAAATCGTGGCTAAGTAAAATTATTATTATTATTATTATTATTATTTAAAAAATTTCACACTTAGGTACGATTTTATCCGTGGCTAAAATTTTTATTTTTTTTTAGATTATACACTTAGCCACGGTTTTATCTTTGGCTAGGTATAGTTTTTTTTTTATATACTATACTTAGCCATGGATAAGTAAACCTATTTTAAACAAAAAAAAATTAAACACTTAGCCTCCGGTAGTGGCGACGTTGTCCGCCTCCTCTGTCCCCCCCCCACACACACACATTTTTGTTATTTTTATTTATTTATTTTAATTTTTTTAGATTAAATTTTAATTTTGATTGGGTTTTTTGGTTTATTTGTTATTTTAGATGGATATTATATACACAATTTGTGGAGGGGATGTTTGAAGAAGGAATGGATTTTTATTAAAAATGTAGTCTAATATTATATAATTTTATTTAATTGTCAAGTAGAGTTTATAATTTTGTTGTTGGGGTGAATTTTGTTGTGGTGGTAGGGTAAAAATTGGGTGAAATATGTTTGATGGGAAGTATGTTGACAATGTGTGAAGTAATGTATACATAGTTTTGTTGGGCAAATAAGGAATTTGTGTATCTCATTTTCTTTTGTTGAAGTATGGGAATGGGAGAAAAAAATGATGTAGTTATGTGTGAAATTTAAGTATATAGAAGAGGATTGTTGTTTGTTAGTATTCGGAGTGATCTGTGTGAGACAATCTGATGAAATAATTTGCTTTGTTTTAAGTCTTTATGAAATTAGACTCCATTTCTAGTTACATTAGAGTTGTTGAATGTGATACCAATGAATTGTGCTTGTTCTATTAATGATTATACCATACGATTTGAAATAATATAAATGCAGAAAACATGTTAGTCCGCAAATATGAATGACAAAATTAACAAATATTAATGACTAGCTTGTTATATCTAGATACCAAGTCTCGCATTGATATTAACTTACCCTAAAGTTTGTTAGCATTCATAATGTCATGCGAATATATGTTTGGCTTATTTGTTTTTACCTTGAATTGGAAATTAGTTACTAAGCACGCTGTTTTGAAATCCATGTTGCTCAATATTATTATCCTTTATTAAAGTAATATACATTTTATGATTACAAAATATGGATACACATGAATTCGAGGTTGGATGTATAATAGGGTAAGTCTTGATCGGAAAAATTACACCAAACAATTTATAAATGGCCTTAATCAGTTTATTCAATTCGCAACTACACAAATGCAATGCATAGCTAATAAAGGCCTTATTAGGTGTCCGTGTTCAAAGTGTACTACTAGAAAATATAAGGATTCTAGTAATGGGTGAAGCGATTTGATGAAATTTGGGTTTCAACCAGAGTATTAGTATTGGACGTCACATGGCGAGTTAGCTCCAGAAACTTGTAATGAAGAGGTCAGTGATCCAAGTTGTTCGAATAATGTTAATTTTTCATACAAACTCAATAATCACGGGCATTTGGTGTATGGTGCTATGGGTCAGAACTCATTTTACCATGGTATGCATTACCATTTTGATTCGAACATTGATGTGAGTCATGATACTGAGATTGGGCAAAATAATGAACAACCTCCTAATATACAAGCTCAACAGTTTTATATCATGTTGGAGGCTGCACATCGACCTTTGTGGCCGGGCTGTGACTCTGAGACAGAGTTATCATTGACTCTTGAAATGATGTCAATAAAATCCAATTATAATTTATCTCAGAGTTGTTTTGATCAAATGGCAGAACTTGTGAAATTGTCAAATCCGTCGGATCATCACATTCCTAACAACTATTATGAAGCAAAAAAAATAGTTAAGAAGTTAGGTTTAACTTCGGTGAAAATTGATGGCTGCATCGAGGGGTATATGTTGTATTACAATGAAGAATCAAATTTGGAGGACGAAATTTTGTGTGAACAATAGTCATCCAAGAGTTAAACCATCTCGGAAAGGAACTAGAAATCATGTCACTTATGAAAGAATGCACTACATGCCTCTTATTTCGAGGTTGAAAAGATTGTATGCTTCTTCAAAATCAGTTGATCAAATGAGGTGGCATCATGAGTATAGACGACAACCTTCTGTTCTTTGTCATCCATCCGATGGTCTGACATGAAAAATTTTCAATGAAAAACATTCTGACTTTATTGCCGAGCCACATGGATTATGTGCTAATAGATTTAATCCATTTAATCATACTTCGTCAAAACAATACTCTTGTTGGTTTGTGATTGTTACTCCGTACAACTTGCCGCCAGAATTGTGTATGACTACACCATACATGTTTCTAACATCCTTGATTCCGAGGCTACGTAATCCAAAAGAAAGGATTGATGAATACTTGCAGCCTCTAATTGACGAACTAAAAATTCTGTGGTTAGAAGGAGTCGAAACGTATGATATTTCAAAAAGACAGATTTTTCAATAACGGGCCGCCTTAATATGGACAATCAATGACTTTACCATGTATGGGATGTTATCGAGATGATTGCCTTGTCCCATATGTATGCAATAAACAAAGGCATTCATACTGAAGAATGGGGGGAAAATTTCTTGATTCTATTGTCATCGTCAATTTTTATCTGAGAATCATCCATTTAGGCAAAACAAAGATGTATTTTCAACGGACGGCATCAACAGTCAAATCCTCCGTCAGTAATGGCAGGCGAGTAGATGTGGAAAGAAGTGCGTGGATTGCCCTAAAGTTACCAATCTGTCAGTCAAACATCCTAAATTACAAGGATATGTCGTTCAACATAATTAGACAAAACAAAGCAATTTTTGGGAGTAGTCGTATTGGAAAGACAATGCGGTCCGCCATAATTTGAATGTAATGCAAATCAAAATATTAGTTTTTTGACAACATCCTCAACATTGTCATGGATATCAGAGATAAGCCAAAGGATAATGATAAGGCAAGTTGGAGTTAGTTGAGTATTGCCAGTGGCCTAAGTTGCATCTACAAATGATATAGGTAAGGTGCTAAAACCAAAAGCCAGTTACCGTTTGACTGATGAACAAAAACACGATTTATGTACATTTGCTCAAGCTTTGAAGATGCCCAATGGTTATGCATCGAACTTGGGAGCTTGTGCTGTTCAATCGAGGCATAGGTTGTATGGTATGAAGAGTCATGATTGTCATGTGTTCATGCAATGTTTATTCCTAATAGTATTTAGCACACTCCCACAAAATATTTGGAAGCCTCTTATTGAAATAAGTCAATTCTTCAGAGATTTGTGTTGCATAGAGCTTCACAAGGAAAGTTTGTCGTAATTGGATACGAATTGAATATCCCTTCGATTTTGTGCAAATTAGAACACATTTTTCCTTCAGCATTTTTTAATTCCTTGGAACACTTGCCCATACACTTGCCTTTTAAAGCAGCTATGTGTGGACCTATTCAATATTGGTGGATGTATCAATTCGAGAGGTAATATTTTTTTAATAAAGGTTTATATGTAATTGTTTTTTTGTGCAATCCAAAAAAAAATTTAGTAACTTCGTTGTATAAATATGATTATAGGTTTCTATAGGACTTGAAAGGTATGGTGAAGAATAGAGCCAAGGTAGAGGGCTCAATATGTGAGCGTACTTAAATCAAGAATCATTCTAGTTCGCATCTTATTATTTCGAAGGCCACATCCAGTCAAAGAGTACAAGAGTTAGGCGTAACAAGAATGATGGAAGTGCTGAAGAAATACCGTACACTTTGTCTACCTGCAATCAATCTGGTGAGCCTGATGGTAAATGCGACGAGTGATTTTTGAATGATGATGAGTTGAGAAATGCCACATTACACGTCCTTATTAATTTCAATGAGGTCATGCCTATCATCAAGTAAGTAATTAATAACTATTATAAATACATCAATAATTTTATAAAATTCTAACTCTCAAAATGTTTATTTCAATATGAAGAATATATAGATTGTCAATTCGATACCATTGGTCACATTTAAATGACCAAGAAGTTGAGAAGTCTGTAGAAGAGAATTTTGTAGAATGGTTTCAAAAATATGTAAGTGCTTCATTAATTAACAAAAATATTATATAAAAATTATGACACTATAATCGTATTTGTAGGTTCACGATCCCAAAAATAATATCGCTAATCAAAATTTACATGATTTGGCATGGTGACCAATGCATAAGGTTAAGACATGGCCAATATACGTTGTCAATGGATATGCTTTCGATGTAGACGAAACTACACAGCATATGAACACTTACAATGCTGGTGTTTGCATTTGGGGCAATGGATCCACAGATTTCTGTGGCGTATTTAAAGAAGTGATTCCATTAGAATATCCCAGTGTAGCTACAAAGAAGGTTGTCTTGTTCAAATGTCATTGGTTTGATTCCGTTTTTAGGAGGGGTATAAAGATACACTCCCAATATAGCATTGGAGAAATCAAACTTAACGAGAGATACCCAAAAGATGATCCGTTCATTATTGCACAATATGCATCTCAAGTATATTATGTACCGTACCCAGGCACAAGGAGGGATAAATTGAATTGGTGCTTCGTAATTAAAACTAGACCACGAAGTAGAGTAGCCAACCAACAAATTACTATTGATGATCTGTTGGAAGAACCTACACCCGTTGTGAATGAAGTGCTTGATAATGAACCTACGGGTCTTTTGGTGGATCGTTTTGGTCATGCAGAAATGGTGAATTTCGACAATAATGCATTTTATAATGATGTTGGAGACGACTGATGAAGGAGATGATGCAATCAAACATGACAATAATGAGGAGGATGAATTTGACGATGAACTTGAAGATAACGACAAAGGAGATGATGCGATCGAATATGATAATGATGATGAGAATGAAGATGATGAATATGATTGACATTTTAATTGTTGATGTAGTTGATGTTTGTGAATTGTTATGAATTGTTTTATGAATTGTTGTGTATTGTTAACACTTTATTAATTTTCTATATTCTTTGTTGAGAATTCTCAAACTAATGGCAAAGAAAACGTTACAGACATAGGCTCTCATTGGCATATGCCTCCAACGACTAGTCTAAACATCAATTTATGTGGCTCGAGATCACATTCTCCATCCCCTACCTGGGGGTCCACTCCATCGACACAGATAAATGAAGGCTCTTCCACCGACATGTCTCAAAATAGTAATACCGGTGGACATCATATTGTAATCATGCCACGAAGGAATGAGTAAGTTAATTGATTTATATAATTTTGCTATCTTATCAAAAAATAGATATCTATTCTATACATTTTAAGTGTATTGTTATGTATTATTTTTTTGTCCCACTCGTACAATAGATTTGACGAAGAGGAGAAATGTGTCGATGAGATTGGTTGGATCATTGAGAATGGTTTCAAGAGAGCATGGCTTACTTGGAAGAAGATTCCAATAGAAACCTATTAGATGTGGTTTGCCAAGTTTAAGGTACATGTATTTATTTAGTTTAATTGAGATTTGATTATTACTACAACTTGTTCATATATAATTTTTGGTTTTTTATGAATTTTTTTAGAAAAAATTCTTTTGGAGGCCTGATCACTCGAATAGAATTTAGAAGAATTTTGAGTATAAAGGTTCAGAGATCTTGAAAAATAGGCCAGCTAAAGCTCATAGGGATAACTGCAAGCCTAATCGGATAGGTGAAGAATCCTGGGATGCTTTACAGGTGATATGGGTAGCCCTAGAATTCCAAAGGATAAGCCAGTAGAACAAGGCAAACAGAGCATTGGCTTGTGATGGAAGGGGATTCCCCGACCTCCCCGACCATAGAGGAGGATCAAGATCACATATCAGGTGGCAAGATGATTTGGTAAGTAATTATTTTTTCTTTGTACTTTATTTAATTAATTGATGTAATTTTGCTTTTAGATTATCTCATGTTGTCCTTACTTCTATATTTTAAAAAGTTTTTACTTTATGTTAATTGTAGACGAAAAAATATGGGCATCGACCTTCTTTTGATGAAACATTTAAGACTCTCCATTGTTGGAAAGATGAGAATGGAAACGAGCATTACATGAATGAGAGAGCAAAGTCAACTTTGGTGAGTTTGCTTTATTTATTTATCTTTATATATTATTGCTACGTACATTTTTATAACAATTATGGATATTATTTTTGCAGGAGAGCTTCAGAGCTAACTATGACGAAGCTTGTGCCCAAACTATTGAGAATGCAGAGGGAAGCCCTATTCAGCAGCTCGACAAGTTGGAGGTAACATTCAAAATTAAATTTGTTAGATATATACATTTATTAAAAAATATACACATTATTAACATAAAGCTCTAATTGGTTTTATTTTCTTCTTTTTTTTTTGTTTTAGATTTGGAAATAGACAGTTGGCGGTACAAAGAAGGGTCAGTGGTATGGTGTTGCCAGGGCTCGTGGACTGTGACTCTGACAGTTGGCGGTTCTTCTACTGTGACTGTTGAGCCTTTTGGCTCGTGGACTGACTTGAGTACTTGGGTTGACCCCGAAACACAGGAACAGAAGCAGAAGGTGAGCGATCTAGAGGAGAGGCACATCCAAAAGATTGCCGAGATTGAAGAAAAGTATAGTAGAGAGATCTAAGTCCTTCAAAAGACCGTATTCCAGATGGCAGCCAGCCTCAAAAAACTCACACGTTAATTATCTCCGCGGCTTAAGAAGGGTTCTACTTCGTCTGCTCCTCTTGCTCATGATGACGGCGATGACCACGATAGAGAGGATTATGGAGACGATGATGTTCGTGCATTTGACTACTAGATACTGTTATATACGTTAATTTTTGTATTTAATTAGTAGGATAATATATTGATACACTTATATTAATTATTAATATATACTTGATCGAATATGGCTTATGGATTAATAGTATTATACTTTGTTTTTTTAAAACAAAAACCGGCTAGTGCCCGCCGGGAGGTTTTCGTAGGGACCCCCCCTTTAAATTACGAACCAACAAACCACTCAAAGTGGGAAATTTGTAAAATACATATAGAACCTAGCAAATCTAAAGCAAAGCGGAACACCAAATACAAGAAAATACATAGTAAACATCATCTTGGTCTATGTCTGAAATATGGTAGCCCAAGAGCGTCAAGCCTGACTATACCACGCAGTTGGCCTTGAATTTGATTCGATTCCAAAACTCTTGAAGCCGCATCATTACACGCCAAGTTGGCCAGAAAATCTGCTGCTTGGTTCGCTTCCCGATAAATGTGAGAGAGCCGAACCTCCATTCGTTGCCTCAATTCGTTGATCTTGCAAAGAAGATGTTGTAGGTGCCATGCAGTGCCCTTCTTGTCTTCGATCATTTTCAACACAACTTGTGCATCCATCTCTATCCAAACTCTATCATAACCCCGTGCCTTGGCTATCCTGAGGCCTTCAAAAACCGCAAAAAGCTCCGCATATGTGTTGGAGTGAGTGCCCAGGTATGAGTAGTAAGCAAACACTACCTGAGCTGCTACGAGCAACCCCATCGGTGTTGATCTTGAGCCATGAACCTGTCGGTTTCAGCCATCTAACCTGTCGTACTTCAGTTCGCTGCTGCTGTTGTAATTGCACCTAGAAAGACGATGCAACATGTTCATCCCCCTTCCACACCCGAGGATGCAGCATGTTACCCTTCTGAAGTAGCTGAATGTGACGCAGGATCTTGTGCACAATCTGACTAGCTACAACCCGCCGATGCCGATATTTGGCATTGTTCCTTGCATCCCAAATATACCAAAGAATGAGGAATGGTACAATGACCCTCATATGTATACAATTACCCAATTTTTTTGAATTCTTCCAAAACTGAATCACCATCCCAACATTGTCCGTATCGGCTGCCTCAACATTGAAGAGAAAAGAGAAAAATCCCCACACCAGTTTTGCCTTCGAACTATGCAAGAACACGTGAGCCATCGTCTTTTCATGAAAACAACACTGGCATTTTGAGGCTAAGGAGAACCCCTTGCGCTGAAGGCGGTTATCAACTGGTAACCAGCCTCTGACAAGGCGCTATAGAAACACTGAGATATTAGGCGTAATAGCCTTGTGCCAAATGAGAGAATAAAGAGGTAGGCTCCCCCCTTGGGCCGTATAGATTCCCACATGGTCTTCGTGGTGAAATACCCCTGAGAGGCCAATTTCCAGATGATATTGTCTTTACTCCCCTGCTCGATAGGAACTGATACCACCCGCTCGACCATACTCATTGATATCGTCTCATCAAGCTTGTCGACATTCCAATCCCCTGCCTCCCAACATTGTTCAACCCGCTTAGATCCATAAAGCCGTGACTCAATCATATTTTTCAACGAACCCTCCAGCATCCATTGATCGTGCCAAAAGAAAGCCTTGTCGTTACCCAGCTGCCATGCAATATTTGGTTCCACAACGTGCCTCAAGCGACACATTCTTTTCCACACAGGTGAGTCACGGACCCTCACGTGTACCTCCATTGGGTGAAATCCTCCAACATATTTCCCTTGCATAAACTTCGCCCATAACGAATCTTGACATCTAAATCTCCACCATAATTTACCCGAAAAACATGTGACCATGTCGTCAAGGTCTCGGACCCCCAGACCGCCTTCATTAAAAGGTTTGCTCATCTCGGTCCAAGCGGCCCAATGCAACTTTCGTTGTCCGCCATAAGATCCCCAAAAGAACCGGTTAAATAGCCGAGACATCTTCATTAAAATCAACTTAGGAGGCGCTAAAACCTGCATAAAATACAATGGGATCGACATCAATACACTCCTTATAAGTTGCAATCTGCCTCCAAATGTAAGATGCCGATTTTCCCATGTCAACAACATCGCCTTCATCTTTTCCAGCAGTGGCGCATAAAGCAAAGTCCTTTTGTTTCCAACATATAATGGCGCGCCAAGATAACGGATTGGGAGCTCTGCTTGTGAAAATCCAGTGATGCGTTTAATATGTCGCACCCGGTCTTGACCACACTTTTTAGAGACCACAAACAAGCTCTTGGCAGTGTTAATTTTCTGCCCAGAAACCTGCTCATACTCCCTCAAGAATGCCATCAATCTTTTAATCCCAGCCACTCCAGCCCGTGTAAATATAATAACGTCGTCTGCATAAGCGAGGTGCGAGACTGTGACCTCCGAATTCTCGATGTATCTCATATGGCTACGAGAATGGAAGAGGAAATCGAGCCCTCTAGACATCCACTCAGCCGCCAAGATAAATAAAGCAGGAGATAATGGGTCTCCCTGGAGTAATCCGCGAGAGGAGGGGAAAAAACCCGCACTAACCCCATTAACAAGCACTGAAAACCAGCAGTTTGCCACACAATTACGAATAACAGCGCACCATTGATCACTAAAACCCAGCTTTTTTAGCATACGCAGCAAGAATGGCCAGTTTACTCGGTCGTATGCTTTTGCCATGTCTAATTTCACAATCAGCCGATCCCCTCGTGATCTGTCGTTTAAAGAGTGGACCAACTCCTGAGCTAAAAGTATGTTATCTGCAATACCTCGGCCTTCAATGAACCCGGACTGGGCAGGTGAGATAACCGAAGGCAAGACCTTAGCAAGTCGAGCATATAAAAGCTTGGTCATTATCTTATTCGTCACATTACAAAGACTTATGGGCCTAAAGTCAGTCCACGCAGACGCCTCCTCTTTTTTAGGAATAAGTACAATGGTAGTGCAAGTGAATGCGCGCGGCATCGGGACCCCTGAGAAAAATTCCTCCACTGCTGCATAGATATCTTCTTTTACAATCTCCCAACAACGATGAAAAAATAAGGCCGAAAAACCATCAGGTCCTGCGGCTGAATCCGGATTAATGCAAAAAACCGCTGCATGAATATCTGCCTTGGATGGTAGCCGACAGAGCTGAGCTGAAATTTCTGGCGTAATCAGGCAGGGGATATGATCAAGGCAACCCTTAAACTCCTCTGAATTGTCCGAGGTAAGGAGCTGTTTAAAAAATACAGCAGCTGACTGGCGGATATCTTCATCTTTATCCAACATCAGACCACCATCATAGATGTGATGGATGAGATTTTTCTGTCGCTTCTTCTTAACTAAGCTGTGAAAGAACTTTGTGTTACGTTCTCCTTCAGCGATCCATTTTATAGCAGATTTTTGTTGCCAAAAATCTTCCTCCATTGCCAAGGCATGATTCAATTCTGCACTTGCCTTGTTCATAGCAATCAGGTTAGGCTCATTTGGCATTCTATCGTACTCCTTCTCAGCGTCCGCTGCAGCCCGTTCAGCCATAGTAACCTTGTCGAAGACGTTGCCAAAAACATTCGAATTCCATTGTTTTAGACATGCCTTCAACCTTATCAGTTTCTCTTGAAGTTTCTGCATGCCTTTAGATGCTATAGGAGCTCCCCAATTATGGGCTACAATCTCTTGAAATCCCGGGTGACGAGTCCACATTTTCTGAAATCGAAAAGTAGACGTTGTTTTCTTAACTGATTTCACGGCCTTCATCAATAAATAAGCCGCATGGTCGGAGGTGTGCCTAATAAGGTGAATAGGCTTAAATTCTGGAAATAAATCAAGCCACCCGACTAAACCAAAACTCGGTCCAAGCGTTCCCAGAGCCTTCTATTTGTCCACGTAAACTATTCCCCAACAAAACCCGGATCAGTTAACCCACAACCATCATCCTGTCCGATTGGATTCTGGGCAGCTCTCGCCGGATTCTGCAGAATCTGCACCGGAGTCTGGATATCTACTCTCGGCAACTCCATTGTTGAGACCAAGACCTCCCCTTGAGCCTGCCTTTGATTTATAGCTGTGCCCAACCCCTTTTCGGAACGCTGCATGTGTTCGACGTCCAAAAATTGACATGCAGAATTGCGAAACCTGCCGCCGTTGTGAACTCTGTCCCGAGTGACCCTCTTTTCCGGGTTCCTGTACAGTAGCACCAGGTTTTCCCACCCCCTGGGTTCCCCTATTGTCTGTAACAGCCTGTGTTTTCCGTAAAGTCACCAGTTTCTCTCTCAAATCCCCCTGAAACGTTGCTGCATCTTGGTTGTAATTCACCTCGTCCACCACCAGCTTACAATCCTGAACTCGATGATCTCTTCTGAAGCACATATTGCAATAAACTGGGATACCTTCACACACAATCGGCTGTTCATAAAAACGGTCTCCATCTTTCACCTTGACAGATTTTTTAATGGGCTTTGTAATGTCAATCTCCACACAAACACGTGCCTCTCGAAGCTTGGTAAGATCGGCCGTTGGCTCATCAACGCGCAAGGGATTGCCAATACATGAAGCAACAACATAAAGCGCCGGGATCGGCAGTATATGAAAAGGTAAATTTGGCACCTTAAACCAAACTGGGCATATAGGAGATTCAAATGTCGGATCAAAGTCCGGAGTCCACTTAAATAACCACATAGGGAAGCCATTAAAGTACCAAATATCTCGCAAGAACAATCTGGAATAATCATCATGATCATAAAGATGTATCAAGATAAGGCAAGCATTAACAGGCACCAACCTGAATCGGCGTTTCAGATTCATCTTCGTGAATAGAATCCTCAAGTTATTCATCGATGGCCTCCCATGAGAAAATTTCCCAATTAAAGCATATTTGAATGTTTCGCATAATTTTTCTTTCTCTTGAGGAGTGAAAACGGCAATCTTTTCCCCGTTATGTTCCACGATAGAGCCTGCCGGTGTGAACGTCGAAAGATCAAAATTCTTTTTCCGTTCACGTGCGTCTGGAGTGAACAAATCAGCAGCTGTAACTCCAGCGTAGGATTTTCCGGACGTTGAAGGTCCATCGGCCTTGAAAAAGCCGGCGAAATCCGGAGGGTCCCCCATGAATGGGGCCAGAGGCCAAGGAAAGATTCTAGAGGCCAAGAAAAGATTCTAGAGAGAAGGCAGAGGATTTTCCCTAGAGAGAGAAAAAACCATTTTTTTTAATCCGTCATTTATGGATTAATAGTATTATACTGATTGATAGTTTGTTGGTATTTAGGTTTGTTGTTATTTTGATTTGTGAAAAAATTTGTAGGTTTTGGGGTGCATTAAAACAAAATACAACATAAAATTGGAAAATTCGTGACAAATTTGTTCATGGCTAAATTTAATTTTTTTTAAAAATAATTATCTTAGCTACTGAATAATCCATGGCTACATTTAAAAATGCAAAAAAATATATTTTTCTAATTTTTCAATTTATCCACAGATTTTGTTGTGTCTAAATTTAATTTTTTTTATAAAAAAAATGACTTTAGCCATGGATTTTTTCATGGCTAAATTCAATTTTTTTAAAAATATATTTACTTTAGCTATGAAGAAATCCATGGCTAATTTATTTATTTTTTTAAAAATATTTACTTGAGCCACGGATTAATCCGTGTCTATGTCTAAAAATGAAAACAAGAATAAATACTAAATCCGTGGCTAAATGTAATTTAAAAAAAATAAAAATGTTTGCCCATGGAAATATCCGTGGCTAAATTTAGTGTTGGTCACGGATGAACGTGCTTAAGAATTCATGGCCACCGTCTGTGGCTAAGCTTAGCCACGTCACATTTGGCTAAATCCATGGTTAAATCCTTGTTTTCTAGTAGTGAGATTTGATCAATTATTCAATTAAATTAAGAAAACTAGCGAATTGGTTCAATTGAATTGACAAATTTACCAACTATGGTCTATTGAATCCAAAAAATTAACAAAATAATCATTAATGATTGGTTCAACTCAGGTCTATTGAATCCAAAAAATTAACAAATTAATGTTAAGGAATTTCGGTGTTGGCATAGATAATCATATGGTGTCTATGTCTTCTTCATCAAAAGAAGAAGAAGTTCTTGCTGGAGAATCCCAGAATCCATATGCTGATGAAGCTGTAGTACAAATCAGTGCTTTGGTGGATTTGCTCACAAGAGCTACCAGTCAAAGTAAAGCAATGGGGAAAAGGCCCATGTCATAGATGTTGAAGAACTGTCGTTATCATTATAAATGACGTATGCAATGACGGTTAGGTGAAGATGGCGTAAGTGTTGACATCAACAAACCATATAATTGGTGGTTACTGTGCACAAAATTATTTAACATTAGAAGGACTACCTGAAAGTTTTATTGCTATTCTAAGAGATGGCATAAATTTAAATTGGCTACAGTCATTGATGGGTATTATTCAAAGTAGTTTAGCTCATGGGCCTGTCTACTTTAATATATACCCTAATTTGCAGTTGTCTTTAACTTATAATAATATATTTGACGCTTTAACATTAAATGTTAAAACCCTTGGCTATAATTACGCCTCAGGATCTGAACTAATATGTATTTGTTATAGGATTTATTATAAACCTTTGCATACATTAAATCCTTAGTGTAAAAATATAGAGAGATTAGCTAATGAAATAATTGTAATTGAATCAAATTACAGTAAATCCAATATTACAACACGAAGAGCAATTAAATGGGAGGAAATTGAATTTCCTGAAAATTGGTTAATGGATAAAGTTGCACTAGTTTTTAATAATACTCAAACAGTTCCAACTGAAATTGAATGGACACCAGAAGGTGATGTTTATATTCAATTTAAAAATAGACAAAATTCTTTACCAAGAATTGGTTTCAGACCTGAATCTAGTCAATCTAGATATTCATTTGTTTCCCCTGTAAATTATAAAGTTGATAGTCCCTCTAAAGCTTATACTTCTAGAGTTATAGAATTAAAAAGTGAAGAATCTTATAAAACACCTTTAAGATCTGTTAATTCAACGATTAATTTATGACATTTAAATCACCAAACTGAACAATTTAAAACTTTAAAAGTCCATGATGATAATTTTGTTAGGGCTTATAATAATACAAATTTGGATAATATAGATCCAACTCCAAGTGAAATGGAATTTCATGTATAAAATCAGTTTTTATGGATATAAAGTCAAAAATTGATTTTAGTCCAGGTTCACTGGCATGACAAGCTTGTAAAATGGAATTTAATTTACCTAGATGGGAAATGTTTAAAAAATGGTTTTATAAAACATTTACACCATCAGAAATGAAAAGTTATTATGATCAATTATCTAAAATAAATAAAATGACACCTTTTGTTTAATGGTTTATAACCTGTTATTTAGAACATTTGGAAAATCATATTTCCGTACTTGAAAGAAATTATGAAATTAGAAACTGGTTTGTAACAAGTATTTTCCCTCCACAAAGTTCTTTTGAAATTAGAATTGATAATCAAACAAGATCTTACAATGCTTTTGGTAAAATGCTAGATTCAAATAACATGTTGGTTAATGTTCAACATATGAATGAAGTCATTAAACAACAAAATTATATTAATCTATATTTAATTATATTGGGTGAACAATTAAATATTGCAATAAATACGATTGATAATATTTTGATAAAATCAAACAGGATAATACAAGAGGTTAATCATTTACAACAAGAAAAACAATTGGTAAATGAAGCAGAATTTATTGCTACACCCAGTGTACAACCTCCACTTGAAACCAAAGATTTTAAAGTAAAATCCATGACAGATTTTGAAAAAATTTTGGATGAAAAATTTAGCAATTTAAAATTGCATACTCTTGATTTTGAAAATCAAATTGAACATGAAACAGATTATAAAAAAATCATTCAAGATGAACTTAATAAATTAGGAAAATATTCTAGCAGATATGCAGATAAACCAAATCAAAGATTTTATGATTATCGCAGACCAACACCTCAAGATGTGTTGTATGAAGAACAAGAATTTGTAAATTTTACTAGTTATAGTGGAAAACAAATCTATGAATGGAATATAGATAGTTTTGCAGAAAAACAACTTTATAACATGATACATAGAATGTTAATGTATAGTACCATATGTAAAACTAATGGTAATAATGATAAAGCAATAGCATTAATGATCGTAGCTAGTTTTACAGGACAATTAAAAGGATGGTGGGATAATTATTTAACTCAAGAATTCAGAGATAAAATTATAAATACTTGTTAAAGTCGAAAATGATCAAAATGTTGAAAATGTTATCTACACTTTAGTTGTGAATATAATAGAACATTTCACAGGTAGATGGTCTGACAACAGTGATAATATCAGAACATTATTACAAAATCTCAAATGTAATACACTTACCTCATTTAGATCGTATAAAGATGTGTTTCTGAGCAGAGATTTAGAATTACCAGAGAGTAATAGTCCTCATTGGAAATCCAAATTTACAGATGGATTACCCTCCTTATTTGCTGAAAGAGTTAGAAAAACTCTTAGAAAAGGATAATTAACTATCAATTATGATAATTATACTTATGGTAAACTCATAGGTACATGTGTTCAAGAAGGGCTAACTTTATGTAATGAAATTAAGCTAAACCAACAAATTTAAAAACATCATTTAAATGAAAAGAAACAATTAGGTGAATTTTGTGACCAATTTGGTATGAATCCAACTAGAATTGTTAAATTTGAAAAATAGGGAAAAATTCATAAAAGAAAATATGTTTCTCCTAGTCAAAAGAAATATAAAAGAGAACGTAGAGAGAAAAGAAGAATTGAAAAAATTGAGAATAATAAAAGAAAATGGAAACCTAGTAAAGGTAATAAAAAGAAATTTAAACCTTCAAATGCTTGTTTTAAATGTGGCAAAGTAGGTTATTATTATAAAGGTTGTAGAGTAAAACAAAAAATTCATGAATTGAATATTGATAATGAATTAAAAGAATCACTATGTAAAATTTTATTAAATTCTAAGCCAGAAAATTATACAGATAGTGATATTGAAAAATCATCTTCAGAAATGTCTGATAAAGTTAAAGGTCTTGAAAATGAAAATTATTATTCAGGTCAAAATTGTAATGAAGGAAATCCTTGTTTAAAACAAAATAGTGATTGTGATGAATTTTATCAAATCATTTCTCTATTCAAAGATTTTGAGATTAATATGTTAAACCAAAATCATATTCTTGAATTATTAAAACATTCAAAATTCTGATGTAAAATCGTTTTTAATAGAACATATTACTGGTGAATCTAGTAATTCAAATCAAAATAGAATTCAAAGAAATACAATACCTATACAATGGATGTTGTTAAAAGAATGTTACATGATAAACAGCAGGTAAAAACACCTACAACAGTTCAGGATCTAGTTAAAGAAGTTGATAATTTAAAAAATGAAATCATTTGTTTAAAAACAGAAAATGAGTCTTTTGAACAAAGAATTTCTCAATTAGAAATTAAATTTGCTAAAGGAAAAGAAGTCATGGATGCATCTCACTTTGATAATATAAATTTTGATAATATTCAAATTTCAGAAAATGAAAATTTCTTGATTCATTTCATTTCTATTTTCCTCACTCATTTTAAACATGATGTTTCTAAGCAAATGTTTGCAAGGTGGTAAGCTCATTTAGCCCCTTTTGATTTTGAAATATTTTTTAAAAAAGGGAAGGATAATAGTCTTCCAAATTTTTTAACTCGTGAATATTTACAGGATGATGGAACCTCCTAGAATCAGAGTTATACATGCCTTTGATATAAGGAAATATGGTCATATGTATAGAGGTCCAATCAAATTTGTGTTCCTTAAAGGAATTGGTATTCCTAGATTGATTAAAAGATCTAGACAAGTGAAAATTTTAATTAAAGATACGCAAAAATGTCTTGATAGTAATAGTTATCTGGATGGATCTATATACTTATCCAAAAATGTCATTTTCTCTTAACCTTATGTCATGTTCTTTAATAAATATTACCTTACACCTAATTATACATGTGTATAAATCTCATTTAAGTTAAGAGCCATTTGTATGGTTGATTTTAAAGAAAGAACACTTGTTATCATCATTTTAAAATAGGTTAACACATATGCAAGAATTAGACTAACATTTGGATAGTTTAGGTTAACACTTGCATAATGAGTTGTAACAATTTATTTAATGCTAAGATTATGATAAGATACCAGATAAGAATAATAAATTGAATAAAGATCATGATATATATATATACACACACAAAATATCTTGACATATTTATACATATTTTCGAAAATTGTATATAAATATATAAGATTATATTTTTGATAATATGATATTATTTCTTTAGGTATTTATTAAAATAGCCATATTTCTAAAATATCTCAAAAAAATTATATTTGTCAATAAATATGTAGATAGACCGAAATTTATAGATATATATATATATATATAATAAATATATTATTTTGATACAAATATCTTATCCTAGTCTCCCATATATTAATTACTCCTCACACCTGTAAACTTTCTTCTAAATGTATATATACTTGTGATGATCATATTTATATAGGCTTTGAGTAATGAACTTAGAGCAACACTTAAGCCATGAGTTGGAAGAATTGCATTTATTATACTACTTAGGTGTAAGTATGTATTTATTATAAATTGACATTAATAATTTAATAATCCTATTTCTTAACCCTAAAAATTATAAATAGGGACTTAACTCCATTTTTTCATCACACAAACACACTAACACACACACAGTTAACCCACACACGCACACCCCTATATACATGATCACACACACACACAAACACACTAATACACATGCGGTTCACCTACACACACACACACACCCCCCCATATACATGATCACACACACACACTCTTGTACATACTTTTCTTCATTCCACTACTCCATACATAGCACAAAGCTCTATACATCTTTTATAGTAAGAAGAAGTATATTTAATTAAGGTAGGGACCTTACTTAATTTCATAAGTAAAGGTTCTTACTTTAATTCATAAATATTATTATACCTCTATATTTGATGTATACAAGGTAGGAATTTCATTAATTACATAAGTTAGTACTAGTCTTACATTTTGCTAGGATGATATTATGCGCCATTATGCTACTACAAGTTGTTAGAAAACATACTTCTAGTTATATTTATACTTTATATTCATAGAATTAATAAGAAAGCATGTATGGTTATTATTTCAAAATATGTTTTTAGTATGCTTTTACGTTTAAAGTATGAAAGTATGTTTCTTACATGAAATTATTTGAAAATATGTGAAATTCTTTGTTGTGCATGCTAGACCCAAATATAATAGGGGTGGATGAGGTTGAGTTCGGCCGGGCGGCAATGGGTTTCCCGGTATTAAAATAGTTTTCAACCCCCCATCATTGCCTAATTCCTCTTCTTGCATGGACGGAGAGTTACATATACAGAAGTGGATCGTAGGAATTTTGGCATATGCCCGGGATATGACCACCGATGTGATTGGATGGACACCAAGATTTGTGAATTGGTGTGAATGTCGTGAATATTGTGTGGGAGTTATAAGGAGACTATGATCACAATAAGTGTGATCCAAAGGTACAAGTATTATGTAAAAAAAAGTGCTAAAAGATGTGGAATCTTGTGAAATATAATGTGAAATATTTATTATATGACTATGTGCACATATTACACACACCCACCTTATGTGATTAAGTGAAATTTCTATTGAATGTGCATGTTGATCTATTCTTCATGTGATGATTTTAGCCAAAAAAGAGATGGGAAAATACACAGGCAGATAGCGAGGAGCGGTTTGGAGCTTTTAACTAATAGGGTTTTTGCTAGAAATGTTATATTTTTAGTGGAAGATGGAAATTATCAAGTTACGATAATATTATGTGCTTTGCATAAAGTATTCGGATGTATTTTCAATAAAAATATTTACAATTGTGCATTTAGTCCGATATATTTTAGAAATTAGTTAAGGTTTGGGCCGTCACATTTTGATTGCAGAAACAACTTATTTATTTTTGTGCGTCTGGCACTGAAATTTTGGTGGCAATTTGTGTAAAAAAGGAGTTTATACTTGGTGAAATTTTTTCACTTTCCCCAACACTTCCCCTATATCACTTCCTCTGTAAAATTTGTTCTTGATGGTTAAGAATCTCCGCTATTGATGGCCTTTAATGGTGGCCTGTCCCCCTCCACCCAAGTCGTTGATTTGATCAATTGGTTTTGCTGAATCAGAGAATCAACCATTTAATTCAATTGAATTGGAGGATTTAACCACTTAGTTCAATATGAATTATGAGATTTGATCAACTGATTCAATTAAATTAAGAGAACTGATGAATTGGTTCAATATAATTAGGCGAATTGACCAACTATGGTCACTTGGACATAAACAATTAACAAAATAACTAACTAATGATTGGATCAAGTCACTGATTATGTGAAACCCCAGCTAAAATTTTTCCATGTACTTCTTATTTATTTATTGCATTTTTTCTTTTCTTTATTTTCTTCTTATCTCCTTTAACAAAATAACTAACTAATGATTGGTTCAAGTCACTGATTATGTGAAACCCCAGCCAAAATTTTCCCATGTACTTCTTATTTATTTATTGCATTTTTTCTTTTCTTTATTTTCTTCTTATCTCCTTTAACTATATTTCTTATCACTTATTTATTTCCTTTAAGTTGTACTTGCAACCTTGAATATAGAAATTATTTCATTATCTTTATCGTCTGAATAATAGGCCTAGTGGCTAACATTAATCCGTTCTACTAATTATGGCCCAAAGCTAGGGGTCACAACAGCCCCTTTAGGCCATGATATAAAAATTTTCCCTTTCCATGTGTCTGGGGTATGAACCTAAGACACCATCCTAGTCACCCACTAGTGAGAGCGAGAGAAAGAGTGCACGAGAGAGAGAAAGAGCATGAAGAACGCTCGAAATGATGTAAATCCTTTCCTTGCTATTCAATTTTGTTATTTTTTCTGCACATTTAATCATGAATTGGAAGTATTTTGACTAAATATGTAGAATTGCTGGGGAAGTGTGCAATACAAGAAATGGGGAGAAAGTCATTTTTTAAAGGAGAAAAAGAGGCTGCCGGCGATGGCTCTACCACTAGTGCCAGGTGAGCACTCAAGTTCAGTGCACGTTAGGTCACCAACCTCGTATATGTGTAGTGTGTACGATGGGTGTATGTGTATGTGTATGTGTTGTGTGTATGATGTATGTATGTGTTCACAGGTGTGTGTGTGAGCAACATATGTTGTGCGTGTGTGCACACAGCATGTGTGCTATGTGGGTGTATGTATGCTGTGTAGGCATGCGTGATGTGTGCAGTGTAGGTTGTGTGTGCGGGTGTGTGAGTGTGCGTGTGTGTGTTGCTTGTGGGTAGATGTGCCATGTGGGTTATTTGGTGTGTAATTGGGACATATCGAGATGAGATGGAAGTACGACCAAGGTGTGCTTAGTCAACAAGTGAGGGGCAGCCTGGTGCTACCATGACGGGGCGAGCGGGCACTGGTGAGCACCCAATATGTATGGTCGCATGCTTCTAATTTTTTAGTAATTAGGACAATAAACAAACCTACATTGCGAAAATACAACCTCAGGAAAATCACTACCAAGAATCAATTGTTGGGATAGAGCTTGAAGAAAATCACTCCTTAACCAAGAGAATAATAATGACCAATGATTGGAGTTTGGTGAGAGTTCATGCAAACTAATCAACAACAAAACCAAAACCACCAACTAGATGGTAAGATGCTGGATTCTTTTATGCTTTCCAACCCATCACAACTTTTTGGTTAGCCCGATGATAAGAAGGCAAAAGTATCAATTTGGCACTAGTCGAAATCGTTAGGGTTTCGCATTGCAGCAAAAAAAAACCAGTAGAATATGTAGTATTCTTTATGGAGGGGGCAACAATTAATTGGTGGAGACTCATAGTACAGCGTTGGAATGCAAGTCACACGCTGGTAACTTGGACAAAATTTACGAAGGAATTTACTCGCACCCCAGGTGGTGAGAGATACAAGAGAAAAATAATTTATGGACTTGATTCATGGGACCTGTAATGTCGTTGAATATGAGGCAAGGTATTCTTGCTTAGTGCAATATGCACCTTACATTATGAATGGAGAGAGGCAAAAACCAAAAGTTTCATCCAAGTATTAAGACTCGAAGTTTGTTGGGCTCTAATGGCAACTGATATTGAACACTAAAGGTATGAGTAGTTCAATGATTGTCGAGGCAGAGATAAAGGGTATCAAGCAAATCACCAATAAAGGTAATAAAAATAGGGCTTCCAATTCTAGGGTGGAGAGTAATTCAGGAGATTTGATTCAGAAATAAAGTGGCCTTGAACAGAGGGATGTTGAAACCCTAACCATCTAGGAGGTAAAGAGAAAAGTGGATACAACTATTGTGGATATGTCAACCATACAAAGGCAAATGGCTAGAAGAAAAGAAGGCAATGTGTAGCATGTGGCAGGATCAACATATGCTCATAGACTGTGATAGAATTACTGACCATGCTAAGGGCATAGCAGCCAAGATTGTTGATCAACTAGCCAGTGATCAACATATGCACATTCGCTAAAGCCAAGTTCATAGAATTGCTGACCATGCTAAGGGTTTTGGCCTCCCTTTGTTTTCTACAAAATGTGCAAGTTCAAGTAGAAAATGAATATATATGCATGTTGACCATTGCGCTTGGTTAGCATGTGGCCGCTGACACTAAGGGTTTGGACCAACCATCAATGATCTTATCCTTTTGGCCTTATAGAGTTGCGCAATTAAGTTTATGATATAATCCTAGGAATGGATTGGTTATATAGACATAAGGCCCAATTAGATTGTTTCACTAAGAATCACTCTGGGGAAAGAAAACTTACTTGAGTGTGTGACAACCCTTAGTTTACCTAAAGCTACATCTCTTATGTCAATCGGTGAGGTTAAGATATGCATCAAAGAGGGGAGCATTAGTGTTTGTTGCATCCTTGTTCAATAAACCAAAAGACAAAGTGTATAAATTTCAGGTTGTGTTTTTGGAAAGCTTCAATTCATTACCCCTACCTAGAGAAGCAACTTTACGAGCTGATAGAAAGTGGGTATATTCGGCTAATCACATCGCCTTGAGGAGTGCTAGTGCTTTTTGTCAAAAAGAAAGATGGAATACTTTGGATATGCATTGATTATTGGGAGTTGAACTAGAAATCTATTAAGAATAAATACCCATTGCCTCATATATAAGAAGTGTTTGACCTTTTATAAGGGCCAAGGTGTATCCCAAATTAGATTTGAGATAGGGATGTTGCCAGTTAAGAGTCAAGGAAGAAGATATCTCTAAAACTATGTTTAACACTTGATATGGGCATTTTAAATTCGTTGTTATGCCTTTTAGACTAACTAATGCACCAACAGATTTTATGGATATGATGCATAGGGTTTTTCAACCATATTTGGATCAATTTTAGTTATCTTTATTGTTGACATTCTTGTGTACTCAAAGAGTCCAGAACAACATGTAGAGCACTTGCGCACTATTTTACAAATGCTATGAGAGAATAAACTATATGTTAAATTCAATAAATGTGAGTTCTGGATGGAAAAAGAAACCTTTCTAGTTTATATAATTTAGAAGAATGGAATTAAAGTCGAGTCCTCAAAGGTGGAAGCGTCAACTATTAGAAGTGGTCGGAAACTCCAATGGAAGGTAGAAGCTTTCTAGGCTTAGCTAGTTACTACAAATAGTTTACACAAGATTTTTCCAAATTATAGAACCTTTAACCCAGCTATCTTGTAAGAATTCTCCTTACTAGTGGACTGAAAAGTGTAAAGCTAGCTTTCAAGAGTTAAAGAGATTTTGACCATAGCCCTGAAACTAGATTTACCAAAAGGAAATGAGAACTTTGTTATTTACATTGATGCATCTAGAGAGGTTGCATGCTGATGCATAATGAAAAAGTGATCACATAACAATTATGGAAGCTTCGCCCCCATAAGCAAAATTATCCAACCCCATGACTTGGAACTAGAAACAATTGTATTTGCTTTAGCTAAATGGAGGCATTATTTAAATAGGACAGCCTTTTAGGTGTATACGGATCATAAGAGTTGAATGTACTTATTCAACCAGAAACAACTTAACGTGAGGCAAAGGAGATGCATGGAATTTTTTAGATGACTATAATTGTTAGATGCAATACCATCACGAGAAAGCTAATGTAGTTGCCCATGCTCTTGGAATCAGGGTATCTGGATCTACTCAGAAAAGCATCATTATGAGATCTCATTGCAAACTTAATGATCCAATCTGAACTAGTTATCAAAATCTATGAAACTCAATCAAATGATGAATGGAGTTAGAACCAAATAGTTCAAATGAAGGCAAGTACAAATGATAAATATGGGATTGATGATATAGGAATTTGCATTATAAGGGCAGGATATGTGTGCGTGAGGATATGAAAACAAAAATCTTAGAAGAAGAACATAAAACATCATACACGGTCCATCTAGGAGGTACTATAATGTACTAGGATCTTAAGTGATACTATTGGTGGAATGGTATGAAGAGGGATATCTCAAATTTTGTAAAGAGGTGTTTGACTTGTCAAAAAGTTAAACGACAAAGGAGATACATTCAGCTACTACCTATCCCAATGTGGAAACGGGATCAAGTCACTATGAACCTTTTGATAGGATTGCCTAGAGTAAGAGGTGGATTTGATAGTATGTGGGTGATTATGGACAAACTAACAAAATCAGCGCATTTCTTGCTTGTCAAAATGATTGACAAAGTAGAAACCTTAGCTGAGCTCTATGATCGCAAAATCACCAAACCAAACTTCATGGTGTCCCAACACGAATGATATCCAATAGAGATCCCAAGTTCACCTCTAGACTATAGCCAAGTATAACAATGCATATGTGGACCAAGCTACAATTGAGCATAGTTTCAAATCCCCAGATAAATGGGCACTCAGAAGCTTATTTGAAAGACATGTGTGAGTTAGACTTTGGTTGAATTTTTCTATAGCAATAGTTATCAAGCTTCCATACAAATGCCACCATACGAAACTCTATACGGGAGAAAGTAGCGATCACCATTATAGTGGAATTTGGATAAGTGGTGGTGGCAAAAAGATGGAGTACATCGAGTGGTGCAACCTTAATAAATTCAATGTGCTATTGATAGCACAAACATTATAAAATAAAAGATGAAGGTCACCCAAGTCCGACAAAAGAGTTATGCAGATAAGAGGCGAAGGGAATTGGAATTTGAAGTTAGGGATCGAGTACTGCTTATGGTTGCACCAAGGAAATGATTCACAAGAATTAGAGAAGGAGGCAAACTAAGTCCAAGGTATATTGGACCATTCGAGATCATAGAGCGAATAGGTAAAATTACATACCGATTGGACTTACTACGTAGCTGCACTAGTATTTATAATGTGTTTCATGTGTCTCAACTGCGAAAATACAGTCCTAATGAAACTTACATCATTTCACATGAGGACTTGCCTCATGAAACTAACCTCACCTATATAGAAAGACCTATTTGCCTTATGAACCAAAAATTTCAAGAGCTAAGGAATTGAAAGAGTCTACTTGCAAAAATACTGTGGTGAAATCATGAGGTTGAAGAGGCAACTTGAACATAGGGAAAAGAAGCATAAACACTACCCTGAGTTATTCTCTCGATTAGGTTAGAAATCTGGGGACCAGATTCTTTTTTTTTTTTTTGGGGGGGGGGGGGGTAAGAGTTGTGATCTCCTAATTGTTTATAATTAAATAATTGACTTGTGCATAACAACAAATAAATAAGTAAGAACTAAAATATCTTAATTTATAACTCATGTTAAAAATTTGACACGAGTAGTGGAAGGCTTCGACCTTGTACAAGTGTCCCCCTAAATCTCCAATTTGATTCAAAAATCTCTTCTTCTATAGTTTAAAAAATACCACATGCTCCTTAACTTTAATGAATATGTCCACCAATGCTTTAATATAGTGCCGCACATCACAACCCAGAGGAAGCTATACGACTAATAGATATGCTTTCTTACTAATGTGCACCAAATTTAGGGATGACTAAAATAATTGTTGGAGGGAATATTGAGCATAGGGAAATCCTTAAAATCTTACTTCTCGAGGAAGAACCTATTAATGTAAGGGGACCTAACATGTAAATAAATGTTAAAACTCCACTGAACTAAGTAAGTGTGTGTCTTAGGAATAAATAAAGCAAAATTAAATTGCAATATAATGTAAAATAAGGCAAGAATGATAATAGGGGGAATCCTGCAAGTAAGTGAGTGTTTCGTGCTCTAAGTGTGCTCGATTGAAGAGCTTCAATACGTAAAGTGAGTGTGGGTTGTAAAGTGTAGTTAGAGTTTGAGTTAGAACGTGTTTACCAAATGACAAGCATGGGCCTTTTAATAGGGAAGGCTTGGAGTCGCCTTGCCGAAGGATTGCTCGGGCCATTGTCCTTTGAATCGAGGGAAGGGCAGATCTTTAGGAGATCGGTTGAGAGTTGCTTTCTCAAATCCCTAGGGCAATTAGAATTTTGTGATAACCATGGGCCTACTTTGTAGGCATGGTAGTTGAGAGGATAAGGACTTTAGCTTTTATCCATGTGGGCTTTTGGTAGATAAAGTTTGGACTTGGTCCACCTTTCAAATAAGAAAAACTGCTATGGGCCTCCTTTGGACCGAGCCTTCTTAGGCTAGGCCCCAATATACGTTAGAGCTTTTAGCCAATCTTTGAGTTATTTTATCTTGGATTTTTCCTTTTGGGCCATTTTGTAATACCCTAGCCCAATGGACTGATTTTTAGGGGTCACCAATCCCGCCCCCTCTCCCGTCCCATACCCTCATAGTAGAGCTGGAAACCTACTGTAAGGGAATCCTATTTTCTTTGGAACCCTCTATTTTAGTTGTTGGTCAATGACCAAGGGAAGTCTACTATTCTAGCCTAGAGTCTGTGCTCAGTGGAATCCCTGGGTAAGGTCTTCTTTCATTTTAAGTAGGAATCCCCGGGTAATGCCTTATTTTATTGGGGAGAGCTAGTAGGAATCCCTGGAAATGAGGTACATCCTTTCTTGATTTTGGCTTGGGAAGCCTAGGATTGGAAGACTCCCTTGGTTGGTTACGTGGGATAACCGTTACTTAAGGAGCAAATTATTCCTCTCTAAAAGGTAGGTCACGTAGGCAGCCTTAATCCCATGTAACTTCAACGTCTGGTAGCAGTGCCTTAGAATCATCAGAACGTTGGTTGATCAATAGTTGGGGTTTGCTCATTGGCTCCTCTCGAGGAGGACCCTTAATATCTGATTTTCCCCTTTTTTCAAAGAGAGAAACACCTAGCTCTAGAGAAAAAGAGTACCCTGAACATCGCAAGAGCTCTTTCCACCATTTTAAATGATATTCCACGACCTTACCTATTATCTTCTCCAATTTTTCTTTGCCAACGACAAGACTTCATGCATTTTTTCATGAAATTAGATACGTCCTCCAATGTCTTTCATTTCGGTCCCTTTGTTTTTTCTGTTGCGCTTTTTTTTTTGGAAGGCTTGTGACTTGTGTTTTATGTGCTTTGTGGAAGAGCACGTTTGCGATTTTCCTTGCTATCAGTTGTTTTGTATCATATCGTCTTATCATGAGTGTGTTCTCGGGAAAGATGAGGGTTTTGTGGACTCCTTAGGATGCGGAGTTTTTAGGGAGCTATCCCTCTTGGGGGATGAGGGCCACTCTCCTCAACCCCACCAATGGAGCTGGTGGTTTTTGAAGAGGAGCTCGAAGGAGGGAAACTCCTCTTCTAAGCTTGGGAGCAATGGAGGATCCGGGAGGGATACCCATTTTCAATGTCCTAAGGTCCTGCTTGTCTGAAGATAATTTGGGAGATCTAAAGAGGGATTATAGGATTCCTCCTAACTTGCGCTTAGAGCTCTCCTATCATTTGAGTAGGATTCATACCCCTTTCAAGCAGGGTTTAAAGGTTCTATGTGGACCAGTTGGATGGAGGATTGAGGTTTCCTCTCCCTAATTATTATAGGATGTTTCCAACCTTTTAGGAATTTCCTAAATTAGTTCACCCCCAACTCCTTTAGGCTTTTGGTGGCTTATGTCATTCTATCATATTCCATGGGACAGATCACAAAGGCTGCACATGTCCTTTCCTTTGTCATGGCTAAACCTATTAAGCCTAGGCTTTCTTATTTAGCCCTTAGGGGAGCGATGAGATTCCTCTAACCCCCAGTTGCCCCTAAAGAGATGGAAGAGGAAATATTTGTTTGTTGCCCCTACTAGGCTGTGGAATATTGCCTCTATTTGGCAAGTCACACTCTTTGAGGGGTGTAAGTATGATGCTAACCATCATCCAACCCACACAAAGACAATTGCTAGATAGGTTAAATAAAGCCTCCTACATCGCCTATGCCCTTTCCTCCAACCAACTTTTACACTACTTTGGCTTGAGTCGGAAGAAGGAGGCATTGGAGGTGCCTCTTGATATGAATTTTTATCTTTCATTTTCATGTGATTATATATCTGACTATGGGGATGCTAACTATAAGGATTTTCATTTTGCAGATACCATGGTGTTTAAGGTAAAGATGAGGCAGCAATCCTAGGAGGGCACTCCTTCAAGGACTCCGGCACCTTCCTTTGGAACTCCTGACCCTCCGGTACCCTATTATCATACCACTCATCCAAGCATCCTCCCTTTTCTGTAGGTCAGGGTTATGCAAGCTCCCTTGAGAGAGCTAATGAGATTGAACGAGGGAATGCTCCATTGGCGATTCCTCATTCGGCTATGCTAAGAGAAACCAAGAAAGTTTGGCTATAGGTTGGGAACCTGTGATAGTTGAACCTCTTAGGAAACATCCCCCTATTTCATGGATTGATCCTCCTCTTTGCTTTAGGGGAGGATGTATGTCCCTTCCTCGTTCTCCATCACAATGGAGGAAGATGAGGCGGCGTTGTTATCTTTATTGTGGGACCTGACTCCCCTAATGGATCAAAGTTATATGGTGGAGTTGAGCTCCCACCAGTTGAGGGATAGAACTATCCTTCATTTGGCCCAAGTATTCTTCTTGGCAATCCTCTTGTAATGTTTAAGTACTTTTAAGGATTTTTTGTGACCTTCCTATTTTCCCTTGCTTTGGCTAGGCTAGCATGTTGTTGGGCTTACTACTGAGTGACCCCCAGGGTCTTCTATGGGATGAAGCCTAGAGGAAGCTCAATGAGCTAGAGGAGGAATGTTGGAGCCTAAGGAGGGAGTTGGAGCAGAAGTGCAAGACCAAAATTATAAGGCTAATGAGCAGACCCTGAAGAAGAAGAAGAGAAAGCTGGATAGGAAGCTCAAGGCTACTGCTGAGAGCACAAGAAGGAGCTCCAGGATGCCAGAGCCCAACAGTATGAGTAGTATCCTAACACTAGGGATGGACATAAATGATTGAAGACCCGACTAGCCATCTTCAAGGATTACTTCCTCAAGCTTGATGATTCTGAGGAACAGCTTGTGGCAAGATGTGGAAACCTCTTGTTAAAGGGCTTATAGGCTTGCTGACAATGGTTATCCTCCAACAGAGGAAAACACGGCCTTCCTTAATATGGCCAAAGCCTAGGAGGACATCCCAATATTTACACATCAAATAATTCTACCAACTATATAAAAATCGGGACTTATGATACACGTGCATGATGAATTATACTTCATGTTTTATATGCATGTTTTATATGATCTTTATTTTGTTTGAGAATTATGTGATATGATAATTATGTTTAACATAAACAATTGAATTTATGATACATTAATAAATCGAGATATATATATATGTACATGCATGTGTTTTCAAGAATTACATCTTATTAATTTATTTGTAATAAAGTCATATGCATAAATATATTTAAAATTCAAAAATATAGCTATATATACATGTAAATTTTGAATTTATATGTATATATTATATAATAGGTCATGTTTTATCATATGTACATACTTATCCAAAAATGTCATTTTCTCCTAAGAAATGTTCTTAAATGATAAGATCTTGATAAGATTCTTGATAAACATAACAAATTGGATAACTACAAAAATATCTTCTCTCATCGTTATCTTATCTTATCTTATCTTATCTTATCTTATCTTTCCTATCTTATCCTATCTTATCTTATCTTATCTTATCTTATCTTATCTTATCCTATCTTATCCTATCTTATCTTATCTTATCTTATCCTATCTTATCTTATCTTTTCTTATCTTCTATGCATTTATTGTAAATTGACCTTATACTATAAAAATCCTATTTCTTGCCCTAAATTCTATAAAAAGGGACCATTGCCTTCATTTCCCCCCCCCCCCCCCACACACAACAATCCCGCCTAAAAACACACACCCACACTCACTCCACTCTGAACACACAAAACACCCTCTATTTATAGCATATCTTCCACACCTATATATATATATATAAATCCTTCTTTTTTCATACATATATACCTATTAGCCTTCTATATACCCCCTTATTTCCCTCAAACACTATTGAAAACGTAGAATTATCTCATAAGTAGTATAGGAACTTAGGGATTTAAGTACTAGTTGCTATTCTCATGATAGATTAATTATCATTCTTCACAAGTTGAGGGCAATAACTTTATGCTTAACAAATAATGAAAAGCATGGAGTTATTATGCCTAAAGTCATATGATGTATTATTATGCTTTAATTATGCTCTATTATGTTACTACAAGTTGTTAGAAAGCATGCTTAGTCATTGTTTCAAAAATATAGTTTTAGTATACTTTTATGTTTTAAAGAATATATGTTCTTTATGTGAAATTATGTGAGAATATGTGCAATATTTTCCTTAAAGTGGATACTAGGTATAAGTTAGTTCATCATGTTATAGAATTATGACTACGTAACTATTGTGTTACTTAGAGAAGGTAAATAGTTAATTTATATCTTTATATACATATGTATATGTGCACTAGGCTATCTTATGGTAATACTTGTATACATGTTTTGCCGATACATGTAAAACCAACTTATATGCTTAAATATAGTAACTTGAGGATTATTCATAAACCTATGTATATACTTATATAACTAAAAGATTAAGATTATATACATATATGAAGTTAAGTTATTTTGAAAGCTATGAATATGTATGCATGTGTAGATATTGTTACTTGTGCATCTATGCAGGGTATTCTTCTTAGTGTAGTTATGTTATTCCCTAAACAACGATTACTAGTTATAGCATAGTACCCTAATTTTAGCTATTGATGCGAATTCTAGGAGATTACCAATTTCAGGTTTTATATACATGTTTTATATGATCATTATTTTATATGTGAATTATATGATATCATAATTGTGTTTATCATAAACAATTGAATTTATAACACATTTGTAAATCAAGATGTATATATATGTACATACATGTATTTTAAAGAATTACAACTTATTAGTTTATTTGTAATAAAGTCATATGTATAAATATATTTATATTTCGAAAATATAGCTATATATATATACGTAAATTTTGAATTTATATGTATATATTATATAATAGGTCCTTTTTTATCATATATATATATATATACTTATTCAAAAATGTCATTTTCTCTTACCTCATGTCATTTTTTCCTAATAAATATTCTTAAAAGCTCTTAAATGCTAAGATCTTGAAAGATATGATAATATTTGATAAGATTCTTGTCTCACCCTAATAAATGCTAAGATCTTGATAAGATTTTCTAAAGATTTGCTAAAATCTTGATAAGATTCTTGTCTCCTAATAAATGCTAAGATCCTGATAAGATTCTTAATAAACATAACCAACTGGATAACATCATGAGATACACATATATATACATAATATCATGATATATATATATACACAAACAAAAATATCTTTCATTATATATGTATATATTTTTGAAAATTTATATATATAGATATATAAGATATATTTTTATTTCTTTAGGTATTATTCATAATAAGAATGGAATAATTATAAAATGTGTGAAAATATCCTATATAGAGAAGGGGGACAAAAATATATATGTATATATATATGATAAATATATTGTGTATATAAGTGTCTTGCTCCCCAATTTTCCTAGCATTCAATTAATGTTACACCCTGTAAACTTTCTTTTAGATATATATATATACACACACACGCACATGTCTTCGTCATCATCACTTAGACTACCACTTCATACCTTAGGGTAACACATACATATAATTAGAGTGACATTTGGGCATTATAGACTAACACTTGGGTATGAATACATTTATTACTTGAGCTTAGTTGGAAAGAGTCCATTAAATACAAGAAGATATCTTCACATAATAATCTTGTCTCTAGTTGAAATCACTATAAATAGAGGGGCTTGACACCCCATTTTCATCACACAACACACACAAACATATCCACACACACACACACACACTAAATCCCACCTAAGACACACACACACCCACACTCACCTTGCTCTCAACATGCAAAACACTCCATATTTATAGTATATCTTCTACCCATATATATATATGTATATATAAACCCTTCTTTTTACATACATATCTACGAATTAGCCCTCTATATAGCTCCTTAATTCCATAGAACACTTTTGAAAAGGAAATTATCAAGTTGACATAATCAACCTAACCCATAAATTTGGTGAGACAATAAGCTCACAAGGTGAGTGCTCATTATGTTTCTTGCTGGGGCAATGAACTATATGCTATAAATATTATTATTCGTATAGCTTACCCTGTCAAATTTATGTTATCCGATCTTTCTGGAATTATATCTTGCTCCTCAGATTTCAACGAAATATTTCTCAAAATTATAATCAAGTTATATCTAAAAATATTGCATTTCTGATGTTGTCCGTTATATCTATATCGAAATTATTGTTTGACACCTTTGGGATATCATATTTTAATTATATTTTTATGTATCCCGGGTGTAAAAACAAGCTATTGCTTTATCGACAATTTGTGAGTCATATATGTTAACTTATATTTCTGTTTACCCTTGGGGATGCCCTTGGGAAGTTGGGCACAGGTACTTATAAGAGGAATTCTATCGGGCGGAATGGACCATCGATAGAACCTTTTATATGATACCACTCCATAAAACCAATTTCTACGTACAGCCGGAGGATGACTGTAGTAGAGATTGAATCGATATATTGGACGGACGTGTGATACATCTCCGTTCAGTTTAATATCGAGGTCGCACTTTGACAAGGGAGGCATAAGGATTTCTATTATGTTTATCTGTTTTGAGTAGTCATAAGGTTGGGGATTTCGATCATGGCTCACTATCCATCTTATTCAAGTTTGTATGTACACGCTTCATACTACAATGCACTTTTTTGTGATTCATTATTATATTGGTTTTATGAATATTATTTTTTTGCATATATATCTATATGTATATTTCCGGCCTCACTAATTCATTTGGACTTACCACCGCAAGTAATTTCCGTTCATTGCCTCAGTTCCAGGAAAAAAGGTTGAGGAAACTCGATTAAGGCAATCGGTGCGTTACATGTCATTAGTATATAGTTCTTTATTCTGTATAAAAGATTCGCTAGTTTAATGGGAAACAGAAGCTCACTATTTAAATTGTTTTACTTCGATAGATTATTACCATATAATTTTGGGTATGTCAATTGCGTGTTTATTTTATCGCAATTTTGTTATTGGGCAAAATAAGTATGCAAGTAACAGGTACCACTCAAAAAAAAATAAGTACTCAACAAGACCGTTGAGTGAGCCTACTCGTATAGAAAGATCCTAGCGAGGGGGGTGTCATAGGGAGGCTGCTGAAGCTACACCTGAGGGAGAGAAAAGCGCACTAGAGGACCATAGTGCCCCTGCTTACAACTGATGTCATAGCTATTAGAGTTGTGTGATGCTCCATAGTTCCGGTCCAATAAAACGTTTACCCAAATCCATAAATGAGTTCAAATAAACCCCGTTATGATAACAAAGGTTCCAAAAGTAAGTATTCTAGTTTAGATACAATTCAACTATTATAATAAGTCTCTCAAGTCTTTTGTACACAACTTGTAACTAAGCTACTCTGCTTCGCTTCCGCTGCACAACTCTGATATAACTGTACGTAAGAGGTGTCAGCAAGACAGTTGAGTAGGGGACTCTACCTAATAGCATAAGGAGCTTGTGTGTGTGGCTCAAGTACACACGGTCAAATAATCACATAATACATCACATAATTCACAATTTTACCTTTCTTGTCACAATACTTGCCTTATATTTCCCACACAATTGTTGATATCAATATTCCCGCCTTATTCACCACGTTGGCTATATCTTGAGTATATGCCTCATTCTACGACCCACTTCACACATGGAACACTCCGTGCATGTGTGGAGGAATTAGGACCATGGATGGCGAGAATTTTTAAGACCAGTAAGCCCCTTGCCGCCTAGTCGAACTCAACCCCATCCACTCTTGAACACATTTGGGCTCATTCATATGCAACAAATTTCAAGTAATTCACATTATCGCGTAAAGAACATTATAAGCTAAACATGCTTGCATATCCACTATAAATTAGAAGCATGCATTGATATCACTTATACGATAGAAAGCATGCATTGAACTAAGTTTATGATCAGTTCTACATCTAATCATGACTACTACATGGAAATATAGCATGTGACATAATCTTTCTCATGCTAAAACACAATCAAACATGCTTAGAAGCACAAAACATGATTGTATGAGCAAGAACTAAGACTTATGAAGGTAAATAGAGCTCCTACCTTAGCTAAATCGTTTCTTTTCTTTACTATGTATTGATGGTGTGTGGAGTGTGTTTCTAAAAATAAGTTGAAAAGTGTGTTTGTGTGTTTACCGTGTATAGTGTGTGAAAAACCATGTGTGTTTGTGTGTTGAGTGTTGTGGTTTCCAAATGTGGACAAGATCCGTATTTATAGGGGTTAGTCCAAGAAATAGGCATTATTTTATTAAAAATTCTTTAGTCATTAAATGGAATCATCCAAGTAAGTATACAAGTGTTACTCTAGTTTGCATAAGTGTTACCCTAATATGCATAAGTGTTACCCTACTTCAAGAGGATTAACACAAGTGTTTCCCTTCTCCAAGATGATCAATGCAAGTGTTAGTCTCATTCAAGATTATCAATACAAGTGTTACTCTAGTTCAAGATGATCAATACAAGTGTTATTGCTTTTTGAAGATAACAAGGACAAATGTCTTGAAATCAAGATATTATATCTCATCATAAATATCCTAAAAACAAGTGTTTCATGGCATTTAATGACATTTCTCCTGCACATAACAATAAAAACAGTTCTACTATTTATTATTATTATTATTATTATTATTATTATTATTATTATTATTATTATTATTATTATATCTAATTCGTGTATAAAAAAATTAGAACGTCACATAACAAATGATCGTATAAAACACTAAACAACACTACTAGAAAGTAGCAAAATAGCCACGAATTTTTAGCCACGGACAAAATTGGTTGCCAACAGCTACGGATCTAGCCACGGATATTGAAACATCACGAAAACATATAGCCACAGATTTTTTTGTAGCTAAATATGGAAAAAAAATCCGTGGCTATATAATTTTTTTTAATATTAATATTTTTAACCACGGATAAAATCGTGGCTAGAAAATAATTTAATTTTTTTAAAAAAAATGGTTAGCTTAGCCACGGCTTTTTCTGTGGCTAAAATTGAAGACAAAAAAAAAAAATTTTTGGACCTTGACCATGGATAAAACCGTGGCTAAATTTTTTTTAAAAAAATGGATACCTTAGCCACGGTTTTATTCGTGGATAAACCTCAAAAAAAAATTTCATCTTGGCCACGGATAAAATCGTGGCTAAAAAAAACCAAATTTTTAAAAAATACGGAGTATCGGGGCATTACAGGTTGTCTTTCCCCCTCTACTAGGAATTTGCCAAACTTTTTGAATATTTATATATTTTTGTGAAAGTTTGACCATGGGCGCAGTAAATAATTTGTTTTTATTTTTTTGGCCTATGGAGGCCATGGAGGTTTTGGGCCATGAGGTCATGATCAATTTATTTCTTTCTTTTGAATGCGCTTTTTACTTTTTATACCTTGTGTACTCATCATTGTCTATGTTTTGTTTGCATGTAGACTAATAATTACTTTTGTATACCATTTTAGCAAGTATTTACCTAGGTTATGCCAAGCAATTGTGATGCATTATACGGATGAGCCCAAGAGAAGGAATATAGAATTGCCTTTCTAGGAGAATTCCCTTAAGCCAATGAAGTTTTATTGTACTAGGAGAATTCCCTTTCTTTAGATATGGGATTTTCCTTTGAGAAAGTGTTAGAACCTATATAGAGAGTTCCATCCGTGGATGGGGGAACCTGTGATTGCTTCCAAAGGAGGCTTCAAGCCATGCATCGACAAGTGGGAAGATTGACATCTTCATGAGGGTAGAGGTCTGAGCCTGCAATAGGATGTTGAGTGGATACCCTTAGGGTTTACCCTAGGGGGGATTCAGAAGACCTCATATTGGAGGAATATAGTCTAGGCCCTTTACATTCGAGCGTGCCCAAAGGGATACCTTGAGCACTCTGTATTGAAGAGACTAAGAAAACCTTATGGATGACAAACAAGTTATGTCCTGCTAATGAGGCTGGAAAGCCTTCATTGCGAGGGATGGCTTTCGTCTCTTTGAGGAGGCTGAGAAGCTATTATAGCAAATAGATGGGTTTTGTCCCATTGAGGATGCTAAGAAGCCTGATGGACCATCTTTAGTGCACGAGATGTCTGGGCCCTTTGAATATGAAGAGGATATATACCACTATCATGAAGGAAAGTTGCAACATTTAGGAGGTCATTATCCGTGATAGAAGAAGCCTAAGTCTGCAAGGGGAAAAAGTTTACTTAGGGAAAGAGTGGTATCTTCTTGAATTAAGGAGGTTGAAGCTAACTCCAGAAGAATAGCAATGTCTTCCTCAGTGACAAGGCTAGAGCCTATAAAGAGGAAGGTTGAAGCCTATCCTTCAAGAAGGGGAGGACATATTCGCCACTAGGGGCTCTGTGGACCATTTTTAGAAAGATCAAAGTCATTATTATATTATTTTTGGAGGCTAGAGCCTCATAGGGAGAAAGGCCAGAGCCGATCCCATGAGATCAGGAAAACATAGGTTTAGTAAAGGGTCAGACCCTTATTTGAGAAAGAACTAGGTATTATTTTGATTGAAGAGGCAAGGGCCTTGCTAAGACTGATTAATTATGGGAGGGGGGCCTGCAAAACAAATGTTAGACCTCTACTAAATTAAGTTAATAATTGTTCGAAGTGGAATAATATCACATCAAACACATGCAGAATGCAAAGTAGGATAGGATATAGGAATCTATAAGAAGAACTTGGGTCCCTCCTTAATCAGGAGAAGCGACTTCTATGTGTAAAACCCTTTGATGTTTTGTCCATTCCAAAGATGAGAAAGTTTCCTTTCTTTTCTATCCTCTAGTTCATACGTACAGCGTTCAATAAACATTATGATTTTGAACGGGCCTTCCCAATTGTGTTCTAGCTTCCCAATGGGCTTTAGAGCATCCACTCTTCAGAGAACCTGGTCTTCTACTTGGAATTCTCGTGCTTGTACTCCTTTATTGTAGACTTTTGTCATTTGGCTTTTGTAGTTTTCAATTTGGAGGAAAGCCTTATCTCGAGCTTTCTTAACTATGTCAAGATTTTTTTGGAGAAGGGCCTCGTTTGTGAGGCCTCATAGGATTCCACCGAATGGGATTCTACACCATGTTCAGCAAGAATGGTGGCTTTAGTACCTAAGGAGAGATTGAAGAGGGTTTCCTCTATGGTCCTAATAGGGGTCATGTGATGGGCTCGTAGGACTCTTAGGAGTTCCTAGGCCCATATGCATCTTGCTCTTTCGAGCTTTGTCTTGAATCCTTCGATGATTGCCTCAATTTGGTTATTGGCTTGAAGATGAAACACCGCTTGATGAATTCTTGGTGTCAAACTTTCACTTGGGCATATTAGAATTGTCTTTCATTATTGGATAAGAGTTCATGAGGAATGCCGAATTGACATTATGACGACCCCGAAATCCCTTTATTATTATTATTAGTCTTATGGCTATTATTAGATTAATACTATCATTATTGGCTACATACATGCATACATTTTTAATTACAACGTATAAGGTACATTACATAAGGGTACATCAACAAAAGAGAGTCTCGACTTGCTAGTTTACTATTGATACATAGCAAAAGCAAAAACCCAAAACAGGTACGCAGCGGAAAATCCTACATCCTTCTTCCTAATAAAATGCTTCAAAAGGTTCCTCCTCCTCACCATCATAAAAGCTATCTTCGGAAGCATCTAAAATATAATATAACATCGAATCAACATACGTTGAGTAGAAACACTTCTTTATACACATAAGGTGCTCGGGTGTCAAGTGCACATTAGTTACACATAGCACATATATAATTTCACACTTTCTACCTTTCGTCACCTGACAGTGACCCTTATAACTACCCGGGCCGAAATAACAACCAGCACATTTCTCCCGCCAGCCTTATCCTCCAATGGTCGTATCCCGGGCATACGCCTTAGTATTGTTCTACGACCCTCTCTCTTGAGTAGATCCCTCCGTCTACCCAAGGGGGGGATTAGGAGATGGAAGGGTGGTGAACTCTCCCGGCTACTCAATAGTATGTCCCGGTGGAACACCCCCCAGACCATTCCAGCACATATGGGCCCATTCACACAATTGCAATTTGTTCACATATGCACATAATCACAGTTTAACAAAGTAAGCTCCACACTTATAAATGAAAGCTTTATGTTTGCTTATTAAGCATATGTAAATAGATAGTAGCAAAATATGTAAATAGATAAAATATAAATATAAATATATAAACATAACTAGTATAAATATATAAATATAAAGACTAAAATATAACTAGTATAAATATACTTAAATATATATATAGATTAAAAGATACTAATATAAATATATAAAATATATAAAATGTGATATAGATAAGTTTATATATATAAAGATGATAGAAAAATATATAAACTATATAAAGTGTGATATAGATATAAGATGATTGAAATTATCTACATATATATATAAACTAATAAAATGAATGTAATTATATATATACTTATACGTACCATATATATATATATATATAGATTAAAGTAGTCTTACTAAGTATTACTAAGTATATAATTAGTCTATAATAAGTAGACATATATATGTACGTACATAACTATATATATATATATAGATATATACCTAATATAATATGAACTAGCTAAATGAATAGATAACAATACTTTAAATATTTATCTATATATATACGTACATAGATATATATATATATATATTTCTATAATCATCAAAGTAGGCATAAAACTATACAATAAAGTATAATAAATAGATATATGGAGCTTTCTTCACAATTACTTTCAAGACAACATAGGATATTCCCCTACTAGCTCATTTAAAGAATCATGGTCTCATACTACCTCATATAAAGCATAGAACTCACATAATAATCCAAATAAAACATAAGAATGCCATGTTATTGTAAAAAGGCACAATAATCACATAGTTTTCCAAGAAAGCATAGTAAGCACATAGAACTCCAAATAAGCATACTAATCACATAAGATCTTCAAGATCATGCTCATAATACTATCCATCCTTCAACTTCCTCCCAACAAGAGTTAAACATGATAAAATGAACTATAAAGTAACATGAAGCTAGCAACATAACTAAAACCCTCAACTTGGAGGTATGTTTGGCAAAAACTCTCACTCTAGGCCATTCAAGCTTGTTCTTTTACATTGCTTGGGCACAAGAGTATGGAAGCTTGCCTAATCTCCTCAAGAAGAAGAAGAAAAACCCTCTACTTAAGGTATAAAGAAGAGTTCCTACCTTTGTTCTTCAAAGTGTGTAGTAATTTGGAGGAAGTGAAGTGTTTGGAGGAAAAATGAAAGAGAGTGTAAGAGCAAGAGAGAGTGCACGGTTTTGGGCTGGAAAAATGGCTGAAAAATGAGGATTTTGGTATATATGGTCTTGTGTAATTATCTTCCATGTATTAGACACAAATATCCAATTATTAAATTCAACTAAATACCTATTCCATACATTATACATGGCTATATATGCTTACACCTATTCTTACTAAATACCATGTATATGTATGTGGGTATGTGTGTGTGTGTATATGTAGCCATGTACATCACCACTAATATATAGTTATTTATGTATATGAAGTTCAAGAGTATGTATTAGTAAAGATATTTTGATAAAATATAAAATAAAATCAACTAAAATCAAACAAAAACATATATATTCTGAAACTCTTATTTATTAAGTATTTTATTGCTTATTTCTCAGGAAAAAACGAAATTTGGGGTTGGAGAGGTGAAAAGACCAAAATACCCCTTGTTTTGCCAATTTTTCGAAAATTGCCCAAAGATAGAAATAAAATTGTAAAAATTCGAAAATTAATTTTTATAAGTCAAATAAAACCTATAATATTTATTTGTATTATTATTTTAATTTTTGGATAATAATTAAGCATTTTCAAAATTAGATTTCAAATTAATAACTTAAATACGATGTTTTCCGAAAATTACTAAAATGCTTGGAAAAATAGGTAAAAGTTGAAAATAATCTATTAAAAATTTCTGGAAGTTTAGAAGGATCAAATGCATGAAAGTTTAAAAAATATTTGGAATTTATAATATTTTATAAATATTTAGGTAGTAAAATGCTCACTAGTTCACAAATAAAATCATATTTGAAAAAAATAATCTCTAGAAATCAATAACTCACAAAATAATCCTATAAATTTTGTATAATATAAAATAGGTAAATAAGGGATTTACCGGGTCGTTACATCCTCCCCTCCTTAGAAAATTTCGTCCTCGAAATTGAGTCGACGCCTAATCGAACAACTGTGGGTATTTCTTTTGCATCTCTTCTAGTCGTTCCCACGTACTTTCTTCAATCCCATGATCCTTCCATAGAACACGAACTAATTTTATGGTTTTGTTTCTCAAGGTGTGTTCTTGGAAGTCTAGAATTCTCGTTGGTTCTTCAACATAGGTCAGGTCTGGACTAATGTCGAGGGACTCATAGTCAACAACATGAGAGGGATCACGATGGTATTTCTTAAGCATAGACACATGAAATACGTCATGTACTTCTGCCAAAGCTGGGGGTAAGGCTAATCAGTAGGCAACTTTCCCCACTCTCGCTAGTATCTCAAAAGGTCCAATATAGCGTGGGTTAAGCTTGCCCTTTCTCCCAAACCTCAAAACACCTTTTCTTGGCGAGACTTTTAAGAATACGAAGTCACCCACTTCGAACTCCTAGTCTTTTCGTCGTCGGTCAGCATAACTCTTCTGACGACTTTGTGCTGTCTCCATCCTTTTCTTTATCATCTTGATCGTTTCTGTTGTCTCACGAATCAAATCTGGGCCTATTAGCTTACTTTCACCCACTTCACTCCAACAAACTGGGGATCTACACTTTCTTCCATAAAGAGCCTCAAACGGGGCCACGCCTATCGTGGCTTGGTAACTGTTGTTATAGGCGAACTCTGTGAGGGGCAAGTGTCGATCCCAATTCCCACCAAAATCTAAGGTACACGCTCTAAGCATGTCTTCAAGAATCTGGATAACTCTTTCAGTCTGTCCATCTGTTTGTGGGTGATAAGCCGTACTAAAATTCAACTTAGTCTCCAAAGCCTTCTGCAATCCTTGCCAAAATTTTGAGACAAACCGAGGGTCTCGGTCAGATACTATACTTACTGGGACACCGTGTAAGCGAACAATCTCATTTTTATAGATTTCTGCCATCTTATCTAGCGAATAGGTCTTAGCAAATGCAAGAAAATGGGCGCTTTTTGTGAGTCTGTCCACGACCACCCATACTGCATCGTGACCTCTCTGTGTTCGTGGTAGTCCCATAACGAAATCCATCGTAATGTGTTCCCATTTCCACTCAGGGATTGGAAGAGGTTGCAATAACCCAAAGGGCTTCTGGTGGCTTGCTTTAACTTGTTGACAAGTTAAGCACTTTGCCACAAACTCTGCTATCTGCCTTTTCATTTTGGGCCACCAGTACTGTCGTCTCACATCTTGATACATCTTGTTTGTCCCTGGATGTATTGTGTACTTGGTGTTATGGCATTCCTCTAATATCTCCCTTTTCAGTTGCTCACTGTTTGGAACACATATTCGATTTCGAAATCTCAAGATTCCATCATCTGGCAAGGCAAACTCCTTTTCTTGGCCACGGTTAACTCTCTCTTTAACCCTTCGGAGTTCGTCGTCCATTTCTTGTGCTTCTTTAATTCGCTGAAGTATCATGGGCTGAGCATGTAGTTGTGAAAACACAACTCCAAACTCCCGTTCTTTAGGTTTCCAACTTGAGATGTCTTCTAGCAATTTCCATTCTCGTGTCATTAAGCAGGCTAGACTGGCCTTCCTACTTAAAGCATCAGCTACGACATTCGCTTTACCCGGATGGTATAGAATGTCGCAATTAAAATCAGCTAGCAATTCTAATCATCTTCGTTGTCTCATATTCAACTCTTTTTGAGAGAATAAATACTTGAGACTTTTGTGGTCAGTAAATACTTCAAACGAAGTACCAAAAAGGTAATGTCTCCACTTCTTAAGAGCAAAGACAATGGCTGCCAGCTCTAGATCATGCGTTGGGTAGTTTTCTTCATAAGGTTTTAACTTCCTCGAAGCGTAAGCTACTACCCTTTTATTCTGCATAAGTACACAGCCTAGTCCTTCTTTGGACGCATCTGTGTAGACTACAAATCCTTCATTCCCCTGTGGCAGAGTTAATACAGGGGCGGTGACCAATCGATCCTTCAATTCTTGAAAGCTAGTTTCACAATGGTTATCCCAAATGAACCGCACTTTGGCTTGCGTTAGTCTGGTTAAGGGGCGAGCAATCTTGGAGAAATCCTAGATAAATCTCCGATAATACCCAGCCAAACCCAGAAAACTTCGCACCTCCGTGACAGTCATTGGTTGCTTCCATTCCACTATGGCTTTCACTTTTCCTGGATCAACTGTAATCCCATCCTTCGACACTATGTGTCCTAAAAAGGCCACCTGTGTCAGCCAGAATTCACACTTGCTGAATTTGGCATACAATTTCTCTTCCCTCAGCGTCTGAAGTACTATCCTCAAGTGCCTTTCGTGCTCTTCTTCCGACTTAGAGTAGACCAGTATGTCATCTATAAAGACAAATACAAATTGGTCTAGGTATGGTCGGAATATCCGGTTCATCAAGTCCATGAACGTTGTCGGGGCATTCGTTACACCGAATGGCATCACCAGAAACTCGTAGTGACCGTACCGAGTATTAAGGGCAGTCTTAGGGATATCTTCCTCTTGAATTCGTACTTGATGATATCTGATTTTCAAATCCAGTTTCGAATAAACTGAAGCTCCTTGAAGCTGATCAAATAGCTCATCAATGTTCGGTAGAGGGTACTTATTCTTGATGGTAATTTGGTTAAGCGAACGATAGTCGATGCATAACCTCCAAGTTCCATCTTTCTTCTTGACAAATAGTACCGGAGCTCCCCATGGTGATGTGCTCGGGTGGATAAACCCTTTATCGAGTAATTCTTGTAGTTGGGTCTTAAGCTCATTTAACTCAGCAGGGGCCATCCTATAAGGAGTTTTAGAGATCGGAGCCGTTCCAGGTAACAACTCGATTACAAACTCAATCTCCCGATGGGGAGGTAAGTCCTTCAAATCATCAGGGAACACATCGGGGTACTCGTTAACTATGGGCACCTCTTCAAGCATCTTCTTATCTTCCGACTTATTCATGATATGGGCTAGGAATGCATAATTGCCCTTCCGTAGCAGTCGATTGGCTTGTAGGGAAGAGATAATGGGTAATGCGGGTGTGGTTTTGTTCCCTACGATTTCAATGATAGGTTGATTCAGGAAACAGAGCCGCACAACTTTGTGATGACAGTCTACTTGAGCGTAGTGTGTTGCTAGCCAATCCATACCCAAAATAACATCAAAGTCATGAATGGGTAGTAATACTAGGTCAGCAGTCATCTTTTGGCCACCAATTTCAAGTGCACAATCTCGATAAACTAAGTCCGTATTCCATTTAGTTCCAAGGGGTGTTGTGATTTCTAATTCGTAAGGTAAGGCCTCAGGTTGCACTTGTAAGCTAGTAAAGAAACTAGTCGATATATATGAATGCGTAGAACCAGGATCCATTAACACTTTAGCAAAATAATGGTCAATGAGAAGCGTACCTTCCACGACCGCCGAATTCTCGACCTCGGCCTGGTTCATAGCAAAGACCTTCCCTTGAATTCGTGGCTTCTCCACTTGCTTCCCATTGCCCTTTGTATTCTTTCCAGTATTCGGGGTTGGCACTGGTTTGGACTGAGGGCAATTCAATACAAAATGCCCACGACCTCCACAAGCTACCAAATCTTTCTTTTCTTAAGTTCAACAAAGTACATAGCCTCTACCTCCCCCAATTCTCAAGGTCCTTATCTCAGTACTAATTTTTTTTTTTTTTTACCAAAAGATACGTTTTCGCAAACATATAATTCAACCTTATATAAAATCCATTAGATGCACTAGAGGTTTTAGCAACTTCACATATACTCGTGGTGACTCTCGAGTAGGTTCCTATAGGTTCAAGAGGTAGATTTTACACACGTCGAACTTAAGTCACATAATTTCACAAGTATTTACAACTATTACCCAAAAAAAATTCGCCTTATACTCAAATTAGTCAAGTATTTGCCATTTAGGGGAGCAAAGTATGCACTGGTCGGCCGCCCAGCCACACCCGCCACCCTGCATGTCAAACACATCTCAAGGAAATTCATTCCTACTTAACCTATTCGGATCAAGTCTATCTCCTTTCTATTCCAAAATCTTACGCCGAGGATCCTTACCCAGCATAGCTTAGGCGTAAACCCAAGCTCTGATACCACCTATGACGACCCCGAAATCCCTTTATTATTATTATTAGTCTTATGGCTATTATTAGATTAATACTATCATTATTGGCTACATACATGCATACATTTTTAATTACAACGTATAAGGTACATTACATAAGGGTACATCAACAAAAGAGAGTCTCGACTTGCTAGTTTACTATTGATACATAGCAAAAGCAAAAACCCAAAACAGGTACGCAGCGGAAAATCCTACATCCTTCTTCCTAATAAAATGCTTCAAAGGTTCCTCCTCCTCACCATCATAAAAGCTATCTTCGGAAGCATCTAAAATATAATATAACATCGAATCAACATACGTTGAGTAGAAACACTTCTTTATACACATAAGGTGCTCGGGTGTCAAGTGCACATTAGTTACACATAGCACATATATAATTTCACACTTTCTACCTTTCGTCACCTGACAGTGACCCTTATAACTACCCGGGCCGAAATAACAACCAGCACATTTCTCCCGCCAGCCTTATCCTCCAATGGTCGTATCCCGGGCATACGCCTTAGTATTGTTCTACGACCCTCTCTCTTGAGTAGATCCCTCCGTCTACCCAAGGGGGGGATTAGGAGATGGAAGGGTGGTGAACTCTCCCGGCTACTCAATAGTATGTCCCGGTGGAACACCCCCCAGACCATTCCAGCACATATGGGCCCATTCACACAATTGCAATTTGTTCACATATGCACATAATCACAGTTTAGCAAAGTAAGCTCCACACTTATAAATGAAAGCTTTATGTTTGCTTATTAAGCATATGTAAATAGATAGTAGCAAAATATGTAAATAGATAAAATATAAATATAAATATATAAACATAACTAGTATAAATATATAAATATAAAGACTAAAATATAACTAGTATAAATATACTTAAATATATATATAGATTAAAAGATACTAATATAAATATATAAAATATATAAAATGTGATATAGATAAGTTATATATATAAAGATGATAGAAAAATATATAAATTATATAAAGTGTGATATAGATATAAGATGATTGAAATTATCTACATATATATATAAACTAATAAAATGAATGTAATTATATATATACTTATACGTACCATATATATATATATATATATAGATTAAAGTAGTCTTACTAAGTATTACTAAGTATATAATTAGTCTATAATAAGTAGACATATATATATACGTACATAACTATATATATATATATAGATATATACCTAATATAATATGAACTAGCTAAATGAATAGATAACAATACTTTAAATATTTATCTATATATATACGTACATAGATATATATATATATATATTTCTATAATCATCAAAGTAGGCATAAAACTATACAATAAAGTATAATAAATAGATATATGGAGCTTTCTTCACAATTACTTTCAAGACAACATAGGATATTCCCCTACTAGCTCATTTAAAGAATCATGGTCTCATACTACCTCATATAAAGCATAGAACTCACATAATAATCCAAATAAAACATAAGAATGCCATGTTATTGTAAAAAGGCACAATAATCACATAGTTTTCCAAGAAAGCATAGTAAGCACATAGAACTCCAAATAAGCATACTAATCACATAAGATCTTCAAGATCATGCTCATAATACTATCCATCCTTCAACTTCCTCCCAACAAGAGTTAAACATGATAAAATGAACTATAAAGTAACATGAAGCTAGCAACATAACTAAAACCCTCAACTTGGAGGTATGTTTGGCAAAAACTCTCACTCTAGGCCATTCAAGCTTGTTCTTTTACATTGCTTGGGCACAAGAGTATGGAAGCTTGCCTAATCTCCTCAAGAAGAAGAAGAAAAACCCTCTACTTAAGGTATAAAGAAGAGTTCCTACCTTTGTTCTTCAAAGTGTGTAGTAATTTGGAGGAAGTGAAGTGTTTGGAGGAAAAATGAAAGAGAGTGTAAGAGCAAGAGAGAGTGCACGGTTTTGGGCTGGAAAAATGGCTGAAAAATGAGGATTTTGGTATATATGGTCTTGTGTAATTATCTTCCATGTATTAGACACAAATATCCAATTATTAAATTCAACTAAATACCTATTCCATACATTATACATGGCTATATATGCTTACACCTATTCTTACTAAATACCATGTATATGTATGTGGGTATGTGTGTGTGTGTATATGTAGCCATGTACATCACCACTAATATATAGTTATTTATGTATATGAAGTTCAAGAGTATGTATTAGTAAAGATATTTTGATAAAATATAAAATAAAATCAACTAAAATCAAACAAAAACATATATATTCTGAAACTCTTATTTATTAAGTATTTTATTGCTTATTTCTCAGGAAAAAACGAAATTTGGGGTTGGAGAGGTGAAAAGACCAAAATACCCCTTGTTTTGCCAATTTTTCGAAAATTGCCCAAAGATAGAAATAAAATTGTAAAAATTCGAAAATTAATTTTTATAAGTCAAATAAAACCTATAATATTTATTTGTATTATTATTTTAATTTTTGGATAATAATTAAGCATTTTCAAAATTAGATTTCAAATTAATAACTTAAATACGATGTTTTCCGAAAATTACTAAAAATGCTTGGAAAAATAGGTAAAAGTTGAAAATAATCTATTAAAAATTTCTGGAAGTTTAGAAGGATCAAATGCATGAAAGTTTAAAAAATATTTGGAATTTATAATATTTTATAAATATTTAGGTAGTAAAATGCTCACTAGTTCACAAATAAAATCATATTTGAAAAAATAATCTCTAGAAATCAATAACTCACAAAATAATCCTATAAATTTTGTATAATATAAAATAGGTAAATAAGGGATTTACCGGGTCGTTACAGACATACTATGTTCTTCCAAGTATCCTAAGTACCTCGCTTTCAGTAATTTTGGCACTAACTTTGCCCTCTACCCACTGGGTGAAGGAATCCACTACAAATAGTAGGAATTTCTATTGGCCCATGGCTAGAGGGAAGGTACCAGCTTTGTTATTTCCCCACTTGTTGAAAAGGCACGGCGTCTACTTGGTGGTCAAGGATTCTATTGGCTTATGAATGAGGGGTGCGTGTCTTTGACACCGCTCACATTTAAGCACAAAGTCCATTGCGTCGGTTCTGATAGAAGGACAAAAGTAGCCTACCTGCACAGTCTTCCTAGACATGGTTATCCATCTAATGTGAGATCTATAACATCCTTTGTGGATCTCCCAAAGGATATATTGGCCTTCCTCAGGGGAAAGGAGTTTAACACTACAATAAATTATAAAATTTGCAATAATTTTTTTTGCTACAATATTTTTTCTGTTGCAATTAGTTAAGCTTTGGCAACATGGCATTTTTTTTTATTAATGTTTCTTTTAGAACTAAAACTTTTATTGTTGCCAAAAATATGATTTCTCTTGGCTGTCATTTTCTTAATTTATTTGACAACGATATTTACAATGCACAACAAAATATGTTGTTGCAACAGAATAATTTTTTTAAGAACAACATGAAGACGTAGCCAATATTGTTGTTTTTTTAACAAAATATAATTGTAGGTTATGCATATATTTAGGCAACAAAATTTATTGTTGGTAACAATTTTAGGTAATTAGCGATGAAATATTGGCGTGTCAATATATTAAAAGTTTTACAACAAAAAAATTTGTGGCATTTGTACCTTATTAGGCAACAAAATATAGCATTGTAAATATATTGATAAATTAGGAACTAAATTTTTTGTTGGGAAATAATTGTGAGCTTTTGTGGATAAAGTATTTTGTGCTAAAATGTATAGTACATTCGTGCATGAAATATTTCATTGCAAATTGGTGCGTGCATTTAGCATTAAAGTTTCATTGCAGAAATTAAACACTTTTACTGCACAAGATTTCATTGCGAGTAATATAATGCTTTTAGACACCAAAATATTTGTTGTAAAATGTTAAAATATTCAGGAGAATACTTAAAACCTCATAAATTTTTTTTCTATATTTAAAAAGCTAGTGAAATTATTTTTAACTTAATAGACTTTTAAATTAGTTTAACCATATTAAAAAAATATCTATCAATTCCTCATTTTTCAATAGAGGATATGCATTTTTTTTTTCTTTGTATCTTAAACTTCAAACAATATTGGACTTTTAATCAATTGATAATTTAACCTAAACTTAATTATTTGTTAAATCGAGTTATTAAATTGTACAAAGTGAGGATAAGTAATAACTTCATACTATTAAAAATACTAAATTTATAATCTAATCTAAATTTATTAAGTGTAAAAACATAGCAATACATAAATAAATTATCAACATGGTCTGGGGGTAAGCAAACTTACATGCTTCACGTGGCACTCAGGCTCGATTCTAGGCTAGCGTATATTGTGCAATGCACACTTATTCCCTTGCAACTCGGGTTAAACTATGGTTCAAATCATGACAAACATAAATGGCACCATTAAGGGTTCGAATCATGCAACTAGCGAGGCAGAGTTTAATTGAGAGTTCGAATCGTGCGATGGGCAAAGGGGGCTAAACTGAGGGTTTTGAATCACGATTACTTTTTAGAATATGCCTTTCAGAATGAAAAATATTTGTAGCAAAAACGTAATTTTAGGCACTAATAGTTTCATTACGAAAAGAACTATTTGTGAACAAACATTTTCGTTGTCAAAAAATATTTTGAGGCCTGAAATATTTTGTTGTTAAAAATCATGCATTTTGCAACGAAATGTATCATTGCAAATCCCATAAAACGTCAACTTCATAATATGATGTTTAGCAACAAAATAATATCTTCACCAACAAAAAACATATATTTTTTGAGACAATATTATTTGTTACCAATCATATAAAATTTGACAACGAAGTCAATAATGTTGCCTATACACAATATATAGGTGACGAATTCTACTAAACGATTGAAATGAACTTTTAGCAATGAGGATTTGCCTATGAAGCTTTTGCAACGATTAATAGATTTTGCAACGATTAATATTTCATTGTTAATAGATTTTGCAATGAAAAATTGAACTTTTTACAACAAAAGTGTTTGTTATTAAAACTAAAATTTGTTGTAGTAAGGAGTGGCATAGTAAAGGATTTCCTGTGTAGGATTCCTCTGATGAGAACGAAGCCCGTAGCCCAATTTTGTATCCGAGTGGCTTCTTATTTTTTCTTTGGGGAGGATTTGTTATTGGAGGAAGTCGATAATTTTCTTTCACCAATCATCCACATATTTGAGGTCGTAAGGATTTCTTCTTCATGGCAGGCCTTAGGAAGTGTTATGATTGTGATTCTCGCAATGTGGTAGTCATGTGGAGGGCTAGCCAACTTGGAGAGGCAATCTACTTTGGTATTTTCCCCTCAAGGAATTTGTTGTACACGGAACTATTGAGTTCACATTTGAGCTCCACAATCTTCTTGAGATATTTGATCATATGTTCTTCCCTGGCTTCGTAGTGGCCCTCCACTTGGCAAGCCACTAGCTGGGAATCTATGTAAGCTATTATGTTTTGAGCAATAGCTTCCAAAGCCTGCTTGATTCCAATGATCAACACCTCATATTCGGCCTCATTATTGCGTGCCTTGAATTTGAATCTTTTGGTGAATTCAAATTCATCTCCTGTAGGACTGGTAATTACCACGCCTGTGCCACTTTTGGCACTAATGGAGGATCTATCTACAAGGAGGAGCCATAGGCATTTCCCCTGACATGAAGATAGCAGTGTCATTTTTGATATGAAGTCCGCTGAAGCTTGAGTATTAATAGCAGTTTTAGGAGCGTAGGAGATGTTGAACTCCTCTAGCTCCATACCCCACTTGATGAGCTTACCAAAAATCGCAAGTTTCCCTAACACTTGACAAAGAGGGTGGTTTGTGCAAACCACTATGGAATACGAGAGAAAGTAGGGGTGTAGCCTTTGTATGGAAATGACCAATGCTAAGGTTTCCTTCTAAATCTCTGAATATCATTGCTCAGCACCTTGGAGCTTTTTGATTACGTAGTACATAGACTTTTAAATGCTTTCATCCTCCCTAAGGGGGACCAACTTACAACATGGCTTGTGACTAAGAGATAGATATAGAGGGGCACCTTTGGTACAAGTTTTACCAAAAGATGGATCTCATAGAAGGAATTCTACCAATCCTTACTCCATTCAAATGGAACAACCTTTTACAAGGTCTTAAAGAAGGGAAGGCTCTTGTTGGTGAGATTGGAGATGGATCGGTCGAGGAGGATGATTCTTTTGTTGAGGCACTGAACCTCGTGCAACTTTGAAGAAGCCTTCATTTCTAGAATAGCTTTGATCTTGGCTAGATTCATTTCAATTCCTCATTCCCTGACCATATAGCGAAGCAAGCACCCTTAACCAACTTCGAAAGTGCACTTGAGAGGGTTGAGTTTCATGTGATCTCGATGACGGACCTTGATGGATTCCTCTAGCTCACTATTTTGATTAATAGCTTTCTACTTTTTACAAGCATGTCATCGGCATACACTTTCATGTTATGTCCTATTAACTATTTGAGCATCCTATCTACTAGTCGTTCATAGGTTATGGCTACAGTTTTTAGGCTGAAGGGCATTCCTATATAGGAGTATGTCCCTTTTGATATGATGAAGCCGACCTTTCTTTGATTAGTGGGATATGGTAACCATGAGAAACATTTATCAAGCTAAGGAGTTCACACTTGGAGGTGGAATCCACTAGTCAATCAATGCGAGGTAAAGGGGAGAAATATTTGGGGCACACCTTGTTAAAGTCACAATATTTAATGGAAACTCTCCACTTGTCACCTACTTTAGGGACTAAGACTACAGCGGAGAACTATTCTAGAATTCAGATTTCCCATAAGTTCCTGGCTTCCAAGAGCTTATCAATATCGGCTTGAATGATTTGATCCTTCTCAGAGCCGAAGTGTCTTTTCTTTTGCTTGACAGTGTTACACAAATTCTCATGTCTATTGGTCCTCTCATTCTTTGTTCAAAGTTCATTTGGTCTTGAATAATGTGGTTCGTAAGCTTCGTAGCTTGATTACGAATCACGCGCCAAGAAATTCGATGAGTGCCATGAAGAACTCCAAAAACTTTGCCTTGATCATTTTGAATTTTCTTGAGAGAACTTCGAGACTTCCTTGAATGAAGACTCATTCTGCAGCATCTCTTGTTGTGTGTCTTTAGCTTGTAGAGAAGACCCCTATTTATAGGTGTGGGATATGAATTCTTTACATAGTCACCTGACAGGGTGCCACGATTTGTTTGGTCATTCAATATGTGGTAACAATTTACTACCTTGATCAAAAGATGTGATTTGAATTTCCAAAATATCAATATATGGTTTCCCTATTTGCGAGATACAAATTTTATTACAAAATTTTTTAACATGAAAATATTAATTTAATCACCAATTAAATGTTTTATTTAATTTTGAAATTTAATCTAAACAATTCCAAAACATAAATAAAAATATAATTGATTATTTTTTTTAAAGAAATGTTGCACATGTCAATTTATATTTGGCATAAAATTTTGATGCCTACAAATTGATTTTTATGAGGACAAGTAAATGAGTCTCGAAATGATTTTTAGGAAAATTAATCCAAAACATCCACTAGAGATTAGATAGTTTAAACTCATATCAAGGAGTTTCATTTGAGTTTGTAGATAGTTTATACTCATATCATGGTGTTTTTTAACATCAATTTGTAGATAGTTTTTTTGGAGCCATCATTTGAATTTGTAGATAATTTATACTCCTATCAATGAGTCATCATTTTAATTTGTTAGTAATTTATACTCATGCTAAGGAGTATTCAGTCGAATTTGACTTCTAAACCTTTTATACTCTTGCCAATAAGTGTTAGGAAGACATCACTTTGAAAAGTTTAGATAGTTTATGCTCGTATTTGGGATCTTTGTTGATAGTTTATGCTTTTATCAAGAAGCATTTGAATTTGTTTTCTCTCTTTTTTTTTTTTGTAATTTTAGATAGTTTATACTTGCATCAAAGAGCACTTGCCTTGCTTCCTATTGGAAGTGCTTTGTGGCTTGGAGCCTAACAATAGATCTCCATTGGTAAAAGACACTGTTGGCATATCAGCTATGGTGTCAAGATGATCCTTGTTAGAGAAAAATTCTTCTTCACTTGTCATATTGCATGCTTTGTGACCTTACTTAAGCATCCTTGTTGTTGATTTCATTGTGGTCATATTTGTACAACATTGTCTTCTTCGACTAAGATTTTTTCTTGCCAAGCTAATCACAAACTGGGTTCTGTCGGGTGGTGGTATTTGCAGTACTTTGGATAAGTAGTCCTTTTAACTTTATCGGGCTGCTTTGTTTTAGGCAATTCAATGAGGTTCGCATTGAGCATATCATCAAATATACCAGAGACATCTAAATCAAGGAATGGATACTCTTTAGCTCACATTTCTTTCAAAGTTAATTTTCTCCATCTTTTTTCTTGATTGACGTCCCTCTTTTCACAAACCTTGAATTTGATAGGCGTTGCGTATGCTGCCATGGCTTCTTCAGTTTGAGCTTCAAGAAAAGACTTGCCCCCTTTGTTGAGTTCTTATCCATCTTTAAACTTTCAGGGCTCTTGGATGGGTGGCCCTTTAGCTCTACTTGTCAACATACTTAACTCCATATCATGGGCTCCAGTAGCTAGCTCTTCAAGCGTCTTAGGTTAGATCCCCTGAAGGATGTACTGAAGGCCCCAATAAATTCTTTAGATGCATATCTCAATGGTCAAAGTCTTGGATAGTCGATCTTTGCAATTGAGGCTCAAATTTCTCCAATGATTAATGTAGTCGATAATAGACTCTTCCTTTAAGTGATGGGAATTGGTGAGTCCAATCATGCTTACTATTCGTTGCATACTGTAAAAACGGTTGAGCAATTCATGCTCAAGTTGCCCCCAACTGTTGATTGAACTTGGTTGTAAGTTAGTATTCCAATCAAATGCGTCTCCCTTCAATGGTTGGATAAAATATTTGACCCAGTGATCTCCATAGGCTCCAACATTGTTGTATGTCTTGATAAAGTGGGCCACGTGTTGCTTCGGGTTACTTTTGCCGTCGAATTGTTGAAACTTTGGAGGCTGATAGCCAGTTGACATCTTTAGGTTGTCAATCCTGTGCTTAGCATATGACATAGTTGACTTGAAGCTTTCGTCGAACTTGTCTTTGAGGGTTCTCATGATGAACTCCTTGAGTTGGTGGATGCGAATCAATCCATCCGGTGAGATTTGCAACTCTTGAGTTGGGGACTTTCCTTTTTTGCTTGCTTGTTGCTTTGTAGACATTTCAGCTTCATCTTGAGCTTTAGTTTGCTTCTCTATGACATAGTTGGCCTCAACATGGTCAACTTTATTGATCAACTTTAATATCTTGGAGTCTTGTTCTTCAATGTGCTTGCTGAGTCTTTCGACGACATTCGTCTAGCTTGCAATTTGTTTGTAACGACCCGGTAAATCCCTTATTTACCTATTTTATATTATACAAAATTTATAGGATTATTTTGTGAGTTATTGATTTCTAGAGATTATTTTTTTCAAATATGATTTTTTTTTTGTGAACTAGTGAGCATTTTACTACCTAAATATTTATAAAATATTATAAATTCCAAATATTTTTTTAAAATTTTATGCATTTGATCCTTCTAAACTTCCAGAAATTTTTAATAGATTATTTTCAACTTTTACCTATTTTTCCAAGCATTTTAGTAATTTTCGGAAAACATTGTATTTAAGTTATTAATTCGAAATCTAATTTTTAAAATGCTTAATTATTATCCAAAAATTAAAATAATAATACAAATAAATATTCTAGGTTTTATTTGACTTATAAAAATTAATTTTCGAATTTTACAATTTTATTTCTATTTTTGGGCAATTTTCGAAAAATTGGCAAAACAAGGGATATTTTGGTCTTTTCACCTCTCCAACCCCAAATTTCGTTTTTTCCTGAGAAATAAGCAATAAAATACTTAATAAATAAGATTTTCAGATTATATAGGTTTTTGTTTGATTTTAGTTGATTTTATTTTATATTTTATCAAAATATCTTTACTAATACATACTCTTGAACTTCATATACATAAATAACTATATATTAGTGGTGATGTACATGGCTACATATACACACACACACATACCCACATATATATACATGGTATTTAGTAAGAATAGGTGTAAGCATATATAGCCATGTATAATGTATGGAATAGGTATTTAGTTGAATTTAATAATTGGATATTTGTGTCTAATACATGGAAGATAATTACACAAGACCATATATACCAAAATCCTCATTTTTCAGCCATTTTTCCAGCCCAAAACCGTGCACTCTCTCTTGCTCTTGCACTCTCTTTCATTTTTCCTCCAAACACTTCACTTCCTCCAAATTACTACACACTTTGAAGAACTAAGGTAGGAACTCTTCTTTATACCTTAAGTAGAGGATTTTTCTTCTTCTTCTTGAGGAGATTAGGCAAGCTTCCATACTCTTGTGCCCAAGCAATGTAAAAGAACAAGCTTGAATGGCCTAGAGTGAGAGCTTTTGCCAAACATACCTCCAAGTTGAGGGTTTTAGTTATGTTGCTAGCTTCATGTTACTTTATAGTTCATTTTATCATGTTTAACTCTTGTTGGAAGGAAGTTGAAGGATGGATAGTATTATGAGCATGATCTTGAAGATCTTATGTGATTAGTATGCTTATTTGGAGTTCTATGTGCTTACTATGCTTTCTTGGAAAACTATGTGATTATTGTGCCTTTTTACAATAACATGGCATTCTTATGTTTTATTTGGATTATTATGTGAGTTCTATGCTTTATATGAAGTAGTATGAGACCATGATTCTTTAAGTGAGCTAGTAGGGGAATATCCTATGTTGTCTTGAAAGTAATTGTGAAGAAAGCTCCATATATCTATTTATTATACTTTATTGTATAGTTTTATGCCTACTTTGATGATTATAGAAATATATATATATATATCTATGTACGTATATATATAGATAAATATTTAAAGTATTGTTATCTATTCATTTAGCTAATTCTTATTATATTAGGTATATATCTATATATATATATATAGTTATGTACGTATATGTATATGTCTACTTATTATAGACTAATTATATACTTAGTAATACTTAGTAAGACTACTTTAATCTATATATATATATATATATGGTACGTATAAGTATATATATAATTACATTCATTTTATTAGTTTATATATATATGTAGATAATTTCAATCATCTTATATCTATATCACACTTTATATAGTTTATATATTTTTCTATCATCTTTATATATATAAACTTATCTATATCACATTTTATATATTTTATATATTTATATTAGTTATCTTTTAATCTATATATATATTTAAGTATATTTATACTAGTTATATTTTAGTCTTTATATTTATATATTTATACTAGTTATGTTTATATATTTATATTTATATTTTATCTATTTACATATTTTGCTACTATCTATTTACATATGCTTAATAAGCAAACATAAAGCTTTCATTTATACGTGTGGAGCTTACTTTGCTAAACTATGATGATGTGCATATGTGAACAAATTGCAATTGTGTGAATGGGCCCATATGTTCTGGAATGGTCTGGGGGGTGTTCCACCGGGACATACTATTGAGTAGCCGGGAGAGTTCACCACCCTTCCATCTCCTAATCCCCCCCCTTGGGTAGACGGAGGGATCTACTCAAGAGAGAGGGTCGTAGAACAATACTAAGGCGTATGCCCGGGATACGACCATTGGAGGATAAGGCTGGCGGGAGAAATGTGCTGGTTGTTATTTCGGCCCGGGTAGTTATAAGGGTCACTGTCAGGTGACGAAAGGTAGAAAGTGTGAAATTATATATGTGCTATGTGTAACTAATGTGCACTTGACACCCGAGCACCTTATGTGTATAAAGAAGTGTTTCTACTCAACGTATGTTGATTCGATGTTATATTATATTTTAGATGCTTCCGAAGATAGCTTTTATGATGGTGAGGAGGAGGAACCTTTTGAAGCATTTTATTAGGAAGAAGGATGTAGGATTTTCCGCTGCGTACCTGTTTTGGGTTTTTGCTTTTGCTATGTATCAATAGTAAACTAGCAAGTCGAGACTCTCTTTTGTTGATGTACCCTTATGTAATGTACCTTATACGTTGTAATTAAAAATGTATGCATGTATGTAGCCAATAATGATAGTATTAATCTAATAATAGCCATAAGACTAATAATAATAATAAAGGGATTTCGGGGTCGTCATATTGTTCATCCAATGTTGTTGCGCGTGTCACCATGGCGTATGCTATGCTTGAAGAGATTGCTATTGAGTAAGGAGTGGACAACGTGGACTCATCTCCATTATCTTCATTTGACTTAGCAAGATGTAGTGGACATATTGCTTGCGGGAAAGCCAAAACCTTCAACTGCAGCATTTAAAAATTGTTAAGTTGTGACCTTGAAATTTTCATTGTTGTAAATGGTCACTTGATATTTGAAAAACTTCTTGATGAAAGGATGAGATGAGAGGTAGAGATGGTCTCACCAGGAGTGCAAAAAATCTGTAACACAAATTTTCATGTCTATTGAATTAAAAAACCAAAAAAGGATAAGTTTGATGGAAGGGTCCACATTCACGTGGTGGACTGCCACCTATGAGTTAATGCCTACAAGGTCTTTAGGAGACCAGGTAAAGACATCTATGTTGCTCCAGAGGAAGGCTACCAGATCCCTTATAGGTCCTTCCTCTAGTCAAGACCCAATTCGTGTAGTTCGATAGGAATTGCCTGGGACAAACTCAATAGTGAGTAGTTCCTCAATAGGTTCCATTCTAGATGGAGCACTAGGCTCCTTAGCCCCCTTGCCGGGTACGAAAGGTGCCACATCTTTTCTAAGACATTTGGCTATGGAATCCTTAGGAGTTGTGTCTTCTTGAGACCTTTTGCTGGATGGATGGGAATCCTGTGATGGTGTATCCTCCTATGAAGGAGGTACCTCGGCATCCTCCTACACATTTGGGACGGGGATGCCCTTTTGTTGTGCAGGAGCCTCATAGGGTTTTCTCATAAGATTGATGGATTCCATATACCACTTTTTTAAGAAGAGCTGAACTCCTGAGATTTCTCTAACGCCTTTTTCAATAGGGAATTTGATTTTTCATGTGAAAGATAGACACTAGCACTTGGAAGGAATTCAAAGTCTGTCTTTCTAGGATAACATTGTATGTAGAAGGAGCATCTACTAGTAGGAAGTATGTTATCTGAGTTTTCTTATGAGATCCAGTCCCTAAGGCGAGGGACAGTGTAACCTTACCCTTATATTGAACGGCTTCCCCCATAAAACCTTGTAGGGCAATTTGCATTGGTTTCAGTTATGCTCTTCCCAACTCCAATGGTTGGAAGGTCTCGTAGTAGAGGAAGTCAATAGAGTTGATATTGTCAAGACAAACTCTCTTGACGCCATAGTTGGTATGACGACAGAGATGACAAGGGCATCAAGATGAGGGATATAAATCCTGTCTAGTTCCTTTCGACTGAATTGGATGGTAGGCGTAGTTGCCTTGGTTTTCACTTTCAAGACAACAAGATTGGTTTTCATATGATGAAGGGCTCTAGTGTGAGCCTTCCTTGTGTTGTGGGAGTCCCTATTAGTGGGTCCTCCGATAATCATGTATATAGCACCTTTATGAGAAGGGTCATCACTTCTTGTGGAATCCTTGGAGTCATCAGAATCCTCATTAGAAGCCTTTTCTTCTTGAGGGGGTTGAGCAACTTGAGACTTTTTATTGGACTTAACTTGCCTGGATTGGTTTCCCTCAAAAGGATTCTTCCTGCGGAATAGATATAACCTTTGTTCCCAGTCTCTGCATATGAGATCCTAGAGATGTATATCCTCAATGATTCTTTCAATCTCATTCTGGAGGTGGTGACACTCATTATTGTCATGCCCATAGTCAATATGGAAATGAAAAAAATGTTTTGAGGGAATTTGACCCACTTGAGGCTTTTTATTGGACTTAGCTAGCTTAGATTAGTTTCCCTCAGCGGGATTCTTCCTAGGGAATATGTATAACCCTTGTTCCTAGTCTCTGCATATGAGATCTTGGAGATGTCTATCCCTAATGAGTTTTTCAATCTCATCTCGGAAGTGGTGACACTCGTTATTGCCATGCCTATAGTCCCTATAAAAATTACAAAAATGTTTTGAGGGAGGTCTGTTGGTACCTTTCAGTGCCTCTTGGCAAGTGCACGATGCTTTTCTCTTGATTTTAGAGAAGGACTTGGGTATGGGTAGTGTGACGACCCCGGTAATCCTTAATATTTAAATAATTGATTTAAAATCTTTTGCTTCTTGAAGATGTTATTATTACTTGTTGTTTTCAAATTTTAGTCTGCCTTTGAAATTAACTTACAATTTGAACGGTAAAGTGTTAATTTTCGTATTTCGATTACCACTCATGGAAAATTCATCTGTTAAATATTATGACTCTTCAAAAATAATATAAATAAGTATTATAGACTTTTATGCATGGAGAATATGCAATTTTGAATAAATTACATGATTTTCTAAATTTTAGACGAATTTGACATTCTAACACAATTTTCGAAATTCTATGTCCTAAATTGCAATTTTCGAAATATAACTAAAACATTTTTAATTTCTGGGAAATATACATGTAATTTCAGATTTATAAAGATTAAATTTCATAATTTTGAAATTATTCTAAATTAATTATGAATTTTCGGATTTTATGCCCTAAAACCCTAATTTTCGGTTTTTAGAAAAATAAATAAATACAAATTCGAATTTTTAATGAAATAAAGATATGATTTCAGATTATATAAGAGTAGGACAATAAAAATCAGATTTTATTTGATTTTATTTGATTTTGTGTTAATATTTTATTAAAATATCTTCCTACATTTATTTGGTGAATCTAGCAAATCTTATACTTGGAGCATTCTAATGAGTTTAGAGCTTGAATCATCATTTTAGGCTAACACATAATATAATTTAGGATACAACTCATATTATTTAGGGTAACACTTGTGTAACTTAAAACCACAATTAGGTGTGAACATAATTAATGATGAGCTTAGTTGGAGGATCACATTAATTAACAAGATAAAACCTAATAAAATAATCTTGTTTCTTGGCTAACAACTATAAATAGGAGGGGGTGATCTTCATTTCCATCACACACACAACACAAATCCCGCCTATAACCCACACACCCCCAAAATCTTGCACTTTCAATATATATATCACACTATATCATTAGCATACCTTCCTATATACATATATATACAATTACCCCTCTTTCTAACCACATATATATACATATTAGCCTTTCTATATATCTACACTTTATACTTATAAAGAAGAAGGTACCCTTTTGAAAGGTAGGAGTATTATTTAACTTCATGAGTAAGATAGGAATTTAAGTATCTTGTAAGTCTTAGATATTTAATGCTTTCATTTTCATTATGTGAAATTATGTGTCTACGTGCACCTATTAAAACACACACGCACCTTATGGGGTTGAATGATATTTCTACTCAACCGTCGCGTTGACTCCTCTTTTCCAATATTTTTTTAGAAAGAAATGAGTTAGCGGATCAGAGTGGCGCGGCGGAAGCGTTTCGAAGCCATTTACGCAATAAAGTTACTTTTGTATGTCTTTTGAAAATTGTAACTTTTGTACTTTGTACAAATTTTATGTGAAAATAATTATTTATACAACTATGAAAATATTACCGTTGCGCGTTTTAGTCCAACATATTTTAATAAAATAAAAGGGTATTTTTTTTCGGGTCGTGACAGGTAGTCCTCAAAGGCATGCATTAAACAAGGTCCCACGCTTTCTAAGAAGGTCCTAAAGGTTCACCTTCATTTCTCTTTCAATTTTAGTTGATGGGTGGTCCTGCTAGGGATTCGTACATGTGCATGTATTTCTTGTGACGACCCGAAACTTCTAGCTAATTATGAAAATACCCGATTTATAATTTTTGCACAAACATGCCACTTTTTCAAAACAATAGTAAAACCAACCCATACTTTTATTCGAAAATCCAAAAGTACACATAAGTTTTATTATTACATGATCGTGACTACAAAATAACCTCGATCCTATAACATGCATAACTAGCCAAATGCTTCGAACCGCCTTCCTATGTCTCCTTCGCTAGCGACTCCGTTCGTCTCAAGATCGGCTAAAACATTACATGAAACACGTCAACAACACGTTGAGTAGAAACTTTGCATATAACATAAGGTGATCGTGTGAGGTTTGTGCACCATATCACAGAAATTTATGAACATAAATCACATAATTTCACATTTGATTTCTTCCACCTCGACGGGTGGCTACCTTATCACTTCGTGCCGATTTTTCCAACCAAACACTCCAATTCCCTACCAATCACTCCGGTGGTCATATCCCGGGCATATGCCGATTTTCCTACGACCCACTTCAGTACATAGACACTCCGTCCATGCAAGGAGGGATTAGGCAACGATGGAGGGTCGAGAACTAATTTAAGACCGGCAAGCCCGACGCCGCCCGGCCGAACTCGACCACATCCACCCCTATTCACATTGGGGCCCAACATGCACACATAAACTTCATGTATAACACATAGTTTTACAAAATTTCAGTATTCTTTCACACTGATCTTACATAAATGAACACATATTTCAACCTTTATGAACTGAACATTCGCAGTCTGCAAATATTTGCGACGAGCAGAAAATTTCAGTTTGCAAGTATGGAATTTCTAGCCTAAAACCTGCTGGGATTTCACAAATATGTTTCTAATATTGTAAAATAAAGTTTTGGTTGATAAAATTTCGAGTTTTCAGCTTACGAGACTTGGAATTTTCAGACTGCGACGCAAAACGCTTAATTGCGCGGCTGCTGGAATTTCCAGGCCCCGAAGCCGAACTTTACAGATTTGAAAAACTGTTTTTCCAGCTTATTATACACTGGAATTACAACATATAAAACAGGTTTTGAGTTTGGAAAAATCGGATTTTTCAGTTGTGCAAAAATAAGAGTTTTCAGCCTTGTAACAAAATTTTCAGCACTGTGAATAGTATTTCCAGCAAGTGTTGAACTAAAATTTCATCTTGACAAACACGAAATTTCAGCTTCTAACACATGATTGAAGTAATAAAAAGTATCAAACATCATAATACATAACTTAAGCATCATTTGGACCTATTGCAAGCAAAATTTCAGCATGGTTTCAAGACATTCAAGGGCAAGATGCACATAATGTCACTATAAGCATATACCCAAATTTTCTTGTATTCCCTAAGACCCAAGATGGAAACCAACTTGTGGTTACCTCTTAAGGTCTAATGGGGAAGATATGAAGCTAATACTTTCATAAAAACCTAAGCTAACTCATGCCATAGGCAAGGTTTCTACCTTCTAGTAGTAGTGGTTGTTCTTGTAGTTTAAGGGTTGTATGGAAGTAAAAGGATGAAAGTGGCTGAAATTTGTGATGAAATTGACAAGAGATGAAGGCAAGAGAGTGTAAGAGGGAGAGTGCACGTTTTTTAGGGTGTGTGTGGTGATTTTTTTTTGTGTTTTCTTTTGCCTAATACTTCTTATAATTAGTAGTGTAACAAATAGCATTAAAATACTATTGTGTCTTAATCTTCATCATTTCTTACTTTCCAACTAAGTGCCCAACTAACAAGCCTAATTGGGTTAAGTGGTAGTCTAGACTAATATGGGCCATACATGTATAACTACATCTAGAAGGGATTATACAAGTGTATGTACACTTGTACATTGTCATCAATACTTGAGGGATGAAGACTTGAGGGTGATTTTCTACCAAGTATAAAACATTTTTATGTTTCTTACACCTTAAAAAACGTCCACCCTTAGTTCAAATCTGAAAATTTATAAGTTGTTTTCTTATTTTACATTTTTATGGAAGAAAACATCATTTAGGGGTAGAAAATGCAATTTTAGGCTTTCTTTAGGGTTTTTTCAAAAATCTTCTAAACCTTATTACACAAAACCAAACATATATATATCTATATGTGTATACATATATTTTCATGAATTATATAGTTTATATGATGCTTAACTAGGACAAGAACTAATCCTAACTTATACATTTGCGAAAAACGAACATGAAACACAAAGTATTAACATTATTAAAACATATACCTATAAATATAAAATAAACACATGTAATTATATCTATACATAATGGGAGTGAGAATACGGGTCCTTACATTTCTCATTAGGAAGAGGGCCTCCCATGTGGGGGTGAGTCCCTATACTAGGGATTGGTAGAAGACATCTTTACACAATCCTTGTGAGAAGGTACTAGAGAACAGTTCATGACCTATGTCTGGTACTAGGATAGAGACAAAGGTGAATCAGTTAAGGTATTCCGTTTGGGATTCCATGTCACATTGCCTAATTTGGATGAGACCCATGTTGGATTTTTTATAGTCCTTATTGCTCATGAATTAATGGAGCAAAACTCATTTGAGGCCCTCAAAGCAATTAATGGAGCTATCGAGTAGCTGGAAGAACCACTTCTGGGCTCCGCTAACTAGGGTGGTGTCAAAAAACCCGCATTTAGCCCCATTAGTTTATCAATGGAGGTAGGCTTAGCTGTCGAATTCTACCAAATCTTCTTGTGGGTTTGTGGACCTTTTATAAGTTGAAAGATTTGAGGTGCTCATGCTTAGGAGGAGATCCTCAACCATTACCGTTAGACTAAAAGGATTGCTTATAGTGGCGAGTTCTTTCTCTCTCACAAGATACCTTTTTATGTGTTGTAGCTTTCTCAGAATCTAGTGAATTCCGTCAATCGTGGGTATCGGCATTGCCCCATTGCGAGGATGCACAAAGTGAGGAACATGTGAGATCCAGTGGGAGGATGCATAAAGTGAGGAGTGTGTGAGGTTCCTATACCACGGAGTCAAGTGAGAATTCCACTAGCATAACAAGCATTGCTCTGGATTCCTCCTCTTAGACTATTTACAATGGTTGGAGGGAGGACTGAAAGCTCAATAAAAGTTGATGGCACAGAGCAAATGGCACTGGTTGCCCTCTGGGCCATGGCTGGAGGGGCACCCATTATAGGAAGGGGGACTCCTGACGCTAGGGTCAGAGCAAGATTCCGCTCCAGTGGAGGGACTCATCTCCCTACTGGAAGGAAGGTGGATGCCCTCTCACAATGGAGAGGAAGGACTCTCATGATGCCATTCAAAATGGCTTTGTTGATCATGTGATTGACTTCCTCATGATTGGAACCCATCAAAGGACCTGAGGTTGAGGGTGGCACCCTAATAGGAGTTGCGCTTACACAAGAGTGCTAGTAGTTGCTGGGAAAACTCCTAGTAGGTAAGCACCAGCTGAAAGTTGAAGTGGAGCAATGCCTGTAGAGGTAGGAATGGGCTTTCCAGAGGTTTGAATGGTTGGAGTTTGGACTCTGGTTGAGGTAGTGTTAGCCTCGCTAGCCATAGGAATTGCTTTCGTTCTTTCAATAGTGAGTCAAAGTTTGAAGCGGATTCTCTCATGCCTTTAGCTCAAGTTCCTACAAAAAGTGCAGACTGATGCGTATCAAATTTAAGGATGACCAGAAAATGTGTACGAGGGAACATTGGGCATAGGGGAATCCTTGGAATCCTATTTCTCAAGGAAAAGACTCAATCGATGTAGGGACTAACTTGCAAAAAAGCATTAGGACCCCACAAAATTAAGTAAGCATGTTCCTTGGGAAGAAATAAAGCAAAAGTAAATTGTCATATAATGTAAAATAAGACAACAATGTCAGCAAGTGGAATCATGCGTGTAAGTTAGCATTTGGTGCTCTCAAAATGTGTTCAATTAAAAGGCTCGAGTGCGTAAAGTGAGTGTGAGCTGTAAAGTGTAGGTAGAGGTCAAATTAGAATGGGTTTACAAATAAGAGGCAGAAGCCTTTTATGGGGATCACCTGGAGCCGTCTTGCTGTGGATTCCTTGAATCTTCTTTGTCTAATCCAGGGAAAAGGCAGATTTTTAGGAGACCAGCTAAGAGTTGGCTCCTCAAATCTCTGTGGTTGTTAGGATTTTGAGATAGCCATGGGCCTAGTTTGTTGGCTTGGTAGTTGAGAGGATAAGGACTTTAGGTTTTATCCAAGTGGGCTTTTGGTAGATAAAGTTTGGACTCGATCAACCTTTTGGATGAGGAAAACTAATATGGGCCTTATCTAGACCGGGCTTCCTCGGGCTGGGCTCAAGTATGTGTGAATCCTGGGCCTATTAGAGTTTTGAACCCATCTTTGAGGTATTTTGACTTGAACTTTTCCTTTTAGGCCGTTTTGTAATACCCTAGCCTAATGGGTTGATTTTTGGGGGGCATCGCTTACATTTCCTCTTTACATCATTAATATGTTGTTCTGTTACTATATTACTACTTTTGCAATTAGTATAGTTAATGTATTGGTCAGCTGAAGAATCTTTTGATAAGCATACACACACACACACACACATATATATATATATGAAAGTACGCATGTGTTTCTATGAAATATATGTGGTGACTTAATTCTTCATGTATATGAATATCCCACAGCTCTATATATATATATATACAATGTGTGTGTATAATTATTTGATAAATAAATAATAGGTCTACCCATTAGTCATATACATATGCTGTGCATATTTAATCAAATTGAATATTTAGACAACTCCATTAATTAAGTTAGTTTGTTCCATATATAGATATTACTCAGAATAATAAAATCAAATTTAAAAGAATTAGGTTTCAACTAATTAAATTAGTCCATTAATATTGAAAAGTGAACATAAGTCACTTTAATAAAGTGAGAGACATTTTGAAATTCCATATGGTGTATATATATATAAGTACGTATGTGTGTGTGAATGCTGTTAGCACAAGTAAATATGTATGGTGACTTAATTCTTCATGTATATGAATATCCCACAACTATATACATACGCATATGTGCATATTTAATCAAATTGGATATTTAGATAACTCCATTAATTGGGTGGCTAGGATGGCCTTTGTCTTATGTAATTCCACTTTGATGCCATTCTTATGCGTTGAGAGCCCAAGAAAGTGGCATGTGGCCACTGCAAACACACACTTCAATGGATTTAGGTTCAGCTCGAACTTTCTCATTCGTTCGAATGCCTTGGTTAAATGCTATAATTGTTAAGCAAAACTTGTAGATTTGATGATGAAATCATCAATCTAGATGTTGACAAAATCATTCATGTAGTCATGAAATATACATTTCCTGGCCTTCTGGCTCGTGGTCCTGGCATTTTGACGACTAAATGGCACAACCTTCCTTTAATAGGTATCAATGCCCTCCGGGAATTGGAACATGAATTTTGGCACATCTTCTTCAGCCATGAATATTTGGTTGTAATCTATATTGTCATTGAAGAGAGTTAAGAACTCATGCCCTGCTACAACATCAATCATCATGTTCGCCATTGGTTTTGTGTATTAATCTTTCGATGATGTCAAATTCAAATCTCTAAAATCAATGCAAATGTTGCACTCCGTATGAATCGTATCGCCAATGGATGAGTTCGTGTTTGAAGGTTGTTTGCTTGTGGCTTCCACTGGCAATTTCTTATCCTTCTAATTTAACACCTCTATCTTTTCTATCTATACCTCCAATGCGTCCTCTTCTTCATTAGTCTTCTCATCATTTGTAGTATTGTTCTTTGATTTATTGATTATTGAGATAATTGGAATAACTATCATCTCCTTCAGCTTGATGGTATGAACTTTTCCTTTACAAATTTAGCAATTTCTTTTCATAGCTATTCAACTACCTTGAGTTGACTCAAGTATCTTCGATATTACATACGGCTCATTTCAAGAGGGCTTTTCGATTAGGGAATTTGGGATGCCTCACCGGAATCCAACGTCTTTCTAGGGTTGTAGTGGCCAGACGAACCTAGAATAAACCAGCTCTAAAACTATCTCACATCTTTGAGGTGGGCTAGAGGGTGCTCTGCTCTTACCACTCACTTTTCTTCAAAGTGGCCTTTGATCTCTCTTACTTCCATTCCATACATACATTAATAATTCACCATTAGCATAATGCCCCCAGTGTATGAGGAGGGGGATATGGCGTGTGACAACCCGAGACTTCTAGCTAATGTGACGAGAATATATATTCACCATTTTCAACCAAATAACCAACTTTACTCAAAAACACACAACAACGATTTTATTAAGTAACCCGTAATCTGTACAAGAAGTCACTTATATATTACATATTTGTAATTACATGAGCTGAATACAACGAACTAACTAAAAGCCTCGAACCGTTCTGCCACGTCTTCTTGGCTAGTAAATTTCTCCTCGTTTCTAGCGAAAACATTTTATAAACATATCATCAACACACATGTTGCGTAGAAACTTTGCATATAACATGAGGTGCTCGCATGAGGTTCGTGCATATTGTCATAGAAATTTACAAACATAAAATCACATAATTTGACGTTTGATTTCTTCCACCTCGACAGTCGGTTACCTTATCACTTCGTGCCGATATTTCCAACCAAACACTCCAATTCCCAACCAATCACTCCGATGGTCATATCCCAGGCATATTCCGAACTTTTCTATGACCCACTTCAATACATAGACACTCTGTCTATGCAAGGATGGATTAGGCAACGATGGAGGGTTGAGAACTAATTTAAGACCGGCAAACCCGATGCCGCCCAGCCGAACTTGACCACATCCACCCCTATCACATTGAGGCCCTTAATGCACACATAAACTTCATGTATAACACATAGTTTTACAGAATTTTAGTATGCTTTCACACTGATTTCGCATAAATGAACATATTTTTCCACCTTTACGAACTGAAAATTCAGCAGTCCGCAATCACTTAAGACAAACTGAAATTTTCAGTTTGTAAGCATGGAATTTCGAGCCTAAAACCTGCTGGGATTTCACAAATATGTTTCTAATGTTGTAAAATAAAGTTTTGGTTGGTAAATTTTCGAGTTTTCAGCTTACAAGACTTGGAATTTTCAGACTGCGACGCAAAATGCTTAAGTGCGCGACTGCTGAAATTTCCAGCCCTCGAAGCCGATCTTTGCAGCTTTGAAAATAATGTTTTTCCAGCTTATTATACACTGGAATTAAAGCTTATAAAACAGGTTTTGATTTTGGAAAAATCGGATTTTCAGTTGTGCCAAAAGAAGAATTTTCAGCCTTATAACCAAATTTTCGGCACTGTGAATAGTGTTTCCAGCAAGTTTTGAACTAAAATTCACATTGACAAACATGAAATTTTATCTTCTAATACCTAATTGAAGCACTAACAAAGTACCAAACATCATAATACATAACTCAAGCATCATTTGAACATATTGCAAGCAAAATTTTAGCATGGTTTAAAGAAATTCAAGGGTAAGATGCACATAAATCAGTATAAGCATATGACCAAATTCTCTTGTATTCCCTAAGACCCAAGATGGAAACAAACTTGTGGTTACCTCTTAAGGTCAAATGGGGAAGATATGAAGCTAATACTTTCATAAAAACCTAATCTAACACATGCCATAGGCAAGGTTTCTACCTTCTACAGTAGTATTTCTTCTTTGTAGTTTAAGGGGGGGCGGGGGGTTGTAAAGTGTAAGGATGAAAGTGTGCTGAACTTTGTGAAGAAATGGACAAAAGATGAAGGTAAGAGAGTATGGGGTGTGCATGTTTTTTCTTAACTATGTGTGTTTGGTGTTTTTGTGTTTTCTTTACCTAATACTTCTTACAATTAGTAGTGTAAGGGATAGGATTAAAAAATTATTGTGTCCTAATCTTAATCATTTTTACTTGCCAACTAAGTGTCCAACTAACAAGCCTAATTTGGTTAAGTGGTAGTCTAGGCTAATATGATTCATACATGTATAATAACTACATCTAGAAGAATTATATACACTTGTACATTTTCATCAATACCTGAGGGATGAAGACTTGACGATCATTTTATACCAAGTATATAATATTTTTATGTTTTTTTATACCCTAAAACCGGCCACCCTTAGTTATTTTCTAAACATTTGTAGGTTGTTTCTTATTTTACATATTTATGGAAGAAAAAATCATTTAGGGGTAGAAAATACAATTTAGGTCTTCTTTAGGATTTTTCCAACAATTTATAGTAGTTATAAGAAAAGAAAATCTTCTAAGTCTTTAGTATATGTATACACAAAAATTGGGTATATATATATATATATGTAACATGTATTTTCATGAATTGTATAGTTTATGGGTTGATTAACTAAGACAAGACATAATCCTAACTTGTACATTTTGCACTTAAAACGAACATAGTAATACAAAGCTTAACATTATGGAACATGTAAAATATCCACATTTAAGTATATCTACATAATGGGGGTAAGAATACGGGTCCTTACATGGTGTCATAGGTGACAGTAGAACCATAGAAAACCTGGCCATGGGATTGGCCTAAGGAAAATACAAACTCATCATTCCTATAGGATTGAACCATCAAACTTTTGCCATTTTAGAATGGCATCTCACACAAAGCCATAATTAAAACTCTGGTGGTACGTCCATTTATTCACCCTGTCGGTCTTCCTTTTGGATTGCCCTTTCTTGCACATTGACCATGTTCACTCAGTTTTGCCTAAAAGCGTTCCTTATCGATTCCCATTTTTGATTTATTCATCCACTTAGGCTGAAAGCATAACAAGACACTATCCTGATAGTTCTTGATTGATTGTGAGTCTAAGCGTTAAATTTGCAATCAAACTTACCCTCCCACTCTTTAACTGATAGCATTCTATGATCATTAGGAATTTTAATTTTGCTATTAGCCAGTACCTAGTCAAACATAGCCTCAATTTTTTATACTTTAAAGGCAAAACGCCTTATACTATCATAATAGAATTATGGCTTGTTTAACATGCTAGGAGGTATTTCGATTTTAGGCTGTAACGCCCTTGGTTTTATTAGAGCTAGACAAACTGTGTTCTTTCGTCCGGCATAATAACCGACATGCAAAAAATGTCTGCCCTTGACAAATCTACCCATGTACTCTTTGACTAACTCCCGAGACATTTGCCTGAGGTTCGGTAGCTCTGAAATGGAAACCTTGGGGGTAGTCGATGGAAGTGAGTATGGAATAGACTTTCAACAGTTGGCTAGTCTAGAACAAAATCTGGTTTCAACTTAATATATCACAAAAAAGTTTCACCAATTAGAGAATTAGAAAATACACACAATTTTAAATTACCATCCATTCCAACTTCCCCACACTGTATGGTAAATTTAGCAATGTGTTCAATTATGGTTTGTAATCCATCCCCATTGAACAATGAAAATGAAGGAACCCTAAACTCTGGGGGGAAAGAATAGATTAATTTCTTGGGGATACAGGTGAGAATACCTTGGTGGTGAGATGGACTACTTATGCCTCTATCCATTTTCTATATCTTTTGTGAGACACGGCTGTGTTGTCATTTTATATCATGGCAGGTTGGCTTCTATCCATTCCATATGGTATTGCATAGGGTATGGCAGGTTATTCAGAGTCATTCCCAGTACATGGCATGTAACGACCCAGACCTTTAACTAATTTATTAAAATATAGCCAGCTAAAACGCGAAACTATACTTATTTTATTGAAAATATATCAGAGTAGTGCGCATAATACATAGTAATACAAAAATTTATAACATCACGACCTCTCCAAAATACAAAATATCAAGCTTAATTTCGATTACTTAAAGGCACTGAACCGTTCCTCGCTATCGTTCATAGTAATTCCCGCCTCATTTTTGGCTAAAATTATCACATGGAGAAATGGTCAACATACACGTTGAGTAGGAATTTTGCTTAATTCCATAAGTCTAATTATTTTATGCTTGCATCTATGTTTACAATACTCCTTAAGTGTAATTTATATGCTCTAGTTATGTCCATGCCGTATTATGTCAAGTATATGCTCTCCTAAAACTTAAAATAGTGATCTTTATATGAAATTATGTGATTATGTTCACTTAAACACACACTTTCACCTCATGTGATTAAGTAAAATTTCTACTCACCCATCACATTGATTCTTCTTTACGTGAATATTTTTAGACAGAAATGAGATAGAGTATCAGAGTAGCGCAGCGGAAGCATTTGGAAGCCTTTTACGCAATAAAGTTATTTTTGTATTCTTTTGAAACTCTTGTATTTTGTACAAATTTTATGTGAAAATTATTATTTAATTTTAATAAAATATGAAGGGTATTTTTTCGGGTCGTGACATGGCATTTCTCCTTTCTTTGGATTCGAATGCCACTTTTTTACCATGATCAAATTGTAGATCAATTCCTGCACGATAATGGTTACCTCCAAGAGTCAGTCTCTATGACTAAGAACTGGCCTGTTCTAACTTGTAACATTGCTCAGCCTCATTTTGTTGTGGAGGCTCTCTCGCCGGTGGAACCTTAGTAAAGTTGTCCATCTTTGCTGCCACGTTGCACATATTCATTTTGTAGTGCGGATCGAAAACTTAGAGTTTTTCTAGCATGGAGGCCATTACTTAGGCTTTCTCACTCTCTTCTTTTCGTTGCCTTTCCCAGAGCTCCTAAAATCTTCGATTGGACTCTCGATCCATTTATCCTAATGTATAGTTGTAATGCCTCGGTACTTCCTACTATTTTAGGATTTATTATATATTATGTTTCATGCAAAATATTTGATATAAAATCTTTTAATTCATAAAAGTTTTATGATTTTAGAATTTTATTCTTTAATATTACTTTATAACTTAGACCTTAAAGTATTAATTTTGAATTGTGATTGTTATTTTTGGAAAATTTGTTTAATAATTATTCTTTTCCAAAAATAATATAATAAATATTTTAGACATGCATTTATTTTATTTTATTTCGAATTTTCTAAATAAATTATTCAATGTTTGTAACTTCAATGTTAAATTTCGGATTTTATATGAAAATATATAATTTTCGAAGTTTATAAATACAACAATATATTTTCTGACTTTATATGTATAATTTTTAAATTTTAATTATTTATAAACATAATTTTCGAATTTTAATTATTTATAAACCTAATTTTTGGATTTTAATTAAATGATAAATATAAAGTCTAGATTTTTATTATATTTTACAATTGTTTTACAAGAATATCCCCTCCAATACATATTTATAGGCAAAATTGCAAAATTGGTCCTTTAACTTTACCTATTTGGGGTTTTAGTCCTCTAACTTTTGATTTTGCAAAAATACCCCGTATCTTTTGATTTTTTGGCAATTTTAGTCCTTTGCAACCGGGACTTCCCTCTTTCCGGTTAAAATGCCTACGTGGCGAGTGATGTGTATGCAAAATTTGCAAAATTGGTCCTTTAACTTTACCCATTTAGGGTTTTTAGTCCTCTAACTTTTGATTTTGCAAAAATACCCCATATCTTGTGGTCGTCTGGCAATTTTAATCCTAGGCAACCTGGATTTTCTATTTCCGATTTAAGGTATAACATGCACTATACCACATGTATAACTTGCACTACAAGAAAACGCTCAATTTTCGTCGGAATAAATTAAAAATAAATAAAAAATAATATTTTTTAAATTTTTCGGTGGATTTTCGGCGGAAAATTCGGCCGAAAAATTTAAAAAATTAAAAATATATAAAAAATAATATTTTTTAAATAAAAATAATTAAAAAATAATTTTTTTAAAATTTTTCGGCGGAAATTCCGCCTAAAAATTTAAAAAATTAAAAATAAATAAAAAATAATATTTTTGAAATAAAAAAGAATTAAAAAATATAAAAATAATTGTGTTCATCGCAAAAGGTGTGATCACGCCTTAGGGTCAGAAGTTTCTTCGCGGTTAATTCAAGCCAACGTTTAAACAAGGATTGTGTGATCTAATCGAAAATAGAAAAATCCAAGTTTCCTAGGACTAAAATTGCCAGTCTACCAAAAGATACGAGGCATTTTTGCAAAATCAAAAGTTAGAGGACTAAAAATCCTAAATGGGTAAAGTTAAAGGACTAATTTTGCAACTTTTTCCATACACATCACTTGCCACGTAAGCATTTTAACCGGAAAGAGGGAAGTCCCGATTGCAAGGACTAAAATTGCCAAAAAACCAAAAGATACGGGGTATTTTTGCAAAATCAAAGTTAGAGGACTAAAACCCAAAACAGATAAAGTTAAAGGACCAATTTTGCAATTTTGCCCATATTTATACTTGGTGATTTATCTATGTACATGTACACACACACATCCATATATATATTAGGGGTAATTTATATATCTACATGTACACACACATGGCCATATATAAACTAGTGGTGATTTATCTATCTACTGATACACACACACATCCATATATATACTAGTGGTACATTATATCTCTACATACACACACACACATCCATATATCACCTAGTGGTGATTTCTATATCTACATATCCACAGACACATCCACATATATAGACTAGTGGTGATTTATACATCTACATAAACACCTACATGTCCACATACATAAATATATATATATACTAGGTAATTCATATTGTGAGGTGTATATATAAATGTCCACATAGAATATATGGTTATCTATTTATTTTGTTATAATATTAGTTATTTCTCCTTTCCTCTATAAATAGATCCCAACTCCAACCCCATTTTCATCCAAAATCCCGCCTAAAAACACACCCCCACTCTACTTCTACTTTTAACACCCAAAACACTTCCTTTTTATAGTCTATTTTCCACCCACCTATATATATATACAAACCCTTCTATTTTCATCCATATATACCTTCTAGCCTTCCATGTAGCCGTTTATATACTCACTTTTTCCTAAAAACATTTGAAGGGAGGAATTTTGCTTAATTCCATAAGTCTAGTTGTTTATACTTGCATCTATGTTTAAAATACTCCTTAAGTGTAATTTATATGCTCTAGTTTATGTTCATGCCTTATTATGTCAAGTATATGCTCTCCTAAAACATAAAATTGTGATCTTTATGTGAAATTATGTGATTATGTTCACCTAAACACACACCTTCAACTTATGTAATTAAGTAAAATTTCTACTCAACAGTTGTGTTGACATGTGTTATGAACACATTCTTTCTAGGCAAAAACATTCTAATCCATCAAGAAGAAGGCACCGGGAGGGCATTACAAAGCTTTTATTTAGCTAAAGTTATTATTTTCACTCGTATAACAGCTTTTGTACAACTACGATTTCACTATGTTGTACTAAATTTCTATATTATTATATATTTGCAATAAAAATATTTACGTTGCGCGTTTCGGTCCAATATATTTTAATAAAATGAAAGGGTATTTTTCTGGGTCGTGACAATACTGCATCCTCCCCACACTTGGCTGCTCTGGCCAATAAAGTGGAGTTTCTAGAAATGGCACCTCTACATGTGCGATATAATTTTGTTCAAGCCTTTGAAGAATTGGTTGAACATTGGGAGGGGGGTTGTTTCCACCTCTTTCTTCGTCATCATGTTCCATTTCTTTTTTGCTTTTTGTATCATCTTGATTGAGTCTAGTTTGGCTTTGTAGATGTGGTGCCATAAAAGTTTTCTTTTTGTCATTTTCTAACAATGAAAGCAGATATGGAAGAGAATGAAATAAAATGTGCTTCCTAAAGACTATATGTAGATGAAACCTTTTTAACACCTTCAATACCGTCGTACTGGGCATGCCAATTTTGTATGTTTGCATAAAAAATTAGTAGCCCACTTGGTTTGCAAAAATTCCACAATCAATAAGTTTAGTGAGAAAATAGCAACCATGGATTGGTGTGCCAAGAATGTACGTTTGCTCAAAGATCAAGACCACTAAATTTGATAACAAACATAGTGTCATCAAAATGAGTTCATGTTGACTGCGGGCTGGCCAATGTGCAATGGACACGCAATGTGAAGTCTTGCTGATATAAATTTGCAGCTCTGAATTCTAATTTAAAACGATTGCGCTGCAATAGGCAAATACTACTCCTGACGTTCTGCATGCCTACAACTGAATGTAGGATTTAAAAATTTAGTACTCAAAGGATTGCCAAAAGGTTTAATAAAGTAAAATAAGAAATTACATTGAAAGATAATGGCTATCCGAATAAGTATTACTGGCTTTGGCTACAAAAGTATGCATTGATGACACAACCCATATCTACAAACAAGTGCATTAAAACATTCTAAATACTTTGGCTATAGATGGATGAATTGATGACTTTGTACGATGGCTATGCACGAGTGTATTGAAAGACTTGCACGACTCTACGAACGTTGATGACTTTAGCTACAGTTCATCATGCATACGCTTGACATGAATGTAGGATACCACTAACCCACATTGATATCTCATCCCGATTAGGCAAGTGATGGCTATAACCTAGCGACGCTATAGAGAGAACTTACTAAAAATCCCATATCAAGCCAAATGGTCAGGGCTACAAACCACCATCTAGTGGTTTTGTTGTGATTTTTCTGCAAGTGTACGTGTCACTAATGTAATAAAGTGAAAGTAAAATATCGTTCCCAGTAGGAATGGGTTATCAAGCACCAAGCTTATAAATTCTTTACTGTTTAATCATCATAAATTGATTGAAATTTGTATGAAATAAATGGAAACAATGAAACGCAAGTAGAAAAATCAATAGAACAAACAAGGGCCTAGGCATCATCAATTGAATCCCCTCTTGTAATTAATTGAACCCCCTTTGATAATGGTTAATACCCCTTCCGGCGATCCAACTCACTAAAATATTTATAATCTCATTTTGAAAGCACAACAAAAATACAAAGAATACTATGTGTTTGCTTTCATGATCACATACAGATTCCTTGGCCCTTGGCACACAAGAGTTGTGTTAGTTAAAGAGTCCTTGCTAATTAATCTAACTGATTCCATAAGAGCATGATTATTTCTAACCTATGTGTTCCTTATGTTTATAACACAAATAGTTAGATTTTATAAACACCCTTTTGTAGTCGAGTATAAAATCTCAAGGCTTGAATTAGCTATAAATCCACAAGTAATAAATCCTTGAATCATAGATAGAAAGTATGGAAACTAAAATCAAAGGGGTTCAACAAAACGCACAAGGGTTTCATCAATGACTAGCTTAGAATTCTGTAAATTATTTATCTAGACATAGTGAAAGTAAAATAACACAAAAACATAATAAAAGCAAAAGAAATCATAAAACCAAACTAGAAGCCGATAATCTTGAAGGATGGAGGAATTTGCCCCTTGAATTATCACTATTCTTGAACTTTCTTCATTGATCTCTCCTTGAAAAATCAGCCAAAAGTCCCCTAAAATCATGTAGAAGATGTTCTTAAATAGTGGTAGGGGTAATTTCTAAAAGAATCATGTCAGAATTAGGTTCCTTGTACAGTTTGGACTGATAAAAACAGCTTGTGCGTGCCGAAACGGCTTCATCGCATCAAAACAACCTTGGTTGTTTTCTTTGGCATAATTTTGAAGTTTTCTGGACCATCAAAGAGGCTTATGCTGGTTAAAATGGTCTTGGCCATGTTGTTATGCCTCTAGAATGTCTGATAAAATGGTCATAGTCTGTCAAAACGGCTCAAGCCCGTTTTGGTGCGCACTCCTACGTTTTCTAGTTAGTTTCGACCTCGATTCTTGTGATAACATCACAAAATAATTGTGGGGGGATGTGGGCATCAAAATCTTGGAAAAATTGTGCTTTAAGGGTGTAAAAACACTTTTAATTGACCAAAATAAGGTTTTATTTTCTTTCACTCAATTTTCTTCTTTAAGACCACAAAATCTCAATAAATATAACACAAATCACATGAACTATGCACATAAAAGTGTATACCTTTTAAGGTCAACAATTTTCTAACCTATGAACTAAACTAATCTTGGTTCATTTAAGCTAAAAAGTCAAAGAAGTGTAGAATTGTTGATTGAAGTTGTTAAGTTGATTTGTTGAGTGTAGATTGTCTTTACTTGTGCTCCCCGGCCTCTTCTTATAGGCTTTAAGTTGTAACCAACTTCCCTTTATTCTTGGACCTGGACAACTTTGTTTGACCTTGAACATTTGAATGATGTTGTGCCTTGTGGCACATGCCTTATTTTTTGGCAATATGATAATGCCAAACTCCTATTTCTCCTCCAGACAGGGATACAACTCACTATCATTTTACTTGTTTGCAAGGCCTTTATTGTGGCCCTTCATTTATTTTCCTAGCAAACTCACTTTTGAATTCAAAATTTTGGCTTGACTAAATCCCACATTACATTCCAAATAGCATAGCTAAATTAGCCAATTCCACTCTTTTTCAAAAATTATCATTTTTGAGCTAAAACACTAGGATAGACAAGGTTGTTGTTCATTTTAATTTTTCATATTTATGTTGGGTTAATTGATATGATGTATGACTTTGAGTATTGTTTCCTTGAACAAGTAAGAATTTTTGGCATGAGTGCTTAGACTATGCAATCCTTCTTTTTTTTGGGAGGGGCGGAGGGGGTGGGTGGTGGATTTGGACCCAGATTAGGATTTCATGAATGAATGGACTTCTGGTTTACTAGCATGTTTTGTATCTGAGGCTCACTATCTTTGATTCGTCAGCCAAGGGGTAGTGCTAGGTAGCTGCACTGCCACAACTCTCGATCGTAGGGTATAACAATTGACTTGCTATCAAAGCGATAGGATTTAATCTATGGAGTAACATAGATAACTCAACCATGAGAACCTAGGATCCGTAACATGAATGATAAGCTTTGATCAGACATGGAAGAAGGTAGATAACTTAGAGGTGAACCCTAGGATTGACTAATGTTGCCCTTGGCAATATGTGTGGTCGATGCTGCCTTTTTTATATTAATTACTTTTCTCCTCTCCTTACACACTTATTATGTTATATGATGACTGTCTGACATGCTCCTTCCAACATCATGGAAGACCATGGCTAGAGGAAGCAAGCTAAGAGTTAATGCCTTAGAGATTAGCTAATTGTCCCCATACCCATGAGCATGTATAACCATATGATGGTGGAGTACAAGAACCTAAAATGTGAAAATAAAAAGATGATTGAAAAGTAGAAAGAAATGCAGGAGTCAATTAACAATCTGTGGGAAGATATCGCTAGAATCTCCCATTACAACTACAAGGAGGCACAAAAGAATGAAGATCTAGGAGCGAGGTGTAAAGAAGCGATAATGAATAGACTTGAGCTGGAGCAATGCTACAATGAGCTACCCATGATATTTGGAAATGAGAGGCACCACTAAAATGACGAGATAGCAAGGTGACAAAGAGAACGAGAAGATATGCAGGGCATTATTCACCAGTTAGAGGTGACACTCAATTGGATGCTCGAGGATATGATAGATCAAGCAGTCCATGCCATAGAGGAGACTAAATAATAGGGGGATGAACCGATTGGCAGAATGGTCAATGACTTAGTATTTTTGAATCCAATCTTATTTGGCCAAGTGGGCTTTTCTTTTATTTCTTTATTCAGCTAGCCTAATTATTTCTTTATAAATCTTGACCCCAAGGGATTCATGTTTTGGGGTCTAAGATAGTGATTGGTCTTAATTATTAATCATCCTAGCTTAGTAGGAGGATAAGCCCATGGAGAGTCTTATGCTAGAGTATATAAATGTTAAGTTACAACACTCCAACCCACGAAGCCCTGGACACTCACACACAACCAAATGCCATTAGAGAGAGAAAAAAAGAGGGACTGCGTCAATATAGAGTGAGAAAACCAATGGTGAGGACTCAAGGTAGGAAGAAGGCACACGATGAGCAAGGTCTAACCTACGGTAAACCCTCGTTTTCCCCTTGCGTAATGCTTTGATTTCATAACTGTCCATGTTTATTAAGATTCTCACTTTGGTTTTGAAGGGTGAAGAAAGGGGGTGTTTTGACCGTGAGGAGGAAATATGTGGTTAATGGGGGGAGAGAGAGGGTTTGGCAGTAGCGCTGCTCTAAGCATAGGCACACTACTGTGTGCAATCACATGCTAGGCGCGCACGCTGATGCACACAAGCCTTGCGTGTGGCTGCATGTGGCTGGCATGCACGTAAACCTACATCGCACTGCCAGCCAAGGCATTTTCGCCCCTGTGTGCATACAGGTAGACACTTGGGCGGCACGCCAAGGCATCTAGTGTGCATGCTCACATGCTTATGTGTGATTGTACTAGTGTGTCCGTGTGCAGCGTGGGTGTGTCTTTGTGCCATGTGTGTGGGGGCTGTGAGTGTGAAGGTGGGCGAGAGGAGCATTGAAAAGATGTGAGACCCCGGGTTCGCAATATATATACATATATATACATATAATTATTTGTTCCCTTGTAGCTTATAATTTTCATTTTCTTTTAATTGCACTTAGGTTACAGTCTTATGCTCGTCAATTAGCATACCACAACTTAATGTACCATAATTTCACTTTTACACTTACAAGTAATTTCCTATTTGTTATATTTAATTCATTGTTTATTAATTATTATTTATCTTTAAAGGACCATTTTGGTGAAAAGGGGTTAGGAAATAAGTAAATCAAAGGGAGAGGAGAGTATGTCAGTAGAGGAGACGAGCCTTGACGTCTCCCCCTATGAAACTACTAAAAACCTTCCACCCACTCAAGCAAAAAAGACACACACTTCCATTGGGACACACACTTCCACGGACACACACACACACACACACACAAAGGTTGAGAGAGGGAGGAAGAGAGCAAGAGCGAGGGGCAGGGAACGTTGGCAGTTGAAATGCATAAAATGATCCAACATCTTATCATTTAGTTTGTAATTTTGTTTTTTCCATTGATTAGTTTGAATGAACTCTCATCAAGCTCCAAAGATTTGGCTTAGGAGGTCGTTACAATTTTCTTGGTTCAAAGAGTGATTTTTTAGGCTCTACACTACCAAAAACAAGTCACACTAGCCATAGATTTTAGTCACGGAAAAAACCATGGCTAATAGCCATGGAATTAGCAACTGAAAAAAAAATAGCCACGGATTAGCCACTGTTTTTCCGTGGCTAATCCATGACAAAACAGTCGCCAAAAATGGCACCTTTTTCCCTTAGTTCAGCAACGAATTTGGCTATGGAAAATCCGTGGCTATGTTTTTTTTTTTTTTTCATATTGGGAAAAGTTAGCCATTTAATTTTTGTAGCTAATACTAATTTTAAAACAATGAAAAAAAGTCCTCGATATTTAGCCATGGTCATTTTGTGGCTATTTAGAAATTAAACTGTGGCTAATCCGTCACTATTCTATTGCTAAAGTTTAATTTTTTTTAATTCATTTATATAATTTTTGCCTGATTTAGATGTTCTCTAAATACAAACGTGTTAATTTTTTTGTTTTATTATGGTATTGCATATAATGAAAGATAGCCCTTATTCAATTTTCATTTTATTAGTCAAATAAGTTTTTTTTAAATTTAATTTATTAAGTAATACAATTGTCGAATAGAAGATCAATGATTGTTCAATATATTTTTAAATAATTTGATCAAAAATGTTTTCGTATGTAGGTACATGATCCGAACAATAAGGTTGAAAATCAATACTTGTGTAAGTTGGCTAGGAGACCAATGAGAAAGGTTAAGACCTTCAATAGGTTCTACATAAATGGATATCTTTTCCATACAGGCGATATGATCCCACATAAGAAGACTTGTATTCTGGTGTATGTGTTAAAGGTGATAGGGGTACGGACTATTATGGTATAATAAAGGAAGTGATCAAGTTAGAGTATCTCGACATCCCTCAAAAAGAGGTTACAATGTTTAAATGTGTGTGGTTTGATTCGGTATCGAATAGGTGTATGAAGGTGCACCCAGAATATGGCAATGCTGAGATAAATATTAATGAGAGATGTCCAAAGGATGATCCCTTCATACTTGTACAATATGTATCCCAAATGTATTACATACCTTATCTGGGTGCAAGAAGAGATAAAACGAATTGGTGTTTTATCATCAAAACAAGACGACGAAGTCGACTGGCTAACGAACAGATCGCTTCCGACCCGTTACAAGAATCATCTACAATTGTTGATGGCATCATTGATAATGAACCGACAGGTATACTCATTGATGGTATGGGTGTTGCAGAGGAGGTCAACCAATCAGACCTTGCACACATAACCTATGATGATGTGGAAGTTGATTAATCATGTCAAAGTGAGGACGAGGACGAATTTGACTATGAATATGAGGATGATGTGAAGATGATGAGGAAAATGCAGTTCAGTCTGGCGATGGGGAAGAAGAAGAGGATGATGAATAAAATTTCCGATTCAATTTTCAAGTTGTTAAAAAGACACCGCCTGTTATGAATAAATATATTTTTTAATTTTCAATATGAATGCAATATTGTTGTTATGAATAAATCTGATTGTTTGTGTAATGTTACTCATTAAATATTATTGGTTATGTAACATTTTTGCTATGAATGCAATATTCAAAGTTGTGCAGTGGGCAAGTTCAAGAAAGGGCAAAGAAAAGATTACTAGTAGTGGAGGCTTCGATAGACCTAGACTCCACATGCCTCCAGCGACGAACCTACGCATTCAGGATGATCCCTACCGTGATCATGAAACACATAGCCATAGCGCAGACTTGCCGAAAAGTGATGATATTCCGACAGAATCATCAGCTAATACCACAGTCAATGGCAAAATGATTATTTTTCCATGGGGATAACAGTCAAAATATTTGTATAATATTTAATGTAAAAATATTTTCTTCTCCATTGTTGCTGAATTATGTATTTTTTGAAATAGGTTCAACAAAGCGAAAGAAATCGTAAGGACGACCACTCGCATTTTTCACAAATGGGTTTACAGGCGATTAGGAAAGGTGGAAAGAAGTCCCTTTAGAGACTAGACGTATGTGGTTCTCTGAGTTCCAAGTAAGTATTGTTATATGTACAAGTGCTATTAAATTTTCGTATTCGCATTTATTATTTTGCATTGTACCTTGTTCATTGTACAGAAAATGTATTATTTGAGACCCGAGCATCATGAGACTATGTGGAAGACTTTTGAGCACAAGAGATACAAACTCTTTAAGAATGGCTAAATAAAGCTCGCTCTAAAAATGAGAAGCCTGAGTGGATTGGGGAAAACACATAGCAATCCCTATAAGTGAAGTAGGGTTTATCGAGTTTCATAAGAAAAAGCACGGTGAATAAAGCTAATCGGGCTTCAGATTGTGGTGGAAGGGGAATGTCATCTCATAAGGGATGTTCAAAATCTAACCTCACTCATAATGATGATTTGGTCTGTATTTCTATTTGAATATAATTTCAAATTTTTGCTTATTAGTAATTACATAAACATATTGCACTGAATTATGTTTAGGGATTAATGCGTTTTTCGTCCGTTAACTTTAGCATATTTGGGTTTTAGTCCTTTAACTTTAGGGTTTTCGATTTTAGTCCTGTATTTATTCAAAAACTTGTAATTTTGGTCCGATTTGGCCGGAATCTGGCCCAAGTTGCTGACATGGCAGTCAATTTAGCCGGAATCTGGCCCAAGTTGCTGATTTGGCATATGAATTGGGGAATTTTATAGATGTGGCTGCCATGTATATATTTACATATATTTTCTTTTTTTTTAATATCCATTTAAATATTTTTACACAATTCAAAGCAAAATTTCTTAAATATTAAAATTACAATATTTTTTCTAAAACAAAAATCCCATCTCCACCACCAACCCCCCCTCCCCACCCCCACCTTTGCACCTGCCTCCCCCCCCCCTCTCTCTCTCTCTCTCCCCACAACCCCCTCTCCCCAACCATCCTCCCCCCACCACCAACCGCCCCCACCCCTACCTCTACCTTGGCAGATAGATCCAGATCTGGTGATCGCGAGGGAGGTGGCGATGGAGGATGGCGATGGTGGCATCGTGGTGGTAGAGGAAGAAGGGTGGCGGCGATTGGTGGTGGTGGTGGGAGCGGCGATGAGAGAGAGAGAGAGGAGGTGGCGGCGGCGGCGATTAGCGACGGTGGTGGTGGGAGCGGCAACGAGAGAGAGAGAGGAGGTGGGGGTGGCGGCGATAGCTGTGGTGGTGGTGGGAGCGGCGACGAGAGATAGAGATGAGGTGGGGGTGGCAACGATTAGTGGTGGTGGTGGTGGGAGGGGCGACGAGAGAGAGAATTGAAGGAGTAGGGCGGTGGCATGGTAGTGGTGGAGAAAGGTTGGGGATCTGCCCAAGGGGGGAGACGCAAGTGGTGGTGGGGGGTGGAAGCGGCGTGGTGGTAGTGGTGGTGGAGCAAGGTGGGGGAGCCGCTGGTGTGGGGGGGGGTAGACAGAGAGAGATGCAGGTGGTGGTGGGGTAGCTGCCCGTGGGGGGGGGGGAGACGCAGGTGGTAGGGGCGTGGTGATGGTGGTGGTGGAGCAAGGTGGGGAAACCGCCGGTGGGGGGGGGGGGAACAAGAGAGAGATGGGGAGGGGGTGGGTGAGAGTTTCTTTTGAAAAAAATATATAATTTTTATTTTTAAAGAATTTATTTTTTAATTGTGTAAAAATTATATATATGGATATTTAAAAATATGTGTAAATATACACATGTCAGCCACATCATCCAAAATTGTCCACATCAGCGAATTCACCGGAAAGCCCCAATTTTATTGTCCAGCTCAGCACATTTGATCGGAAAATTTTAAAATCGGACTGAATGTTCAAATTTTTGAATAAATACAGGACTAAAATCGAAAACCTTAAAGTTAAAGGACTAAAACCCAAATAGGCTAAAGTTAACGGACTAAAATGGCATTTTTCCCTTATGTTTATATTTCTTTTATAGGCAGCAGAACCTGATAGCAGTATAAGTCAGCCGCCTAGACCATCCCAACTTGAAGTAAGAGTCATAAAATTCAACATTCATAATCTAAAATTACAGTTTCACATTTATGTTCTACAAGTTACAAATATATTTAAATTTTGTAGGTATGGAAGAACACGATGGCTGCTCCAAGAAAGGTTTGGTGGTACGGAGTTGCAGGGGGGCCATAAGCTAATACAAAAAGTACAAGTTCATGGACTTATCTGGAGAAATGGGTGGATCTGGCGACCCTCAAGTTGAGGCAAAGGTTAGAAAGGTTTGAGGAGAAATAAACACACAAATTGACCGAGATGCGACACACGCTCAATGCCTTGCTTTAGAGCGTCCAGAGTTTGGCCTAGAGTGGATTTGTGTCTTTACCAAACCAGTTACAACAATCGTACCACCGGCCTGATGCTTCACCATACATATAGCCCACCTCTAGCCAATAGAGGAGTTCTCATCGGGCTTTATCAGGAGGACAAAGATCCACCTCCAGACAAATTCCCTAACACCACTTTCAGGATGAGGATGAAGATGATAAAGATGACAATAATGGTGATGGCGATTGTTAGATGTTGAATTTGTTATGGACTTATTATGGGTTACTGATTATCGAATGTTGAATTTGTTATGAACTTATTTTGGAGTATTGGTTGTTATTATGGATTAACCAATAACGATTTTTAGATGTTGTTGTTATGGACATTAAAATGTTAGTTGATTCTATTGTAATTTAGAATGTTGTATATTTGGATGATAATGATGCTTATTTTCGGATGTTTGGTTTTATATATTGATTTTCATTGTACAAGTTTTGTATGGATTTGATGTTTTACGGGTACCAAAAAGTAAAAGAAAACTAATAACTACGGATTGCCTGTGGCTATAATTAACAACGGATTGGTCATGGCTCTATAGCTGACTAGCCATAGCTGTGATGACCCCGGTAATTCATGCTTTATTAATATTATTATTATGTACATACAAAAGTTTATTTAAACTTAGTACATACGAAATACAAAAATCAATACAAGTTACAAAGTATCACAATACAACTTGCGAGTGACAAGTAAAAATAAAAGGCGAGTACACAGCGGAGTCTAACATCTTTCATTCTAATAGAATGCCTCGAATGGTTCTTCTTCTTCCAAAATTTCGGTCTCATCTAAAACATAGGACATAATTGACATCAACATATATTGAGTAGAAACACATACTTCAATTACATAAGGTGCTCGGGTGTTAGTTGCACACAAAACACACATAAAGCACATATTTTGCACTTTTCTACCTTTTGTCACCTAACAGTGACCCTTATGACTACCCATGCCGAATATACAACCAGCACATTTCTCCCGCCTGCCTTATCCTCCGGTGGTCGTATCCCGGGCATACGCCGAATATTTTCCTACGACCCTCTCTCTTGAGTAGAACACTCCGTCTACCCAAGGGGGGATTAGGAGATGGAGGGAGTGTGAACTCTTAAAATCGGCAACTCAATAGTATGTCCCGGCGGAACACACCCAAACCACTCCGGCACATTTGGGCCCATTCACATAATATCACATAATCACATAATCATGGAAGTTTATGAAAAATTGGTATATGTATGACAAATCTCATTTCTTTTAAGAAAACAAGTATGTGTATAAGTTTGATATGTTTAATAAGAGAATTAGTATACTTATGCAACTACTAACTTACGTTTAAACACTTTTTAAGATCAATATGTTTTCTTTTCAAAAATACCATTTTTGCAAGAAAATTAGTTTACATACTTTAAAAAATCAACTACTTCATATATATAAATATAGTAAGATTTGTGATCTAACATATTTGCATAGATTTGCTAGCTAACAAGTTAACCATAACATATCTAATAAACCTTCCTAAGCACATCACAAACACAAAATAACTATCAAAGAGTAAATCAAGAGAGAATCCTAAAAACTAATCACAATTAATGAGCACAATAACAAGACAATCATTTCATCATGAATATAGCAAATAAAGCATATGAACATGAAACAAATATCTCTAAGCCCACAATTGGAGGGCATGTTTGGCAAAAGCTATCACTCAAGGCCATTCAAGCTTGTGTATTTTACATAGCTTGGGCACAAGAGTATGGAAGCTTGCCTAGTAGGAAGATCCTACTCAAAAAGAAGGAAAGAAAACACTTATGAAATCAAAGTAGGTTTCTACCTTAGTTTATACTTGAAAGGGGTATAAGGAAGAGTGAAAGGATGATGTTTATGGAAGAAACTTGAGAGAGTATAGTGTGTGTATGTGTGAGGACGTTTTTGGAGGTGGGGAAGTGTGTGGGAGGTCTTATTTATAGTGGAGAATGAGGGTAGAAGGCAAGACTTGGAGACCAAGGTTTAATAAATGCAAATCTTCCTATTTAATGCAAATCTCCCACCTAGGTTCAAAATTAAATGCCAAATTAAATGCAATCTTCCACCTCCCTCCTCTATTTTTAGCCTTGGTGTAACCTAATCCATGAGTCATGAATCTAGATGATAGACGACCACACAAGTGTATCATTTCTAGAAGAAATTCATTTTGTATTAGTGTAGGATATTTTAATAAAATACTAAAGAAAATCAACCAAAATCTGATTTTGTTTTATTGTAATAATTATATAAAATCTGAAATTATCTACTTATTTTATAAAAAATTCGAATTTGCATTTATTTTATTGTTAAAATCCTAAAATTAGGGTTTTAGGGCACAAAATTAGGGTTTTAGAGCCTAAAATCCGAAAATTCATAATTAATTTAGAAAAATTCCAAAAGTATGAAATTTAATCCTTATAAATCAAAAATTATATGTATACTTCCCAGAAATTAAAAATGTTTTAGTTAAGTTTTTGAAAATTGCAATTTAGGACATAGAAAGTTCGAAAACTGTGTTCGAATGTCAAATTCCTCTAAAATTTGGAAAATCATGTGTAATTCATTCCAAATTGATCTTCTCCATGCATAAAATTCTAGAATACTTAGTTATAGTATTTTGAAAACTTTTAAGTATTTAATAGACGAAATTTTTCCAAGAGTGGTAATCGAATTTCAAAAATTGGCACTTTACCGTTTCAATTCTAAAATCCAACTAAAATATGAAACAAAATGTAAAAATGACATTTTCAAGAACATAAGATGTTATATCAATTATTAAATATTAAGAATTACCAGGTCGTCACAATAGCGCTTTGCCACAGCTTAGCCGTGCCTAAATACTATTTTTTTTTAAAAAAAAATTAGGCAATTCCATGGCTACTCCATATTTATTCTAATACTATTCTACTCCATCCACGGATTTTGTAGTGCTATTCTAGCAGTTGATTCTTGGTACTGATTTTGTCACGACCCAAAAAATACCCTTCATATTTTATTAAAATAAATAATTTAAATAGAAATTTTGACAAAATACAAAAGTTACAGTTTAAAAAAATAATAATACCAAAGTAACTATAAAAGCATCATAAGGCCCGTGGTCTTCCCCTACGCACTCTGATATAACATCTTGAATATAATTTTGTGGGAAAAGATATTTGTTTAAATGTTTATAGTAAAAAGGAATTATCTACAAGAAATTATAATTAAAAAGGGAAAAATATTTTTGGCAAAATATTCATTTATAGATAGTTGAAAAAGAGATAGTCAATTATTAAATATATCTTGGCGGAAGAGGTTAATACGCATCTTTCTAATGATAATACTAGGGATTAAAGGTTCCAAGTATCCATTTTTATCACCACTAATTTCATGAAAAGGATATAAAATGGTTAGGTTAATATAATGAAAGAAATTATTAAATGTATAACTATATATATATAATTTTGGATATTCAAATAAAATAATATAATTATTTTATATATGTAGAATAATCTTATAACAACAACAACAACAACAACAACAACAATAATAATAATAAGAGTGATATATTAATAATTATGGAGTAAAGAAATAATCACATTGCTAAAATGCATGTAGAGCAAATACACATTTGATTATGAAATCACATAAAATTATAATATTTATCACATAATTCACACATAAAAAATAAGAGTCACATAATAATTGCATAAAATATTAAACTACATCTAATAAATTTTAAAATATTGCATAAAACATAATATATAATAAATTCTAAAATAGTAGGAAGTACCGGGGCATTACATCTTCCTTCCCTTAAAAGAATTTTCGTACTTGAAATTTGTACTTTGCTTAGTAAAAGAGTTAAGAGTATTTTTCAATCAAATCTTTTTTTTTTTTTTCAAAAACTAATGTCACTATTCCAAATAGCAACAGAAGTCTTTATCCTCCAACCATGGCTAATTGGTTCTCTTCTCCAGTCCTGATGCAGAACAGAGTCCCATTTTTTTGTTTTTTTCTTTCAATTTGGTTGTCTCTTTTAATTCAAACTTCACAAAGAATTGAATTCTTTTCCTATCAAGAGCCCAAAGCTCATCTTCAAGCTGATCATGAAGTAGTGGCATCCCAATCCAATTCAACTTACTGAGAATGTAATTAAATCCCACCAAGACTCAACTCTCTCACCGAAAACTCATCAGGCTTATACATGACTTTTGAAATTTAATTAAGTCTATCAAGCCTCAATCTTATAGTAGATTTTAATACCTTAAAGGACTTTAATTCCACTTGAAACCAAATACTTCAAGAAAAACAGTCTATAAAAGGAACTTCTGAGGTTAAATTTCCACAACCAGGATTTGTGAAAACCAGCCCGTGGTTAAGAAGCAAACCGTAGATATTCCGTTCGTTATCAAGTGAAGCCAAATAGTCCGAATTTATATCAAACCCAAACAGGCGTCGACTGGTTATATATATATATAGACTCTTTGGCTGGAACTTCAGAGTACTCCATGAATATTGAATGATGAGAATAAGCTATAAAAGTAGCCACACCACAATTCACGTGAGCTCATGGCAGCGTACTTGGTGAACTAAAAGAAAATTTGTTGGGGTAATGATCAACAAAAGAAATTTATACTGCCTGCCACTTTTATTTTTTTTTTTTTGTTTGAATCAATCCATCACTTTTTTTTTTTCTTCTTGTGATAACAAAACCGGATTCAATACCTTTTCTTCTTCCCCCTTTTTTTTTAATTCATCCATCACCCTTTGTTTGATGAAAATTTCCTTGCGCACACACAAGCTTTAGTTGTATAAGATCTAATTGCATGAACCCATCATGTCAATTTGGCCGAATTTTAGTTACCTTGTTCAAGATATTACGAAGTAGCACGGGAATTAGGCCGTGATCACTAGATGTCCTGTAACTTTCCTTTTTTTTTTTTTTTTCTTTTTTTAACCTGCAACTTATGACTTTCCTCTTTTTTTTTTGTAGGCTTGCAACCTGCCTAAGTTGTTGTCACAAAGTTTTTTGCAGAATTTCTATTTTCTCCTTGCTCCTCTTAATCATACACCGAATTTGTTGGCGAAGATTAAAGAAGTTTCACTCTTGGAGTATATATATATATATATATTTATTATCTTCCTCTGTTTTCTTTCTTCCTTTGATTTCTTGGACCTGACGTGTAACCTTAAACATACAATATATTTCCTCATATTCATATTTATATATATTGTACTCCTGTAGGAACATCAGACATTGCAAGATGTATATTGAGGATCACGTAGAACCTTTTTCCCGCATAGTTATTGGAAGCGACAAGGATGGCCTCAAAGTCAAAAGTACTTCGTTGGCGGTCCATAAGCCGGCAATCAGCACTCAACCTACCACGTTTCCATTGTTCGGCAAGTCTATGCATCTATCCCAATGGTCGGAAGAGGCGATTAGGGACATAGTGGATCCACTTTTTGGTCCTTCACCCCGTTCGAGAGTCCTTCTTCTGAAATCCTCGCTTCACGACATCAAAGCCACATGTACAAGAGTTTTCACTTCCAAACCACCATCTTAGCGTCAGCGGAGGCTCTTGGAGGATTCCACCATCTAGGTTTGGCGAGGTATCTTTTCACGCCGGTTATTGGGAGTGGACAGAGTATGTGCTAGCCAAGCACGAGGATGTCCTTCGCCGTGCCAAGATCCGTGTAGCCGTTCATGCCTCACTCTTCACATACGTCTGCCACAAGCCCGTCCTTCAGGCCTTCCTCGAGATGTGGTGCCCTTCTACAAACACTCTGCACACCGCAATCGGAGAGTTGTCTATTTCTTTGTGGGATCTTCGCGGATTGAGTGGTTTACCTATACGTGGAGATTTCTATGACGAGGTCATTCCGTCTGCCAAGGAGATGCTTGGCGATGCTACACTGGGGTCCTTCTCTACCACGGAGTTGTTGTTTAGACTTACGCAAGTGCACGCAGTCGTACAAGTAATATAAAGTGAGTCGAGTGTCGAATCCACAGGGATTTTGATTTGGCCCGTGAAATTGACTCGTGTTGTTTATCTAAATTGATCAAACTGAGTGGTGGTTTTGATTTTCTAAATAAATCCTAATTTTCTTAGTAAAAACGACTTGTGAAATACAAAAATAACAAATAACCAAAGCGAGAAAAGCAAGTGCAAGGTGGTTTCATTCACGTAATTTGCTATTCTAATCCAATCCCTAAGTTGAGTGGTTTCGTGGTTGTGTGAAGCCTAAGAACGAATATATCCACAATCTCTCTCGAGCATTGCGGAATTAATTCATAAAGTTCCTCTAAGCCTAAGACTAACCAATTCTCATTCAATTAATCCTAACTTCAGAAGTATTTGTATGAATTTTTAAACACTGCCTTAAGGCTCAATCAAAGTTAAATTCATTCTCATGCAACTTTAACCCAATTGATCTCGTCTAATTAGAGCTAATATCGTGAATCGTCTCTCGACCTCATCACGATTCCCAAATTCGATAATTAGGGGTGATCAAACCCTAACCACGTATTAAACCATTAAACAAGAATCACACAACAAAGAAAATATACGAAAATAAATTCAAACTCACGGGATTTTCATAGAATAGCAAAAAATGATGAACTACGCCATCCTTACACTTAATTGAAATTAGTTCATAATGAGATTCAACATAAGAACAAAATATATAAGAGAATTCATGAAAAGAGAAGAAAGAACTTAATTGCTGGAAATTTCAGGCGCAAAACTCCTCTCGTTCGGTTGTTCTTCCCTTCGATCTCGATTTCTCCCTTTTTCCGTTCTTCACAAGAATCCCCAAAAAATGAAAATTGAACCCCAAAAGAAAAAAAGTAAAAAATGAAAACAAAAATGATGAATGTCACAAGCCTCCAAGAGATCTAATCTATCTAGATCTAAAAAAACCATCTCCCCTTGAATTCCACTTGAATCTAGACTCAAAAGTGATAGAGAAACGCCTAACAAATCTTTACAAATCAGCACCTCAGTCAAATACGGAAAGTTGTTAATTGCTGTCGCAGACGTTGCGTATGTACGCAAACTATTTCGCATACATACGCAAATTTACAGATTTGTTTGTCTTCAAACTCACTGGCCTTAGGTAAGTACTCAAGATTTCTTGCGTACATACGTATTTTTACAGCCATTTTTCCTCTGAATTACTTGCATTGGGTTATTACTCGAAATAGTTTGCGTAAATACGTAGCTTCTGATTCCATTTTTCATGCCCTTTATGGTCTTTTTCCCTTCTTACCTACAAAACAATGATTTAGCTCAAACTTACGCATAATAAGGCCCGAAATGAGAAAAAACGTGATAAGTCCTACAAAATAAATGTAAAAATCAATTATAATTACGGACTTATTAGTTGCAAATACTTATTCTTAGCCTATCACAAGCTTCCAAAGAATGCCGACGGCTTTCTTATCTTCGACTGGATCGACTTTTGCTTTAAAGGAGCCCTCAAGTATCAAGAACCTCCTTTGAGATCGTCTAGGAAGAGGCGGGCCCCACCTCAGGATACTCACAACCCTTCTGGAGTTATCGATGCATCTTCTTTACCTCATATCGAAAAATTCGATTAGCCGTTTCGCAATGCTTGAGATTGAGAGGGATGCCCAAGAAAAGACTTACCTAGCTGCTTTTCTTTCATGCTGGCTTTGCAGTTTCGTTCTACCGCATCATAAAGCAAATCGAATCCGCCCCACCGTCTTTAAAGTTTCTAGTGGAATGGCATGCGGCGATCGCTTTTCTCTTGCCATGCCCATACTAGGAAGCACCTACCGCGGCTTGAGAAACATATGTGCTTCAACAATTCCAAGCGAGTCTACAGCCATCTTCCCTATCCATTTTATTTACGGTTGGACTGGACACTATCTTGGCACGCATTTCACTACTGATATCGATGTAAAAGAGGCTCAGATGGTGCGGTATGCAGGAGAGAATATGGCTAAGTATTTTGACCTCACCGAAGCGCAAGACTTGTTCCATAACATCGATCCTTCCACACTTTAGAATCTTCATTGGTATCAATCAAAACGGTCAACAGTGTTAGACGATGCACGTAAATCCAATACTTTTCGAGATATTTTTGTAGCCCTGCGATCTAGTTACTTGACCCTTAGGTGTGGAGCCGAACACGTTGTCGAGGTTTACAGTCCACATCGTTTCAGTCGGCAATTTGGCTTTTGTCAACATATCCCAAGTATTTTGAAGAAGGAAATTTTATTGTGTGACTTGAGAAAACTTGTTGAACTTTGGCAATCCTGTACTTTATTAAACACATCCTCGAGGCTTATTACGCCAGGAGACACTTCTTCTCTTCCATTAGCTACAAAAGAATACACCGAGTGGTGGGATGGGTGCTGGAGAGCTTCCTTGGCAAAGAGTAGTAGGATCGTTGTCAAAGTTAATTGCAAAGATGCAGGGCCTAGCTCAAGAAAACACAATGGTGGAACTTCAAAGCCAGCAAAGCTAAAGAGAGAACACAATCTTACTTTAAAAGATCAATCCTCAACTCGAAAGGCTTCAATGAATGGTTCTAGAATGGCATTAACTCATCATAACTCCACTCACCCGATGAAAGGAAAAGAAAAAATCTTGGAGGGCAATGATTTTGTAGAGCTTACTAAAACAACTTCTAAAAGGCGATTGGTTCTTCTCAAGGATTCAACTCATGGGAATACCTTGACGGATGCCCCCATTGAGGGAAACGAAGTAATTTCGGCCCTTTCTTGCTCAAATGAGAATTCTGGCGGTCAATGCCAACTTATGAAGAAACCAAAGGTGTTTGATTTAGACAATATCAATATTACCTTGGACTTTTTTGCAGATATTCCGAGTTCTTCATTGCCTATAGCTGACCCGACTTTATACGTAAACTTACAAAAAATTTACCTATATTTCCTTCTTCTTCTCCTTCATTTTTTTTAACCCTATTTTTTTGGTTTATTTATTTACTTTGCAACTTGCCGAGCTTGAGGAAAGAGCCCTTGGCACTTATGAAGAAAGTGTTGGCTCGGTGAATGAGGTTAATCCTTTTGATTTGCCTGAAGTAAACACTCCTTGCTCTAATGAAAACGACTTGCAATCAATCCCCATAAATAAGGAGTGCGAGGGTCCTAAAAAGCAGATACGGGTGGCACCACCTGCACTTGAGGTAGATAATGTGACGACCCCGAAATCCTTTATTATTATTAGTCTTATTGTTATTATTATGATTATTATTATTAGCATTAGTGGTTACATACATGCATACATTATTAATTACAAGACGTAAGGTACTTTACAAACATAAGGGTACATCCAATAAAGGAGAGTATCGACTTGCTAGTTCTACTATCTCTACATAGCAAAAAGAAAAAACCACAAAATACAGGTACGCAGCGGAAATCCTACATCTTCCTTCCTAGTAAAACGCTTCAAAAGGTTCCCCCTCTTCATCATCATAAAAGCTAGCTTCGGAAGCATCTAAAGCATTATATAACACGAAATCAACATACGTTGAGTACAAACATTTCTTTATACACATAAGGTGCTCGGGTGTCAAGTGCATGTTAGTTACACATAGTTTCACACTTTCTACCTTTTGTCACCTGAGAGTGACCCTTATAACTACTCGGGCTGAAACAACAACCAGCACATTTCTCCCGTCAGCCTTATCCTCCAATGGTCGTATCCCGGGCATACGCCTAGCATTATCCTACGACCCTCTCTCTTGAGTAGATCCCTCCGTCCAGCCAAGGGGGGTTTAGGAGATGGAAGGGGTGTGAACTCTTTCGGTTGCTCAATAGTATGTCCTGGCGAAACACCCCCCAGACCATTCCAGCATATATGGGCCCATTCACACAATTGCAAAGTATTCACATAAGCACAAAATCTTTGGAAGTTTATATTATAGTTTAGTACAGTAAGCTCCACACTTATAAATGAAAGCTTTATATTTGCTTATTAAGCATATTTACTTAGAAATGTTAAATATGTAAATAGCTAGTAGCAAAAATATGTAAATAGAAATAATATAAATATAAATGTATAAATATAACTAGTATGAATATATAAATATAAAGATTAAAATCTGATTAGTATAATTAGTATAAATATATAAATATATAGATTAAAATATAACTAGTATATATATATATATGTAAATATATAGATTAAAATATAAGATATATAAATATATGAATACTACATATATATACCTATATAAAATATAGATAACTATATATAGATATGACAAGAATTATCTACAGATACATATAAAACTAATAAAATGAATATAAGTATATATATATATACATATACGTAACATATATATATATATAAGTAGTTTATAATAACCTATATCTATACGTACATATAACTATATATATAATTAGGCTATCATTAACATATAATGAGATTAGTTAAATGAATATGTAATGACACTTTAAATATTTATATATATATAATCATCTAATCACTTACTAAAACCTAGAATAGGTTTATATATATATGTAAGGACTAAAGTAGGCATAAATCTATAGTATAAAGTATAATAAAAGTTCTATTTATCAAATAATAGATATGTGGAGCTTTCTTTACTAAGACTTTCAAGAACAACATAGAATATTCCCTTAATAGCTCAAATAAAGTATCATGGGCTTATACTACTTCATATAAAGCATAGAACTCACATATTAGTTCAAATAAAGCATAAGAATTCCATATTATTGCAAAAAGGGCACAATAATCATATAGTATTTCCAATAAAGCATAGTAAACATATAGTACTCCAAATAAGCATATTAATCACATAATATCTTCAAGATCATGCTCACAAGTCTATCCATCCTTCAACTTCCTCCCAACAAGAGTTATAATATGAAAAAATAACCATAAAGCTTTAAAGTAACATGAATATGGCAAAATAACTAAATTCCTCAACTTGGAGGCATGTTTGGCAAAAGCTCTCATTCTAGGCCATTCAAGCTTGATCTTTTACATTGCTTGGGCACAAGAGTATGGAAGCTTGCCTATTCTTCACAAGAAAGAAGAAGAAAACCTCTACTTAAGGCATAAAGAAGTGTTCCTGTGACGGCCCGAAACCATTGGCTAGTTATGGGAATATGCTATGAATACTTTTATTATAGAAAGTAAATTTTTTTTTCTAAAAGTCTTTTATTACATAGCAAAACACCAAGTACATAATAAGAGTCCTAAATACATGATACAATTACAAAGACTCGTCTATGACTTCTCCTAGCCAAAAGCTTCAAATCATCCCTCGCTATCCTCCTCCTTGATACCTTCGTTCTCATGTCGGGCTAAAACATTAAATATTAACAACGTCAACAATCATATTGAGTAGCAATTTCACTTAACACATAAGGTGCGCGTGTGTGACTTGCGCATGCATATGTTCACATACTTGCATCAATATAAACCATATAAAATTTCAGATTCATAAGAATCATAAATTGCACACTTTTCTACCGTTTTCCACCTCGACGAGCAGCTACCTTATCTCGCCGTGCCGTAATTCAATTCCAACTAATACTCCCACCCAACCAAACACTCCAGTGGTCATATCCCGGGCATATGCCGAATTTCCTATGACCCACTTCAGTACATGGAACACTCCGTCCATGCAAGGTGGGATTAGGCAACGATGGATGGCGAGAACATTTAAGACCGGCAAGCCCGTTGGCGCCCGGCCAAACTCAGCCCCATCCACCCCTATCACTTTTTGGGCCCATATACACACAATTTCCAGTATAATCAGTACAATTCCCAGCACAATACACACTGATTTTCAGCACGTTGCACAAAATTTCAGCATAGAACATAATTTTCAGCTTGCATGTTTCAGGTTGCGAATATAATTTTCAGTTTGCGAAACACTCGAATTTCAGCTTAAAACATACTGAAATTACACACTGTAATTTCCAGCCTTTCAAAAATAAATTTTCAGTTTGTAAAATTCAAAATTCCAGCATTGAAAAACAAGATTTTCAGCTGCTGGAACAGTAATTTCAGTTTTGAGGGCAGAATTTCCAGCTTTGAAAACAACTCCAATTTTCAGTTTTAAACACTGAATTTGCAACTTCTAACACATGAATAAAACCCTAAACACATATATAAACCCTAGACAAGTATAAATCCTAATTTTCCAGCACATAAATCGAGCAGAAATGCCCAAATTTCCAGCACAATTGTTCATGAACATACAATATGCATTTAGCTAAATTGTCGTGAAATCCTTTCGGACTAAGATAGTAACCAACTTGTGGTTACATCCCATGTCCTAATAGGAGAATAATAAGTTAACACTATAAGAAAACTAGCTCACATATTAAGAGAAATCACTACCTTGTATCAAATATGAAGTATTCACTTCTTTAAGGTATAATATCTATGAATTAAAGTAGAACCTTTATTTATGATATTAAATAAGGTCCCTACTTTAATTAAATATTCTTCTACCTTTTTCAAGAGGCTTTTATGGGGTTATAAGTATGTAAAATGAAGGGTTTATGTATATATATATGTGGGTAGAAGATTTACTATAAATATGAAGTGTTTTGTGTGTTTAGGGTAAGGTGAGTGTGAGTGGGGTGTTTTAGGCGAGATTTTGTGTGTGTGGATGTGTTTGTGTGTGTTATGTGATGAAAAATGAAGTGATAAATCCCCAATTTATCCCCTATTTATAGTAGTTGTGCTTAAGAAATAAGATTATTAAATAATTAAGTCATTTTCTAATTATTGTTATCTTTCCACCTAAGGTTACAACTAAGGGTTATAATAAATGAAATCTTCCAACTCAATGCCCAACTCAATACCTAATTATAGCTTAAGTGTGAGTCTAAATGCACACTTCATAATCTAGTTTAATCTAAGCCCTACATGTATAAACATATCTAGAAGAATTCTTACATATGTGAATATTCATTTAATGCTAGGAGAATTGGGGAGCAAGTAATAATATACACCATATATTTATATTATACATATATATACATAAAATTTCGTTCACCCCCTCCTCTTTTTATATTTTTAAGATATTTTTACACTAAATATAATTTTTCCAATGTTTATGATGAAAAATGCCTAAAGAAATGAAAATATAATCTTATACCTTTATGTATATGAATTTTCTTTAAAATATATACATATAAAGTGTAAGATATTTATATATATATAAATCATAATCTTATGACCTAGTATTTAAAAATAATTTTCAAAATAATTATTATAGTGTGAAATGACACATTTTAGTGAAAATGGCAATATCAAGAAAAATAATATAACCCTTATTTATATAACTATAAAAATTCGTGTATATGCCTATATACATGTATATATGTGTGTGTGTTTGAATTTTATGCATTTTATAATTACTAAATGAAGTAGAAAATAATTCAATAATTATGCGTTTTGTAAATAAAAATAGGTATATATTGCAAAGTATATATTGCAATAGAAATTAATCATATAACATTTAAATAATACATATTTAAGCATCAATTAGTATATATATATATATATATCTACATCATCTAAAATACAAAAATGACCTAGGATACCAACAAGATGCAGGTGAGTTGGAAGGGGACTCTCCTGGCTTAACTTGAGGTCTTGGGTTCGAGACCCAGGGAACGCAGCAATACCTTGGTGGGAGCAGCGCCCCCAATTGGGCCCGACAGTGCTGCGGTGGGGATTAGTCTGGGCCAAAGGCCCAGGACACCCTACGGGAAATCAAAAAAAAAAAAAGACCTAGGATATATACATATTTTTGAAAATATACAAATTCATTTATATATACTTCAACATATAAAAATACTATGACTTTATTACAAATAATTCCTATCATTATAATTTTGAAAAATGTATGTATAAAATTATATATGTATATATTGATTTATATGAATATACGTCGAATCAAATGGGTGGTATGCAAACATAATAGTTATTGCACATTTCCCATATAAGATAATAAAATATTAATTTAATCACATAGTTCACATATAAACTAATAATCACATAAAAATTAAATAATTTAATCATATGATTAACTTTTAAAATACCTAGAAATACTGGGTCATTACATCCTACCTTAGTTTCTTCAAAGAAGTGTAGTAGTTTGGAGAGAGTGTGGTGTTTGGAGGAAAAATGAAAGAGAGAATGAGGGTGGCAGCATGGGGCATGGTTTTGGGGCTGTAAAATGGCTGAAAAATAAGGATTGTGAATGTGTAAGGTCTTGTGTATTGATCTTCCAAGTATTAGAGGTAAAGATCTATATATTATATTCATCTAAATACCCCTTCCACACATTTATACATGGTTGTCTATACATACACCTCACTTCACTAACCACCATGTATATGTATGTGGGTATGTGTGTGTGTATATGTAGCTATGTATATCATCACTAATATATAATTATTTATGTATATGAGGCTAGGTTTGAAGAGTGTATTAGTAGAGATATTTTGATAAAATATAGAATAAAATCAACTAAAATAAAAAAAAAACCTATAAAATCTGAAAACTCTTATTTATTAAGTATTTTTATTGTTTATTTCTCAGCAAAACCGAAATTTGGGGTTGAAGAAGTGAAAAGACCCAAATACCCCTTATTTTGCCTTTTTTCGAAAATCGCCCAAAAATAGAAATAAAATTCTAAAAATTCGAAAATTAATTTTATAAGTCAAATAAAATCTAAAATATTTATTTATATTATTATTTTCATTTTTTGATAATAATTAAGCATTTTAAAAATTAGATTTCAAATTAAGAACTTAACGACAATGTTTTTCGAAAACTACTAAAATTTCTCGAAAAATAGGTAAAAGTTGACAATAATTTATTAAATAAATTCTGGGAGTTTAGAAAAATTAAATGCATAAAATTTTAAGAATATTTGGATTTTATAATATTTGCTAAAAATTTATGCAGTAAATGCGCATTTGTTCGAAAATAAAAAGAAATAATAGTTTTGAAGAATAATTTTTATAAAACAATACTTCACAAAATAGTTCTAAAAGAAAATTATTCATCAAAATAATGGACACCCAATGTATAATATAAAATATTTAAATAAAGGATTTTACCGGGTCGTTACAGATAAGGTGTCTAATGAAGCCAATATCCTTAAGAAGCCTAAAAGAGCATTCCAACCACCTTCTTGGCCTATTTTCAGTCCCTGCGGTATCTGAATTTTGCCCCCGAGTCATCAAGAGTGAAGCTGAGCGAGTCCTCCTTGAATTTTATTGGAATAGAATTTGCCAGAAAGTCATGAAGACTCCACTTGAGGAACTTCACCATATAAGACCTGCTGTACAAAGCCTAGTCAATCAAATGAAGGACCACATGAATGACGCATCATCATTAGAGAGCCATCTGGATCAATTTTTTGAGAGTGCTTCCAAATATGCCAAAATTAAGCTAGCTTCCACTTAGAGAGAGGCTCAGGAGGCGCATGAGAAATCCCTTTTACTTGCACAACAATATCTTGAGGAATCAGAGGCAGAAAAACACAAAATAGCTAAGGAGGTGGACGACTTGAAGTGTGACGACCCGAAACCCTTGGCTAGTTATAGAGAAATGCTACAAATACTTGTAATATAGTAAGCTGAAATTTTTTTGTAAAAGTCATTTATTAAACATAGCAAAATACCAAGTACATGATAATAGTCCTAAATACATAATACGACTACACAGACTCGTCTATCACTTCTTCTAGCCAAAAGCTCCAAATCGCCTCTTGCTATCCTCCTCGTTGATAACCTCATTCTCATGTCCGGCTAAAACATTAGATATTTAACAACGTCAACAATCATGTTGAGTAGAAATTTCACTTAACACATAAGGTGCGCGTGTGTGACTTGAACATACATATTTTCACGTTTTTGTATCAACATAAAACATGCCAAATTTCAGATAATGAGAATCATAAGTTGCACATTTTTCTACCGTTTCCGCCTCGACGGGCGACTACCTTATCTCACCGTGCCGTAATTCAATTCCAACCATTACTCCCACCCAACCAAACACTCCAGTGGTCATATCCCGAGCATATGCCAATTTCCTACGACCCACTTCAGGACATGGAACACTCCGTCCATGCAAGGTGGGATTAGGCAACGATGGATGGTGAGAACGTTTAAGACTGGCAAGCCCCCCGTGGCCGCCCGGCCGAACTCAGCCCCATCCACCCCAATCACGTTTTTGGGACCATATACACACAATTTTCAGTATAATCAGTACAATTCCTAGCACAATACACACTGATTTTCAGCACGTTGCACAAAATTTCAGCATAGAGCACAATTTCCAGCTTACACGTTTCAGGTTGCGATCAAGATTTTCAATTCGCAAAATACCTGAATTTCAGTTTAAAACATACTGAAATCACACCCTGGAATTTCCAGCTTTTCAAAAATAGATTTTCAGCTTATAAAATTCGAAATTCCAGCCTTGAAAAACAAGATTTTCAGCTGCGGGAAAAGTAATTCCAGTTTGAAAGCAGAATTTCCAGCTTTGAAAACAATTACAATTTTCAGCTTTTAACACTAAATTTTCGAATTCTAAAACATAAATCAAACCCTAAACACATAGATAAACCCTAAACAAGCATGAAATCTAATTTTTAGCAACATAGATCCAACAGAAACGTTCAATTTTCCAGCGCAATTGTTCATGAGCATACAACATGCGTTTAGCTAAATTATCGTGATATCCTTTCGAACTGAGATGGTAACCAACTTGTGGTTACATCCCATGTCCTAATAGGAGAATAATATGCTAACACTATAAGAAAACTAGCTCATGTATCAAGAGAAATCACTACCTTCTTCTAAAGGGTTTTCTTCTTTTCTTTCTAGGTTTTGAAATAAAGTAGTGCAAGAAGGAGAAAAGGTGAGTTTGTGGGGTAAAATGAACCAAAAAGAGGGAGATATGGGAGTGTGTTTGGCCGGCTGTTTAGGTGAATGAGGGTGGGGTGTTTTATTTTCTTGCACATTTAATTACTTATACTAATGTTAGAAGAAATGGAAGAAATAGGATTAAAATAGGATTGAGTCTTAATCTAATGATACCTTCTTTCCAACTCAATACCCAACTAAGAGGTCTAAGGGTGCTTAGTGGTGGTCTATAAGTGCTTAGTGGTAGTCTAAGTAATCCTTGACCATAAATATATGTACAATTCTAGAGAAGTATATACAAGTGGCTATACAAGTGTACATGGATGGTGATTGGTGTAAGATGGAGACCTAAGGATTAATATCCACCAAGTATTGAATTTGGGCACATATATAAGCTGAAAAACGTCCTCCCCCCTTTAATTTTCTGAAATTATGAGTTATTTCCTATATTTTGGGTATTTTATTGAAAGTATGGAAGAAAATGGTCTTTAGGGGAGACAAATGCAATTTATGCATCCTTTAGGGCTTTTCCTGAAATATAAATACGAAAAATAAATATATATCTATATATACATATATATATTGTTTTATGTCTTAGAAATTTAAATAATTATTCTCAAGATTATTTTATGAAAGTGACACGTTTTTGGTGAAATGACATTTATAAGAATTATAGAGAAAATTCCTAATCTAATGTGTGTACATATATATATATAAACATGTTTAAGTATATATATATACATACTATATTTTTCTTGAATTTTTATGCATGGAAGGATGGTTAACCATCGATTAGAAAATAATCCTATATCGATGCATGTTGTAAATAAAACGAGCACATTTTGCAGAATAATATTGTTTCGTAAATGATGCATATAACATGCAAGTCACGTAAGTCACATACATTTAAGCATATATAATAGAACGTATGAGTGAAAGATCGGGTCCTTACATCCTCCCCTCCTTAAAAGAATTTCGTCCTTGAAATTCGGCTCGATTAATCAAAGAGATATGGATATTTGTCCATCATATCTTCTAGTTTTTCCCATGTAGTTTCTTCAAGATTGTGATATTTCCACAAAACTCTTACTACAGGAATGGAACGATTCCTCAAGGTGCGGTCTCTAACTTCGAGAATACGGATGGGTTCTTCTTCATAAGTTAGATCCTTATCAATCTTGAGAGAGTCGTGGTCTACAATATGTGAAGGATCTGGGTGATATTGCTTAAGCATTGATATGTGAAACACGTTATGAATCTCAGATAGGCTTGGAGGTAACTCTAATCGATATGCTACTTTTCCTATTTTTGCTGATATTTTGAAAGGTCCGACGTATCGTGGTGCAAGTTTTCCCTTTTTCCCAAATCTGGATACTCCTTTCCTGGGTGATACTTTCAAAAATACAAAATTTCCGACTTTGAATTCCAAATCCTTTCGTCTTTTATCCGAGTAACTCTTTTGGCGACTTTGAGCGGCGACCATACGCTTGCGAACTAGTTTTATGACTTCTGTGGTTTCCTGTACCAACTCTGGACCTAGTCGCTTCCTTTCACCAATCTCATCCCAACAATTTGGTGACCTACACTTTCGACCGTAAAGTGCCTCGAATGGTGCCATACTAATGGTCGATTGATAACTATTATTATAAGCGAATTCGGCTAATGGGAGGTGGCGATCCCAACTTCCTCCAAAATCAAGGGTACAAGATCGAAGCACATCTTCTAGGATTTGGATGGTTCTCTCAGATTGTCCATCAGTTTGAGGTGGCGATCCCAATATTGTCGTTTGATGTCTTTGTACATTTTATTAATACCCGGATGTATCGTATATCGGGACTTATGGCCTTCTTCCAAAATTTCTCTTTTGAGACTTTCATCATTCGGGATACATATTCTATCACGAAATCTTAAAATCCCATCATTGGTCATGGTGAATTCTGTAGTTTGTTTGTTATGAGTTTCCTCTGCTATTTTCTTAAGTCCCGCATCTTTTTCTTGGGCTTCTTTAATTTTCTGTAGTAATGCAGGCTGAGCTTGTATGGTGGAACATAAAATACCTATTCTCTTTTCTCTAGGATTCCAATCCAAAATATCTCCCAACAATTTCCATTCTTTGATTGCTATATGGGCTACAGTAGCTTTTCTACTTAAGGCATCCGCAACTTTATTAATCCTTCCCGGGTGGTATAGAATATCGAAATTGTAGTCAGCTATCATTTCCATCCACCTTCTTTGTCTCATATTCAGCTCCTTTTGTGAAAATAAATATTTTAAACTCTTGTGGTCCGTAAATACCTCAAAAGCGGTCCCGTATAGATAGTGTCTCCACTTCTTAAGGGCAAAAACAATAGCAGCTAATTCCAAATCATGGGTTGGATAATTTTCCTCATAGGGTTTCAATTTTCGGGAAGCATAGGCTACCACGCGTCCATTTTGTGTAAGTACGCATCCTAATCCTTCCTTAGAAGCATCTGTGTATACTTTAAAATCATTGTTCCCATTGGGTATAACTAATACTGGAGCGGACACCAATTGATCCTTTAATTTTTGGAAACTAGCCTCGCAATGTTTGTCCCAAATAAATTTTACCCTAGACTGGGTTAACCTGGTTAGAGGACGGGCAATTTTTGAAAATCCTTCAATGAATCGTCGGTAATACCCGGCAAGACCTAAGAAGCTTCGTACTTCGGTAACAGTTGAGGGTGGCTTCCAGTCTGAAATCGATTTTACCTTTTCTGGGTCTACCGAAACTCCCTCTTTGGATATAATATGACCAAGGAATGATACTTTTTCTAACCAAAAGTCGCACTTGCTAAATTTCGCATAAAGTTTATGTTCTCTCAAAGTTTGCAACACTATTCTCAAATGCTCTTTATGGTCTTCTTTAGTCTTTGAATACACTAAAATATCGTCTATAAAGATCACGACAAATTGATCTAAATAGGGTTGAAAGACTCGGCCATTAGATCCATAAATGTAGTAAGTGCATTGGTTAAGCCAAAGGGCATCACTACGAATTCATAATGTCCATACCGACTGTTAAGAGCGGTTTTAGCTATATCTTCTTCTCGAACCCTAACTTGGTAATACCCCGATTTCAAATCCAACTTAGAGTACACGGACGCTCCTTGTAATTGATCGAATAGTTCTTCAATATTTGGTAGTGGGTATTTATTCTTGATGGTAACTTGGTTTAGGGGCCGATAGTCGATACAAAGTCGTAAAGTTCCATCTTTCTTTTTGACAAATAAAACAGGGGCTCCCCAAGGTGAAACACTAGGCCGAATAAATCCTTTGTCTACTAATTCCTATAGTTAAGTTTTGAGTTCCTTTAATTCGGCGGGCGCCATCCTATACGGAGTTTTAGAAATGGGAGCGGTTCCGGGTAGTAGCTCAATACTAAAATCAATGTCTCTAGCTGGGGGTAGACCCGGTAGGTCATCAGGAAATACATCTACAAATTCGCTTATTATTAGGACATCTTCTAATTTTTTCTTATCTTCCTGTTTATTTAATACGTACGCTAGAAAGGCCTCATTTCCTTTTCTAAGCAACCGATAGGCTTTTAGGGCGGAGATAATTGGGATGGAAAGAGAAAATTTATTTCCTATTATCTCGACTACGGGTTGGTTAGGTCTACATAACTGTACTTTCTTATTGTGACAATCTATTTGGGCGTAATGAGATTCTAACCAATCCATCCCTAATATAACATCAAAGTCATTCATGGGTAGCAATACTAAATCGACACTCATTGTTTTTGCCACTATCACTAACTTACAGTTCCTATAAATCAAGTCGGTTGTCCACGAAGTGCCCATAGGAGTACTTACTTCTAACTCGTATGATAAAATTTCAGGTTGAAGCTTTAAACTAGAAAAGAATTGACAAGATATATAAGAATGCGTTGAACCGGGATCAATTAAAACTTTAGCTAAATGGTGGCAAATCGAAAGCGTACCTTCCACTACTGTGGGTTCAGAAGTTTTCTCCTAGTTTATGGCGAAGACCTTGCCTTGCACCCGTGGTTTTTCCCCGCGGTTCCCATTCCCTTTGGCAACTCGTCCTTGAGAGGGTGCTTGTGAAGGTCCTCGGTGTGGACAATCTTTAAGAAAATGGTCACTACTCCCACATCGGATACACTTTCTTACCTTGATCCAACATTGATTTTTGGTGTGGTTTAGCTTACCACAATAGGTACATGAAGTGTGCGGTGGCGGGGGACCATTAGGGTTTGGTCGTGAACCTGATAAATTTGTCCGGGCCATCTTATTATTTCTTCCAAAATTTCGTCCAGTAGGGCTTCCTATAGGTAAGGGTCTTACAAATTGTCCCCGTTTTACTCTCAGTTGCTCCATCGTGCTTTCTACTTTCAACGCAGTTTCTACGGCCGTAGTATATGTTTGGATCTGCACCGGAGCTAGCTTATCTTGTATCTCCATCCTTAAACCACCAACAAATTTCCATATTTTCCTTTCTTCACTTTCGATGAAATAGGGAGCAAACCTAGCTAATCGGGTAAACATCGCCTCATATCTGGCCACACTTAACTCTCGTTGTTCTAGATTTAAAAACTCTCTTTCTCGTTTCTCTTGTACGACTCGAGGGACGTATTGCTTGTTGAATTCTTGGACAAAGTTCGCCCACGTACGCGGAACCCTCGTTTCTTCCCACTTTTGACTAACACGCTTCCACCAGTGTCTCGCATCCTCTTCCAGTCTAAAAGTGGCTAAAATAACTTTTTTCTCTTCTCCACACGACACGACTTCAAAAACCTTTTCTATGACCTCCAACCAATTGGTGGCCTTAACATCGTCCGGTTCTCCCTTAAAACTCGGAAGTCCCAACTTAAGGAAATTGGCAATGGCATCATTGGTGGCCTCCACATGATTATTATTATTGTTTTGATTCTCGAGAATAGTGGTGATTCTTTCTACTATCGCCGTAAGTTGTTCGTCCGAGTTTCCATTATTTGTGCGTGTTCCCGAGGTTCCATTATTTACACGTGTTCGTCTAGTTGCCATCTACACCATAAGAGAGCTATCTTAGTAATATGAATATACTCCTTTTATTTCACATATATATAAGGTTAACATATTTACATGAGGAGGAAGTTAAGTGCGTACATAAAAAAACATAGTAAGCAAACGCAAAATACAAGCACCGACTATACAATCTACTAGCCAAAATACTACGGTGCTTTCTAAGCCTTCCAAAGGCTAAACCATCTTCAAAAAGCTAACCATCTATCCTAGTCGAGATCATACGGAGCAAGTCAACTACCATCCCCGGAGTTTATGTTTACTACATCCGGGTTTGGTTCCGGCAACAAATTCTCCTCAATAATCCCTAGGAGATCCCTAACCATGATGTACACAAACCCAAGAGTGCTTTGGTAGTGTTGATGGATCTGGTATATGTGGTTTTGCGCGCCTTCTAGACTAAGGCGCGTGTGATACAACTCCTCTTGCAACTTCTCATGCTTCTCTTCAAGTAACCTTAGCTCTACCAACAGCTCATCCACTTGGGGTGGGTGAAAACGGACTGAGGAAATTCGAGAAGCTCCACACGGGTACCTTGACCTACGAGTAGACGATTCTCCCGAATAGGCCATTCCTACACACAAGTTCAAAAGTTAAACAATTCATGATTCAAAAATTTGTACATCCCAAAACCTAGTGCTCTGATACCACTTGTGACGACCCGAAACCCTTGGCTAGTTATAGAGAAATGCTACAAATACTTGTAATATAGTAAGCTGAAATTTTTTTGTAAAAGTCATTTATTAAACATAGCAAAATACCAAGTACATGATAATAGTCCTAAATATATAATACGACTACACAGACTCGTCTATCACTTCTTCTAGCCAAAAGCTCCAAATCGCCTCTCGCTATCCTCCTCGTTGATAACCTCATTCTCATGTCCGGCTAAAACATTAGATATTTAACAACGTCAACAATCATGTTGAGTAGAAATTTCACTTAACACATAAGGTGCGCGTGTGTGACTTGAACATACATATTTTCACGTTTTTGTATCAACATAAAACATGCCAAATTTCAGATAATGAGAATCATAAGTTGTACATTTTTCTACCGTTTCCGCCTCGACGGGCGACTACCTTATCTCACCGTGCCGTAATTCAATTCCAACTATTACTCCCACCCAACCAAACACTCCAGTGGTCATATCCCGGGCATATGCCGATTTTCTACGACCCACTTCAGTACATGGAACACTCCGTCCATGCAAGGTGGGATTAGGCAACGATGGATGGCGAGAACGTTTAAGACCGGCAAGCCCGTTGCCGCCCGGCCGAACTCAGCCCCATCCACCCCAATCACATTTTTGGGCCCATATACACACAATTTTCAATATAATCAGTACAATTCCTAGCACAATACACACTGATTTTCAGCACGTTGCACAAAATTTCAGCATAGAGCACAATTTCCAGCTTACACGTTTCAGGTTGCCATCAAGATTTTCAATTCGTAAAATACCTGAATTTCAGTTTAAAACATACTGAAATCACACCCTGGAATTTCCAGCTTTTCAATAATAGATTTTCAGCTTATAAAATTCGAAATTCCAGCCTTGAAAAACAAGATTTTCAGCTGCGGGAACAGTAATTCCAGTTTGAAAGCAGAATTTCCAGCTTTGAAAACAATTACAATTTTCAACTTTTAACACTGAATTTTCGAATTCTAAAACATAAATCAAACCCTAAACACATAGATAAACCCTAAACAAGCATGAAATCTAATTTTTAGCAACATAGATCCAACAGAAACGTTCAATTTTCCAGCGCAATTGTTCATGAGCATACAACATGCGTTTAGCTAAATTATCGTGAAATCCTTTCGGACTGAGATGGTAACCAACTTGTGGTTACATCCCATGTCCTAATAGGAGAATAATATGCTAACACTATAAGAAAACTAGCTCATGTATCAAGAGAAATCACTACCTTCTTCTAAAGGGTTTTCTTCTTTTCTTTCTAGGTTTTGAAATAAAGTAGTGCAAGAAGGAGAAAAGGTGAGTTTGTGGGGTAAAATGAACCAAAAAGAGGGAGATATGGGAGTGTGTTTGGCCGGCTGTTTAGGTGAATGAGGGTGGGGTGTTTTATTTTCTTGCACATTTAATTACTTATACTAATGTTAGAAGAAATGGAAGAAATAGGACTAAAATAGGATTGAGTCTTAATCTAATTATACCTTCTTTTCAACTCAATACCCAACTAAGGGGTCTAAGGGTGCTTAGTGGTGGTCTATAAGTGCTTAGTGGTAGTCTAAGTAATCCTTGACCATACATGTATGTAAAATTCTAGAGAAGTATATACAAGTGGCTATACAAGTGTACATGGATGGTGATTGGTGTAAGATGGAGACCTAAGGATTAATATCCACCAAGTATTGAATTTGGGCACATATATAAGCTGAAAAACGTCCTCCCCCCTTTAATTTTCTGAAATTATGAGTTATTTCCTATATTTTGGGTATTTTATTGAAAGTATGGAAGAAAATGGTCTTTAGGGGAGAGAAATGCAATTTATGCATCCTTTAGGGCTTTTCCTAAAATATAAATACGAAAAATAAATATATATCTATATATACATATATATATTGTTTTATGTCTTAGAAATTTAAATAATTATTCTCAAGATTATTTTATGAAAGTGACACATTTTTGGTGAAATGACATTTATAAGAATTATAGAGAAAATTCCTAATCTAATGTGTCTACATCTATATATATATAAACATGTTTAAGTATATATATATATATACATACTATATTTTTCTTGAATTTTTATGCATGGAAGGATGGTTAACCATCGATTAGAAAATAATCCTATATCGATACATGTTGTAAATAAAACGAGCACATTTTGCAAAATAATATTGTTTCGTAAATGATGCATATAACATGCAAGTCGCGTAAGTCACATACATTTAAGCATATATAATAGAACGTATGAGTGAAAGATCGGGTCCTTACATGAAGACTCAACTTCTGCAAATTACCAAGCAACAAGAAGAGCTAAAGAAGCAACTCGTGGATCTGGGCAAAGTGGAAGAAGCAACAAGTTTGTCACTTCGCAAAGCTGAAGAGAACTTATCCGGGATTGAAAGAGATGTAGCTACTCGGCGAGAGACTACCTTGGAGATTGAGAACACCCCTTGTATGTCCACCAAAGAAGTCGAGGCTTTGAAGAGAATGGAGGCTTTACTTGAAGAGTCTAGCAAGGACTTGCCATCTTTTGACTTGTTTTCGTGAACATTTTGGCTTAGCTATACATTTTTTTTTTTTTGATGTTTTCTTCCACCTTGTAAATGAAATATTCAAAATGCAAAAAAAGTCGGGTTCTCTTTTATTCTCATCACTGCAATCTATATGCCTATTTTTCCTTTTATTTTCGTTGTTTTTTTATAGCCCAACATAAGCATTTAATGAGACATTATCGAACTGATGAAATAAATCATTAAATCACTTATACACTTATCGCCTCGGATTGACTAGGACATCATTAAGAACAAACAATATTTATTGAAAACATATGACTGAACTTGGAATAATTACCAAGCTGCCTACGTACCCTATCAAGGGATCAAGTCACTACGTAGTTCAATTGTTTATTCTTTTTTTTTTTTGTTGGGGTGGGCCTTTCACAGTTTATACTCATGCGGGCCAGGAGTATCCATTGCTTAGCCACCCTGAACCAGGTGGAGTATTTTTTATATTTAGCCACATGCAATACCTTCAGTGGACTATGTTAGCAGTTTAACCACGTGCATTACCATTGGTGGATACCGTGCACAGTTTATACTCATGCGGGTCAGGAGTGACGCAGTTTAGGCTCGTGCATCAGGAGCTATATGCCGCTTTAGGGGTAATATCTTTTCAAAAAATTTTCGTTGATGGGACCAATACGCAACCCGTCTTTATCAACTAGCTTGTAAGCACCACTTGTATACACCTTTTTGACCACGTGAGGACCATCCCACTTTGACATAAATTTATTTCCCACTCTCTGTGTGATGGTGATGGGTCTTCTTACTGCCAGGACCAAGTCGCCTACTTGAAATGTTCTCGGACGGACCTTTTTGTTGAACGCCCTTGTCATGCGAGCTTGGTAGCATTCAAGGTGTTGTTGTGCATCAAGCCTTTTCTCATCTAGTGCCTCCAACTCCTCGAGTCTAAGATGAGCATTGTCTTCAGCAGTGAGTCCTTCTTGAATGGCTATGCGGAGTGAAGGTATTTGACTTTCGAGAGAGAGCACAGCCTCAACGCCATATACCAAAGAATATGGAGTGGCCTGGGTGGCAGTTCGATGTGTTGTCCAGTATGCCCATAAAGCTTCCCCAACTTTCTCATGCCAATCTTTCTTGGATTTTGACACGACTTTCTTCAAAAGATTTCATAGAGTTTTATTGAACGCTTCAGCCAAGCCATTTGCAGCAGTATTATACATGGAGGAATTGTGCTGCTTGAACCCATACTGAAGACATAGCTTATCCATCAACTTATTGTAGAAAGGCTTTTTGTTGTCGGTGATAATGTACCGAGGCACTCCATACCTGAAAATTAAATTGCGACGGATGAACTCAACTACAGTTTCCTTCTTCGCTTCTTTCAACGGGATCGCCTCAGCCCATTTAGAAAAGTAATCTGTAGCAACCAAAATATAAGCCTGCCCGCCAGAAGACTTGGGAGTTATTGGCCCCACCACATCAAGATCCCATGCATCAAATGGCCATGAAGCGACTGTAAGGTGTAGAGGTTCTGGAGGTTGGTGTATGAGGTTAGCATGCATCTAGCAAGCCTCACATCTCTTTGCGAAGTCCAAATAGTCTTTAACCATCATGGGCCAATAATAGCCCATCCTTCTGATTCAAAAATGGAGCTTCGGACCTGATTGATGAGCTCCGCACACTCCAGCTTCGGTCATAGCTTCAACTGCTTCTTCATCACCTAAGCAGCGTTGGTAGTTACCTTCAAACGATCGTCGATACAATATATCTTTGTATATGATGAAGCGAGACGATCTCCGTCGCACCTCTGTTTTATGGCGCGGGTTTTGTGGCAGCTTTCCGTGCTTCAAGTACTCAATCAACAGTGTTCTCCAGTCATCATCTTCACATATTGCGACTGATGTGGCCATCGAATCTTCGTGATTTGGCTCATCTAACGACGGCAACACCCATCTGTTACATACTGGCACATTCGTTGTTTCACCTTCTGATAGTGCCAGAGTAGTAGCTAGATTGGCTAGCGCATCGGCCATTCTATTTTCTTTTCTAGGGATGTGCCTTAGGTTAATATTTTCAAATTTTCTCGCCAAGCTTGAGGCTTGTCGGAAATAAGGAATGAGATCTTCCTTTTTGACTTCATATTCATTCAAAATCTGATTGATAATTAGTTTCGAATCACCATAGACCTCGAGATCAGTAATTTCCATTTCTACAGCCATCTGGAGCCCAAATATCAATGCTTAGTACTCAGCCACATTATTAGAGCACAACTCGCCCAGTACAAATGAATATGTCAAGACTAGCTTTTCTGGGGAGACAAAAACAACCCCTGCCCCAGCTCCATCGACTCTGGCTACTCCATCGAAAAACATCATCCATGCCGGCAAGATTTCGATAAAGAGTACATCTTCGTCAGGAAGAGAGTCGGATAGTTCCCACTCTGTTGGAATTGGATGGTCTGTAAGAAAATTGGCGAGTGCTTGCCCTTTGACGGCCTTTTGTGGTACGTATATGATGTCATATTGGTTAAATATGACAGACCATCTAGCCAGTCTCCCTGAAAGTACCGGCTTTGACATCACAAATTTGACGGGATCTGCACGAGAGATGAGCCGGATGGGATATGCTTCTAAGTAATGTTTTAACTTTTTAATTGCATAAAACAAAGCCAAACATATCTTCTCAATTGGGGAGTATTTCATCTCATTCTCCGTCAACCGGCGGCTTAGATAATACAAGGCCATTTCTTTTCCGTCTTCATTTTCTTGAGCCACCAGAGCACCAATTGAACTTTCTTGAGCATCAATATATAATATGAGCGGTTTTCCCAATGTTGGAGCTCCCAAGACTGGTGGGTTTGCCAGGTGCTTCTTTATACTTTCAAAGGCATTTTGGCATCCTTTATCCCACACAAATGGGGCATCTTTTTTCATCAGATGGCTAAACGGCTGACATCGTCCAGCAAGATTTGATATGAACCTTCTGATAAATGCGAGATTACCTTGTAAACTTCGTGGTTCCTTAAGATTTCTCGACGCAGGCATTTTTTGAATTGCATCTATCTTGGCCGGATCAACTTCAATCCCGCGATGGCGTACTATAAAACCAAGGAATTTGCCTGAGGTTACGCCAAAAGCACATTTGAACGGGTTCATCTTCAATCTGTATTTTCTTAGCCGATCAAAAACCACTCGAAGATCCGCTAAGTGATCACTTCTCCTTTTTGTTTTGACGACAAGATCATCCACATAACACTCCGCCTTATCGTGAAGTATGTCGTCAAAAATATTTTGCATGGCGCGTTGGTAGGTGGCGCCTACGTTCTTTAGTCCGAAAGGCATGACTTTATAAGAGTAAATGCCCTTTGGAGTGAGAAATGCCGTGCATTCCTCATCTTCTGGGCCATTCTGATCTGATTATATCCCGATGACCCATCCATGAAAGATAAAGCTTCATGTCCCGTGGTAGCATCAATCATGAGCTCGATGATTGGAAGCGGGAAGTCATCCTTTAGCCATGCCTTGTTCAGATCTCGGAAGTCAACACATATACGTATTTGGCCGTTCTTCTTCTTGACAGGCACTATGCTAGAGATCCAAGTTGGGTATTTGACCTCTCTGATAAAACCAACATTAATAAACTTGTTAACCTCGACCTCGATAAGCGGGACTAGTTCCGGACGGAGTATCCGTTGTGATTGCTTCACCGGCCTTGCTCCATGTTTTATCCCAAGATGATGAACTGCAACCTTCGGGTCCAGTCCAGGCATTTCCTCGTATGTCCAAGCAAAAACATCTCTATATTCAGCTAAGAGCTCGATATACTTGCCTTTTTCCTCGGAACTTAGAAGTGGGCTGACGAATACAGGTCGTGGCTCTTCTATTGTCCCTAGATTCATTTCTTCCAACTCATCCACAGTTGCTTGTCCACCATCTTCAAGTTGTGGAGGGGCTTCCTGGATGTCATCTTCGGAAGCCTCGGAGGCCGAATCCTCGTCAATTGAGATGTGGTTGCTTGTTTGCACTTCTTCGGTCATATCCCTATCGTCAGATTGCACACTTGGGTCATAGTCGTTAGAGACTCTAGACATTTTGTATGCAACGATCCATCTCGATGTTCCACTTATGTTTATGACTGGGCATAGTTCCAGCTTCCAACCTAAGCTACCTAGTGCCTGCACGAAGCCAGCTCTGATCAACTTCTTCAACTCCCTTATAGCTCGATGTGGAGCCTTTG
>CM047884.1:3138887-3279906 GCA_026212405.1 Petrea volubilis | reverse complement strand
CAAAGAACTTGATCCACGAAAAGTTTGAGATTCACGGTGGAGGTACCATCATTCTCATTGTTTCCTGGCCAAGTCTTTCCATTTCTTGGCTTGCCTCCTCATTTCTTCTCCGTGTTCTACCACATCCATAACACATATCAACAAGCATCTTTGATCTCATCAGCCTCCACAAACTCGATCTTGGGGCTTTAGCAGCCTCAGCCCAGTCCCCCAATAATCTTGTTGTAAGTTTGGCATTTGTACCTTGGCAGTCCACTGTGGGAACGACACGACAGGCACCCCCGAAACAAGACTTTCAAGCGTCGAATTCCAACCACAGTGCGTCACGAAACTTCCCACAGAGGGTGTGATAGAACCTCGACTTGGCTACACCAATGCACAATCTTGCCTTGTTTCTCCAATCCTTTCTACAGCTCAGCTTTCTCATGTCTAGTCTTCGCGCAGTTTTCCGTGCCTCTAATCACCCACAAGAAGGGTCTCCACTTTTTAACCCCTTTGGCTATCTCCTCCATTTGTGTTTTAGGCAGCTCGGAATAGCTGCCAAAGGCTATGTATATTACAGATAGTTTCTCTTGTAGTCCAACCATTGTATATTCTGTAGACTTGTTCTCTATTAAGTCACCTCCGAACGACGTGTCGGAAGGTTCCTTTTCGTCTAGAAATGCAGAGGGAATCAAGGGCCCTATTGACATCAACTTGTACTTGTCTATGACCCTCAAAGGCTCGGGCTCTAAGGCATGAAATGTATTCAAAAGGACGATCTCAGTCGATGGGCTATTCAAATTCTCCCGATCGAGTATCTCAAAATTCTCCAGAAATGTTGGAAGTGCAAAATCATAAATACTAGGATTCGAAGCATGGAAGAACGATGGCAAATCACTAGCATCCAATGCCGGTAGTCCAGGAAGCTCAATAACGCACAATAATTATATTATATATATATATATTATAGTGATCAAGAATCAGTTGACAATGTAGATGACAAGTAGTAAGAAACAAGAACTTTTATTCGTTCTGCTCATAATAATGTTTATCATGTAAGATCTTTTATTTTATTACAAGAATTATCTATTTAATTGTCACAAACATTGATTAGTGACACCCTATTCTCACAAACAAATGCAAACTATATTTATAACAAATATCTCTGGCCACTCCATTGTCACTTTAGGACATCACTAATTTTCAACTTTGCTAATTCTTTTTTTTTCCGTCAGATTTGTGAAAATTACTTTTGTGATAAATATATATATATATATACACACACTACAAAATGAATAAATTTATAACAATATAATAAGTGATAATCAAAAAATTATCATTAATTATATCTATTTGGTGACAACAAATTGATATGTCACAAAACATAATATGTACAATGTCAATAATGACAACTTATTATAAAAAGTGGTGGCAATGTATGTAAAATGATAATTAATGACATACATATTCTTACAACTTATTGACAAGAAATCTAATTACAAAATTCTAATAACTATTTTTTGTCATCAAGTTATCAGTATAAATATGTTAACTATTTTATTGTCATCAAGTTATCAGTATAAATATGTTACTAGTTATTAACGATGACAATTAAAATATTATTTTTTATCATCATTGAATTATATTGTGACAACATAAAAATTATTATCACCAAAAAAAATTCATTATGACAAAATAGAATATATTCACTTTATACACTCATGGATAACAATTTTTATATTGTCACTTTTAAATTTGTCAATAATATTACTTTTTTTTTGTAGTGTATATATATATATATTTTCACAACTTAATATAATTATTAATGCACGAATTAAGAACAACAACTTGTTAAATCATTATCTAATTAAAATGTCGCCACTAACTTTCTGTTTTCTGGAAGTGTAACTCCATGCCCCCCGCAGCAACATCAAAGTAGTTGTTGAATAGTAATAGTAAACCCCGAACAGAATGGCTGGTTGAATCCAGAGAAGAGTGACGGGAACTCGAAGCTGCTGAGCCACGTGACCAGCCCAAGGACAAGAAGAGTGTAGATTACCCGTGTAAAGATGTGCACTGCTGGGCTTTCATCACGTCTTCGACTGCCTTGCTGCCGTGGATTCTGAGAGCGGACATGAAATTCGGCGCCTCGTCGTTCGACCACCGTCGTCGTAGCCGTCGCTAAAGGAGACGAAGTGGATTAGGGGATAGAGTGATATTGATGAAGGAGTTTTGGTCATGCGGCGTATGGCGGACAGGCTGGTCAAGAAGGTGACCTCAATCCCCAGTTTAGCGAGGCGCTTTGCGAACTGCAGAGACGGATTGATATGGCCTTGGGCTGGGAAAGTGAACAGCAGGACATGTTTGTTGTTCATCATTTCGGCAAATAGAAGGTTTGGTTTGTTTCTGTGGCGGTACGTCTGTGGTTTAATTAGCTTCTTTTGTGGGGTTAGCCTTAGATGGCTTATCAATAATAAGTTCGGATTTTTATTGTATAATGTGTTATACTTTTTATTATAGTCATCAATATATGTCATATGTATTGATGAGCAATAGTGATGAGGAAAAAAGAAAAATTGATGATATAAAAAAAATATAAATATTCTCTTTTCTTATCTCAATCTTTCATTAATATATATGACGTGTATTGATGAATATAATAAAAAAACAATAGCACAATTTATAATAGAGGATTCAAACTGATCAATAATTAGGCGTGTCAACTGAGATGGGTTCGAATCGAGTTAAGATATGAATATAACATTAAAAAAAATATCAATTCAAACTTGACCCAATTCAATGTTTAATTCGAAATGTCCAACCTAAACCTAATTTGATTGGGTTAGAAATGACTTAATTCACTTTCTAGTCACTCAACAATCTAACCTAATCTGATCCAATCATATCCATTACTATTATAATTTTTTAATAAAAATAAATCTTATCACAAAAGAATTATAAAAAACCTACAAAAAGAAATATAAAAAAAGAGATCCATTTAAAATCTTAAGATGAAGACTATATCAGCATAAATGCCATCATGAATTCTAAATTTTTACATAATCATAAAATTAGTTGAAAAGTTCTATTGATAGGGTAGGAATTTCTTAAATAAGTTACAACAAACTTAAATAACTAACGAGAAAAAAAATACTATACTTTATAAGCTATTAAAAAAATGATCTTTAACAATTATTTATTTTATGTTTTAAAAAAATTATATTATCAACAATTAATAAATTACTTTTTGCCTTCAACATTAGTTATATTCCTTGCTAGTAATTTCCTAAATCATAGAAAATATAATATGTTTTAACTAATTAAAAATAAATAATCCTTAGTCTCTAATAAATTAAAATGCCAATTTAAACTTTAAAGACTAGAGTTTTTGTTGCATTCTTCCAAGAAGGATCATAACATAATCTTTATATACTAGGCCATTGACATTCTTCATAGCAAATATAATTTGAGTCCTTTTTTGTCCCTTTATGAATGGTTTAAGAGTACTACATATATGTTGTTAAAAAATCTAAATTGCGAAGCCAAATATTAAACTAATAGGTATGAAAAGGTCAAGCAAATAAAAACAATGATATATATGATAACTAAATATATTATTTCAATTCTTACGTTTTTTTAAGTATCGCAAGACTATAACTACATTGTTAAATTGTTCTAGATAAAAAGAATATTTAAACTCTTACTCAATTATATTAAATATTTTTCAAGTTTAATCCCATTATTTACTTTAGTAAAAATGAATTAGTTTTTATTTATTTTTAAATGCAGTAATAATTTTTTTAAAAAAATAGTGCTAAAGAGAGAAAATAAAATTAAGTAAGAATAAAAAAATATTGATATCGACGGTTCAAGAATAAAATTATAAACTAAGGGAAGAATAAACAAAAATCCTAACTCATATTGGGTCGGGTTGGCTAGTTGGGTTGAATCGGATTTGGACGATTTGAGTTTCATTTTTCGGTTACTTAATTTGGGTTGATCCGAACCCAATTCATTTTATTTTATTTTTCAGGTTAATTTGTTTGTTAATTCAATTCAAGCCTGAAAACTTCCAAATCAAATCTGTTTTTTTTTTTTTTTTGGGTCATGTTCAAATCATCGAGTCGGATTGATTAAATTTGACACCCCTACGATCATGCTCTATATCGTTATTATTATCATTCGGTTGATTAATGATCGATATATACAAGTTTTTAAATGGTATTCCACCTTAATATACATCATATATTCAATAAGTGAACTATGAAATGCCACTGAAAAGTGACAAAAGTTTGACTCGTAAAATACTACAACCGTTTGGAAAATGTTATAGAGAAAGATTTGTTTTTTTGCTTTTTCCTTCGGGTTTGCATTGCCATTTTAAAAGAATAGTATCATTACGGGGTGTTTTGAAAAATTTTAAAATAGCACTTTCCTGTTTTTAATTTCAAAAAGCTACTTTAATGTTTGATTTTATAACTTTTGCTTAAATTAAGTTGAAAAAAATAGAAACTGAGAAGATGGGAGGAAGCTGCTTCTAGCAGCTTAATGTAATTGTCTGTTTCTTGGTATTTTCGTAAATAAATTGAACTTTTTGAACTGTTTTTTCTACCAACTTTTGATTGCATTTCACTTTTATTTCCAAACACTCCACACTTTTACTATCAATTGTTAACTATTATTTTCAAATACAACCAACTTTTTTTTACTCATTTTTTTTTTCAATTTTTTCAACAACTCTAACTTCTTCAAGAGCAAAAGTAATTCCAAACACCCTCTACATGATTTGATGTCATTGACTAATTTGTACGGATAAATACAAAAACTCTTTAAAGTAATATCCAAAAAAGTTATAAATTAATTTTTAGCTAAAAATTGATTTCACTATTTTTTATTTCGATATAGTCAAAATAGTTTTTGATATCTAATCGTGAGTAGTTTTATTTGCCTAACTAATATACTTGTATAAAAATCCTTTTGCTCATCAATAAATATAAGTATTTAATATATTTTGCTTATTTATTTAGTTTAAAATAATTACATTTCATGCTTTTTAAGTTTAAGAAAAAGTTTTTCATAATCTATATGTCTTAAAGTTTGATTGAAATATGACTTATTATCGTAATTTTTGAATACATGTTGATTTTTTCTGAATAATTATAAATAATAGTTTTGTATGTGTTGTAAGACTTCATGTGTTCGTTTTTTTTTTTTTTTTATAAATACATACATCATCGATGTACACTTATTAAAATACTGGAATCTTATTATTTTTCGAATTATTATTGATGTGGCCAAATCCGCCCTGGCCACGTGCGCTCCTCCTCAGCTTACACGTCGGATCCAAGTCAGCGCATGCCGCCATCCCCCTATCGCCGCGTGTCAGGCCTATCCCGATCAGGCCCTTGACGGCCTTGTTCGGCCAGAGTTCACCACATCTCCTGACTCAAGGCTCTCCCCGATGTAAATGGCATGTTCGATGTCGACGAGGCTTCATTCTCGGGGTCAATGCTCTGAGATCCTCCTCGAACGAGGAATGCATCCCACGCGCCCACAGCGCGTCATGGTGAACGCCCGTCACCAGCAACGGGATTGGGCCACCTAATTCTTGTCCGGCCCACCTATTTTTTATTATTATAAATAGTACGACCACTATTCATGTGGTAAGACAACTTTATCTACCGATACGCTGAATATCACTTGTGTTCACCTGCCCGAATTCTGACTTGAGCGTCGGACGGTCTTCGCCGGAGACACTTCCGGCTAGTCTCACGTGTGCTCCATCCTTGCAGAATAGGACCCGACCAGCATTCAGACACCCCCTACTACTCGGATATACCTGACCGGATTCGGACACTTGCTCCCAGGACGAAATGACGTGTACCGCAGAACAAAATCGACCACATCATTTTGGCGCTAGAGGAAGGGTTTCTATTCGAGCAAGTGAGAAAATGGTTAACACACGAAGGACCGAACAGAGTCAGGGGCCCCGCAAACCACCGCCCATCCTCTGTTCCCGAAACTCACGTCATCCCACCTCACGCTGCCCCGCAAGCCATCGGGCCAGCACTTCACGCCTCCCGCCGACAGAACCTCGTCGTTCTGACGGCTGATCAGTTCAATACGCTCCTACACGAGATCAGGCGGATGAACCCAGTCCCCGCCCCGGCTGCCATGCTGAAGACCCTCATCCGATGAGGGAGGAAATTCGCCCCCCGCGAGGCGTTCGGGCAACCGACGCCGAGCGGGATGACGCGCGGGTGCGCGAAACGGACCCCCACGACAAGGGAGGTCCGCAGAGAGAGAGCGGCCCCCGCCTCCTCGACCGGCGGAGGAAGTTGACGAATCCTCTGTGGGGCGTCCTCAGGTCATCCTGCACGGATCACAGAGAACGGTTGGAAGAAATCTCCCACCAGGCCACGGAGATCCAGCGGAGGATCGACGAGGTCCGCCGCGGAGAAAGATCCCGTGATGATGTGGGGAACTTTCGCATCGGATGGAAGACCTTAACCGGAAGCTCGAGGAGGGTATCTCACCGCTCCGGACAGGGGGTCGGCTCAGCGATACTTTGTGCCGGACGAGGCAGACCCGCTAAGCGCAGACCTTCAACGAGCCCGAGCACCCAGAGGTGTCCCGAATCCGACCGACTTGCCCCGATACAATGGAGAAGCGGATCCCAAAGAAACCTAATACAATTCAAACACCGCATTGCGCGTGCACATGATCGACGATGACTTCGCCGCGAAGGTGCTGGTTACGACTTTTCAGGGAGTAGCCTCGCAATGGGACGTCCGCCAAGCCCCAGGTTCGATCAGAAGCTTCGCCGATTTGGCGATAAGTCGTCAACCATTTCCAGACGAAAAGCCTAGCGAAGCTGCCCCCAGTCCCATTTGCATAAGTTCGACAAAAGGAGGGCGGTCTCTGAGGGACTTCTTTAACCGATTCAACACCGAGCTGCTCAAGGTCGAAAGCGTCCAGATGGACTTCCTCCTCGACGTAATCATGGGGGGCCATCCGAAATCAAGCATGCTCGGACCATTGGCCAGGAAGCGCCCGGCCACCATGAAGAAAGTCATGTCCATCGCTCAACAATACATGAATGTCGAGGACATGAGGTTTAAAAGGAGGCCAGAGGTCGGGGAAAGGAAGGCCGACGATGAGACAACGAGCTCACCCCGTTGGTCATGTCGAGGAAAGAGATCTTCGCCACAATCAACGCCAGCGACCCGACGGTTTTCCGAAACCAAGGAAGATCCAGGACGTGGACGGAGCCCCCCGAGAGGAAACAAATATTGTGCATTCCACAAGCAAGTGGGAAATCATGACACGAGGGCTGCTATGCCCTCAAGAAGGAATACAGCGCCTCATCGACCTGGGCCGTCCGGAGATCAAGAAATACGTGAAAAGGCAAGGACAGGGTCGCCAGGGTGAGGGAAGCCGCCGACGTAACTCCCCGTCCTCCATGGACGATGAACACGAGCCGCCGAAGAGGACTCGGTCTCGCTCTCCTCGACGAGATTACACGCCATCCGGTCGGGACGACAAACAGCCTGCCACACAGGATAACCTCCCGTCAGGGGATGAGTCCACACCATCTGCGGGAGGACCTAGTGGTGGAGGACACTAAGAGCAGAAGAAGACAGGTGGAGAGGCTGCCTCGACCAGGCCCGATACCGTATCGAAGAGCGCTACTACCATGAGAGGCTGCACGTCAACACCGTATCAGAGGCAGCGACGCCGACGTCGGAGTCACTCGAATTCTCCGACCTTGATCTTGCACACATCCCGAAGACAGAAGGACTGGAGGACACACGGATTACCCAATGGTCATTAATTTGGACGTAGCCAACTACTCCGTGGCAAAGACCCTGATCGACAATGGGAGCTCCGCCAACATCATCTTCGCCAACACTTCGCCAAGATGGACTTAGGAAGATACACGCTCTCCCCCGTACAGACCCCTCTCGTTGGCTTTGGGGGTTCCGAGGTGGTCCCTCTCGGATGATTCAACTCCCCACCTCGTTGGGGGAGGCCCCGAGAAGAAAGACTATGATGGTCCAGTATCTAATAGTTGATGCCGTTTGCTTACAACATCATCCTCGGGCGACCCGCTCTTAATGCGTTTAGGGCGGTGGTGTCCACGTACCACTTAAAGATGAAGTTCCCACGCCCGCGGGGTCGGGCAAGTCACATGTCGGATCCTGGACGCCTGGAAGTGTTACTCGGCCTCCGTCGAAGGGAAGAAGACTCCGGCACCCCCCCGACTAGTCGAAGCAGCACCGCTCACGAATGGACGTCCCCGAGTCCTCCGAAATCGACCCCAAAGCGGAGGAGGCTAGAGGAAGAAAAGATGACGCCAGCGGAAGAGTTCAAGACAATCCACCTCGTAGAGGGCGATCCATCCAAGACCACCCGGGTAGGATTGACCTCGACCCGCATCACGAGGTCATGTTGGTCGATTTCCTCCGGGCAAATGCCGATGTCTTTGCTTGGAAGGCTCAGACTTTCCAGGAATCGATCCCGAAGTCATTGTTCATCGCCTCAACGCGGACCCATCGTTCAGGTGGTGAGGCAGAAAAGAGGATATTTTGTGAAGCTCGAAACCGGATCATCGAGGAGGAGGTCAACAAGCTCCTCGAGGCAGGCTGCATTGTGGAGGTCCAGTTCACCGAATGGTTATGCAACGTGGTCGTCGTTGCCAAGGGCGATGGCCGATGGCGGATGTGCAACGACTTCACCGATCTCAACAAAGCCTGCCCCAAGGATCACTATCCCCTTCCTCGGATAGACCAACTCGTGGACTCGACGGCGGGGTGCGAGTTGATGAGCATGATGGACGCCTTCCAAGGCTACTACCAGATCTACATGGCCGAGGAGGATCGTGGGAAGACGTCGTTCGTCGTCTCGACGGGGACGTATTGCTTCCTCGTGATGCCCTTCGGGCTAAAAAACGCCGGAGCTACGTATCAGAGACTTGTGAATCTCATGTTCAAGGAAGAGATCGGGAGAACCGTCGAGGTGTACGTCGACGACATGATAGTCCGCAGTGAGCGGGGGTCCGATCATCTCGGGCACCTTGCTCGAACATTTGAGATCCTAAGAAAATATGGCCTAAAACTCAACCCGAACAAGTGCACGTTCGGCGTCCGAGGAGGTAAAATTCCTCGGTACATTGTCAGCCATAGGGGGATCGAGGCCAACCCCGCGAAGATTCGCGCCATCCTCGACATCGAGCCACCCTAGCTCAGTGAAGGAAGTACAGAGGCTAGTAGGGCGCATAATCGCCCTCAATCGGTTCATATCCCGCTCAGCGGACCGAACCTCCCACTCTTCTTCAAGCACTAAGGAAGGTGCCGGATTGGAATGGACGGAGGAATGCCAGCACGCGCTCCTCGAAGTAAAAAGATACCTGACCGAGCCCCCTCTGCTGTCGAAACCAGTTCCGGGGAGGCCCTTTATGCCTACCTGGCGGTATCCCCAAATGCAGTCAGCTCGGTCCTAGTGCACGTGGAGGATCGGGTACACCGCCCGGTGTATTACCTCAGCAAGCTCCTCCAAGGCCCTGAACGGAACTACCTGGCCATCGAGAAGCTCGCCCTTGCTTTGTCCACTCCGCCCGGAAGTTGAGGCAATACTTTCAGGCCCATACCATCGTGGTCCTAACCAGTGAACCACTAAGCAGGTATTGGCCAAACCCGATGTCTCCGGTCGGCTCGTGAAGTGGGCCGTCGAGCTCGGCGAGTTCGATATCCAGTTCCAACCACGGACCGCGATTCATGCCCAGGTCCTGGCAGATTTCTTAGCAGAGGTGGCCCCGAGGGCAGAAGGCAGAACCAAAAACTCCGTGGACCCTAATGGTCGATGGGTCCTCCACGAACATAGGTGGAGGAGCCGGGTTTATCTTCGGGTGAGTTGGGCAACGAGCTCGATTTCGCCATTCGCCTTGAATTTCCGGTTTCCAACAACGAAGCTGAGTACGAAGCCCTCGCCGCGGGGATGAAGATTGCCCTGGACCAGGGCGTGGACGAACTGTCGCCTTGACCGATTCACAGTTGGTGGCCGAGCAGGTCAATGGCAATTACGGCGCCCGTGAAGCATCGATGACGAAGTACCTCGAGGAGGTCAACCAGTTAAAGGAAAAATTCGCCAAGTTCTCTCTCGAGCAAATCCCCGGACAGAAAATGATAGGGCGGATCAACTGTCGAAGCTAGCCAGTTCGATGAGAGGGACCAAAGAAAGAAGAATAACCATGTTGAGTTCGCCAACACCCTTGACCGGGTCGGGGACACGACAGTGCATACTCTCTCGTCGAGCCCCCGGAGGATTGGATCGCGGAACTAATCACCTACCTGAAGGACGAATTCTCCCCGGGACCCGTCGAAGCCAAAAGACTTCGGAAACAGGCCTCTCGATACGCCCTCGACGGCAAGGGACGCCTGTTTAGGAAAAGCTTCGATGGGCCTCCTCGATGGTTGGCTTGAACACACAGCAGGGCCAGGGAAGTTATCGAAGAGATACACCAAGGGTGTTGCGGAAACCATACTGGGCCAGGTCCTTGGCCAAAAAGGTATCACAGGCAGGGTTTTTCTGGCCCAAATCTCATGCAAGATTGTTTCGACTTCGTCCGAAGATGCCGAGCCTGCCAATTGCACGCCAATCTAGTCCACCAGCCTGCCGCTTGAAACCGATGTGAATGTGGAGGTATCTTGGCCAATTCGACCAATGGGGAATAGACATGCCTCGACTGTTCCCTCAAGCTCCCGGCAAAAGGAAGTTTCGTGATTGTTGCTCTGTCGAGTATTTCACAAAATGGGCCGAAGCGGAGCCGTTGCGAAGATCACCGACTCGTTTGTCAAAATTTTCATCGGAAAAAACATCATCTGCCGCTTCGGACTCCCCAGGGTCGTCATTTTCGATAACGGAACCCAGTTTCCAAAGTCATCGGTTGAGGGAATGGTGCAACAGCCCTCAAATCGAGCAGCGTTTCACCTCAGTAGGGAACCCTCAGGCAAACGGTCAAGTCGAAGTCACTAACCGAACAATTCTCCACGGACTCAAGACCGCCTTGTCCGGCGCACAGGGCAATTGGGCCGACGCTGCCCCAGGCGTGCTTTGGGCATACCGGACCACTCCTCGGACTGCGACGGGCGACACCTCCGTACGCCTTAGGTTTTATGGCTCCGAGGCCGTTATAAACCAGCCGAAGTATTGCACCCATCTGCTAGGGTTGCGCACTTCGACGAGATCGCCAACGTTCGACGCTCGCCTGACCGAGCTCGCCCTCGCCGAAGAAAGAAGGTGTGCCGCCCTTCGAAGGGATGGACAACTTCCGGGCATCCATGCACGTGCTTACAATCGCAAGTGTCCGTCCCCGGATATTCCAGATCGGAGACCTTGTCACCAAGAAGGTCGAGGTTTCTCACCCGGTGGGAAAGTTGGACCCTAAATGGGATGGTCCGTTCAAAGTGACCAAGAGTTGCAAAAAACAACGCCTATCGCCTCGCGACATGTCGGAAAGGGAACTGCCCCGTCCTTGGAACGCCTCGAACCTCAGACGTTCTACGTAGGATACTGGCCCGAGTAAAAACATCGCGTGTAAAACTAGCTCGCATGAAGTAATTTTAGTTCAACGGTTTTAATAATACATCGTTATCATCGAATAAGATTCCGGCTAAAACACCCGTTTTATGCACGACTTCTATGCTCCCCAGCTCGATTTTTGATTGTCAAGTTATTTCTCAAAAGTTCTCAAAGTTCCTTTTATTAGTATTTATTATTGGACATTTTATGCTCCCTTACCGGGATTAAATAACATGTATTTCGAGGCTGAAACCATTGATAAAAGAGCATGAAAATAGTATTCGACCAGCACTTCCATTGAAAAATGTCATTAACCCATTCACACAAATTTCATCGATCATAATAAGTTCAAAAAAAAAAAAAAAACAAAACAAACAAAAATACATTGTTCGCGGGCGTCCAGCCCGGCCTAAAATCCTATGCTTAAGCGCCATCTATCTCCTTGGCCACCTCCTCGATGGCCGCCTCCACGCTTGATCGGCCCCAGCGCCAGCCGCCACTGCATCCGACGGGCACTTGTCGCCCCCAAAGATGACCCTCCTTGGTCCAGGACGATGGGATCGTCGGGCTCCACATCCGGTGAGAGAGGCTCCCCTAAGCGTTTATGCTCCTCATTGCGGACCTGTCTCTCCACATGGAAATAACTCGTGCAAACTCTGCACCCTCATATGCCGGCAGCGCCTCATCATCCTCATCGTCCTTCTCCCCGGCATCGTTCAGATCAAGGCCGTACCCCTCCATGGAAAAATCTTGCGGGATAACACCGCGCGCCTTCAGCTGCTTGAAGGCTCTTTCAAATCCGAGGGAGGCATCGTTCGCCCCACGGAGGATGGTAGCATACTCGAACACCGGTCCTCGAATGAACCGCTTGACGGCTTGTCTCTCCCAGTCGGGGACCGAGGCCATCATTCGGTCCTCATCGAGCGGCGGCCTCTCTCCTCACCCTGCACGAAGGCCTCCTTGGCCTTCTTCCTCAGGAGGCTGACCTCTTGCTCAGCAGGACTCCCTGGTCTTGAAATCCAGCTCGAGCTTCTCGAGCCGCTCCTTCCAGGGCCTAAGTCTTGCCCCGCGCCGCGGCTATCTCCCGTTGAGCGACTTGATTTTTCTTCTGGCCGCTCTTCATCCAAATCCGCCTGGAGGCTGCTTCCTCGAGCCTCCCGCTCGCCTTGCACAACGCGCCCGGCTGACCTCCAGCCGACGAAGGCCATGGAACACCCTTTGCTGAAGAGTGTTCATGTCCTGGGCGATGCTCAAAGGCCAGCTCCGCATCATCGAGCTCGGACAGGCTGACCTGATCGTCCTTAAAAACGGCGTTTTGGAAACTCCTCATAGCCAACCTTTGTGCTCGTCCCTCCGAAGATGCTACGGTCGGAGAGGTCACCATATTTGGGGCCGAAGCGAGGTTCCGGGGCGTCCGGATAGTTCAACACACCTCCAGCTCTCCTTCGATGAAACACCGGAAGGCCATCACCGGCCTCTTGCCTTTGGCCGACTTCGAGACGGTTTTCTCGGAGCGGGCCCCGTTGGCCGTTGTGCTCGTCGGCTTCGTCCGGGGCTTCCTTTTGGCCAAGAGGCGTCTCTCCACATCGATGGGCATCCTCCCGACGGATCTCTGGCCGGTGAACTGTGCCTGCGCCTGGGCCGATCTCCTCGAGTACCAGTGGCGGCCGCTATGGCTCGGGCCTCTTCCGAGGGGGAGATGGCCTCCTCCTTCCACCGGCTACTTTGAGATCAAGTTCATACGTCCCATTTCCAACACGCTGAGATCTGCAAAATTGAAAACCCGACCGATTAGACGATAATCGAGCATAAAGACTTGAATATTCGAGTAAAAACATTCAATAAATAATACCAAAAGTAACATGATCGATATCAAGCCTGGCCGGCGGAGCCAGGCCTTTACTAGGAAGCGTTCCTTGTGAGGAAGGTGGGGCTCAATACCGGGCCTTCTGGGCTGAGCACCCACTCCCCTTGTCCAACTACTTGATCCAAGCTCGGCCAGGGAGAGCTTCCTCGCCTCCGGGTTATGCACCCTCCTCACCGGACATGGATCATCGGATTGTATATAGCACCACTTCTGCTTCCAGTCCGCCCCGTAGGACGATGAAGCTGTTTCGATCAGCTTCCTTCCATTCTTGGCGCTCACAAAAAAACAGTTAAATTCATCATCCGGGGAGGACCTGCTCGAGTGGTTAACTTGATATAAATCAGAAAAGTTGGCCACAGTGGGATTGTGCCCGGTACAGCAACAAAAAACAACGAAGGCACACATCGAGGCGTATGAATTCGGGGTCAGTTGAATCGGGCTTATATTCAATCGATTTAGAATGGTGGAAATGAAGGCCGGGATCGGAAATCTAAGCCCGTTCTCGATGTGAGCATAGTGGATGGGGATGCACCCCTCGGGGGGGTTCGTAATGGAATCCTCCCTGCTCGGCCCAGATGACCCCAAACCTGCCTCGGATGTAGTGGTTCATTTATCTTCTTTACGTCCCGATCGGAGTTATTCGCTATTGATGTTTCCCCAACTGACTGTTGTCTTGTTCCCCGGCGATGGCCTTTCTCCTCCCCCGAAGAGGCTCCTGACCGGATGGGCCCGCCTCTTCAGAACGGACCTCCACGAGGGGACCATCACGTCGGGCACGTCGCCCATTGGAAGAAGCGCTTCCCCGCGTTCCGCCTCCATGCGCCGCCTTATCTCCTCTACCCTACTTGGGCTCTTACCGCCCCCTCGGGGCCGACTGGTGCTCGCCTCGCCCGGGCAACGAGACGTCGCCCCCTCAAAAGAGGCCTCTGCCTCCACGGAGATCGACAGATTTATATCACTTAACCCCCCTTCGATCGGGGACCCTACCATCCTATTTTGACTATCCGAGCTATTCGTGTGTTGGCTCATATTTAAGGATTGTCTAACGAAAATGAAGAGCAAGAAAGAAAATAGTTCGGAAAAAGGGGAGTACCTAGGTTTGGCTAGTCGAAAGGAGATTTTGTCTGCTCAAAATGATTCCCGTGTGCTCGGTGCTATCAGATTATTCTCGGAATGCAACTTCAGCTCGATTGTAAAATGACGCGCCCGTAGTCACGCCCGGAGCCCCTATTTATAGGGCGGTAAAAATATTCCTCGGGAAGTCCAACAGTCGCCAGCATTTATTACCAACGGTCACATCCCAACGGTCAATTTTCGAAGTTACCGCCAATGCCTGATCGGTAATTCCTGGGCGATGTCGTAGGCGCTACCTCCTCGAACAGTCCCCGGTCTGCCCGTATCACGAGGATCGACCAGACCAAGAACTGGGGGGGCTAATGATGTGGCCAAATGCGCTCCTCCTCAGCTTACACGTCGGATCCAGGTCAGCGCATGCCGCCATCCCCCTATCGCCGCGTGTCAGGCCTATCCCGATCAGGCCCTTGACGGCCTTGTTCGGCCAGAGTTCACCACATCTCCTTGACTCAAGGCTCTCCCCGATGTAAATGGCATGTTCGATGTCGACGAGGCTTCATTCTCGGGGTCAATGCTCTGAGATCCTCCTCGAACGAGGAATGCATCCCACGCGCCCACAGCGCGTCATGGTGAACGCCCGTCACCAGCAACGGGATTGGGCCAACCTAATTCTGGTCCGGCCCACCTATTTTTTATTATTATAAATAGTACGACGACACTATTCATGGTTAAGACAACTTTTATCTACCGATACGCTGAATATCACTTACTGTTCACCTGCCCGAATTCTGACTTGAGCGTCGGAGGGTCTTCGCCGGAGACACTTCCGACTAGTCTCACGTGTGCTCCATCCTTGCAGAATAGGACCTGACCAGCATTCAGACACCCCTACTCGGATATACCTGACCGGATTCGGACACTTGCTCCCAGGACGAAGTGACGCGTACCGCAGGACAAAATCCGACCACATCAATTATATTTAAAATTAGTACCTCGGGATATGGAAGCAAAATGGTACTTGTACGTTTTATCGATGACACAATCAAGTGGCTCTAGGAGGACATCATCACAAGTCTTCGTTAAGAAATTCGGCAAACTTTATATTAATAATAACGAAGAGAACCACTTAATAATTATATTTGAGTCAGGTATTGTCCTGATACCACTCAACGTTTTTTTTCTTTTTTTTTTTTTTTTCAACTTTTTCAATCTTTCCTCTTTGGATTTTTTACAAAAATAACTGAAAAAAATGTACTACTTAATATTTGACCCACTTTTTTATTTTTTTAAAAAGTAATATAAGATTATATTAACAATATAAAATTTATTTTTTAAAAAAAGTAATATAAGATTTATTTATTTTGACCCCTTATTATTTTCATTGATTTTTATTTTATTTTTAAAAAAAATGAAAATTTAAGAGAATCGATATTGGCAACGTCGACTTCTCTAAACAATCACACTCTGAATATTAAAAAAGCAAAATATTTTTTTTTATTATTGGAAGTTGACAAGGGGGGCTGTCAACTTCCCAAAAAAAAAAATTTTTTAACATGGCATCACGGGGGGCGTAGCAGTGAGCCATCTGCTGCCACGTGTGCAAGCAGTTACCGCATCGGTTTGACCCAAATATATTTTTTTTAAAATCAAGTATAATTGTACTGAATTTAGCCAGCGGATTCATTATATAAGAACGTAAACGGTGCATGAGTGAGATGAGTTACTGAAGTAAAAAATTTTCTCGAATCTCTTCTTCCTTTCTTTGCGTTAACAAGCGAAATTTTTGTATTTATTTTTCAGGAAGAATTTTATAAGATTAGCCATAATTTAATATACACAATATAGTTTTTTTGAGTATTTTTTTGATGATTTATATTATATGTTGTATGTTAGTTTTTTTATTTGAAAACATTCGTGGACCATTTTGAGCAATTTGTTGTGTAATGGAGAAACCTTCCTCGTTTGCATTAGTTGTTCCTTATTTTTCCTATTTTACATGTATTTTATGTGTGTGAGAGAAATGTATTGAAAGGTATTTTTGTGTTCCTTGTGTAATGTGTATAGTTTACATTCATTTGAGAAATTTATAAGAGAGGGTTATTTAATAACGTTATGTGTGTTTATGTATGTTAATTAATTTTGTGAACCAGATGCATGTTAATTAATTTTAGTAATATTGGATTTTAATGATTGATGTAAGCATGTAATTTTTTTAGACTAAATTTGGAGATAATTGTAATTATCTAACTTAGTGTTTAAAAAACTTGTTCAAATAATTGGAGAAAAAGTTGAAAGAAAAAATCCCACTTGGGAAGTCGACATTGTCAACGTCGACTTCCCCTAATTATTTTTTTTAAAAAAAAAAAAAAAACTGTGGCAGTCGACGTCACAATTTTTTCCCCTGTTTTTTTTTTATTTTTTATTTTTTAGTTTAATTTTAGGATATTTTTGTGTAATAATGTAGTTAGTTTTAGTAGTTTTGAAAAATTTTGGAAGTTTTACCATAAGGAGTTATTTTGTCCTCTAAAAGAATTTTTTTTTCCTTTTTTTTCTGTAGAATGGGTTTGGAGATACTGAAATTCTATTACAGACCAGAAAACAATAGCGTTTTATATGAACAACAAGATCATATATCTCAACGATTATTTGATGGTAGAGTAGACACTTACTGAATTGTTAGAGCTAGATATTGGGCTCATAGAATAGTTGGTTGAGATGGTGTGCAATTACACAATAAAGTAATTGAAATGTTATACATGATGGGATTTTATGGTGTCTACCGATGCGGATTTGCTTAGTTGGATAATCATTTAGTTACTATTTTGATAGAAAGGTGGCGTCTAGAAACCGACACTTTTCATTTAAGGGTAGGAGAGGCTATTGTTATGTTGGAAGCCGTAGCATATATATGGGAATTACTAGTCGATGGATGTCCGATAATAAGAGTAGACGAGTGTCCTAACAGGGAGGGAGGGTGGCGAGCATACTATTAGGAACTCCCCAGATTTATTCTTGGACCAACTGAGTTGAAAGGGTCCCGTTTGAAGTTAAGTGCGTTGAGGAATTTTATTAACAATACAAAAGTTACTAACCACACTGTACTCCTTGAAGTGTATCAAGTTGCACATTGTGTTGCTTGATTACTAATCGGTGGCGTCATGTGTCCTTATACAAGTAGCACTTTGGTTTCGTTATTATATCTAGGACGCTTGGCGGAAGTGACCGAAATTGTCGAGTATAGTTGGGGCAGCGCAGTAGTAGCACATTTATGTCGCGAGCTTTGTGACAGTGCGGGTAAAAGAGATGATGCTGTTAAAGTTGGAGACATTAGTGGAGCACTGCAATTGTTGTAGGTAAATTAAATTTATAAATATAGGATTTGTTTTGTTATATTCGTTATATGCTAGTGTTTTCTAATAATTTTTTTTATTAAATATAGGCATCGAGCCATATGTCAAGTTTGAGGCCATTGATACAACCAGTACCGCCCAAATTGCTCAGGCCAATTACCTTGAACTACAGTCATAAATTACCACGAGCCCCATATAGTACTAATTAATAATAATGTTCTTTAATTGTTGAATATGTTGAACAAATGGACCTATTGTAATTTTGTTATTTTTGAATATGTTGTACAGATAGACTTGTCATAATTTTTGGATACATACAACGAGGTACAATGCTCGTATATTTAAGGATATACTGGACAACATGAAACCGAGCAAGGTGATTAATTTCTTCAAATTTTAGGCATTTATTATGTGATAGTTTTAAATATTGAACTTTAGTTAATTTTTTTTTCAAATTAATTTGTATGACAGTTTACATGGATGCCCTATAATTATCAGTCAAACTTGATGCGTACCCTATCCCCGTACTGGTGGAGTTTTTTTTTTAAAAAAAATATCTACTCCTAGTCAATTTCCGTTTTTCTAATATTTAAGAAATTATTTTTTTAATGAGTATCAATGTTGGGAATGTTAAAAAATATGTTTCAGAAACTTAAGTTGCTTTTTAAATATATTTTATTTCAATGTTAAAAAATTAAACAATTTACTCTTTTAGGCGATTTTAGTAAAAAGTCCCTCCTCTCTCTGACTCATCTCTCCACTCAATATTTTCCAATTCGTTTATTTATTTTTTTCTAATTCTATATTTTCATTTTATTATAAATTATTTTACTTTCCATTGATCATAAATTAAATAAATTTTAAAAAATTATATTCATCTATAAATTTTATTAAATTTTATAGTTTTATGAACTCAAAATTTAAGTAAATAATTAAATTCTTATTTTCCAATTCCGCACTATGCTCATCCGTTTGGGGAAGGATAGACATGTCTTCTTGAGGCCTGACCAAGGGGTTATACTGGCATTGGCACAAATTTTGCCAAAATTGCCAATCGGATGTAACCTTTGCCTTATCCTGGAAGTCCAGAAAATGGATGGCATATCCTATATTCTTATCTTTAAGATTCAAAATTTAGTGATTTTAGATCGTTTCTATATCCTCTCGTGCTGTGTTCAATTAGTGAATCTTAAAAAATAAAATAGGATTTATTAATAGATAAGATATTAACTTGTTTAAATAATTTCTTATTGTATTAAACTGTAGATACTTGAACTCCGACATTTTACGTATCCAAATTCAACGTACAAATGATATATACGTTGCTATAAAAAAACACTTAATTTACCAATAAAAAATTTGTGATAGAGAGATTATATTATAAATTTAAAGTATTAGTGACATAATTTAATTTAAACATAACTAAAAAAATGATTAGTGACAAGGCATTTAATTACTAACAAAATCATTATAAATGAAACAAAAACTAAATATAATATATTAGTTTATTATTTAAGGGATGCATTTTTATAATGATATAGTGCGAAACATTTCTATAAGTTTGCATTTGGATTTGAAGAAAAGGTATTAAATGACTTCATATTAAAATGATTTTAAATACACCATCATATATCAAAAATTATAGATAAACACAAGAGCACCAAAAATTTGGGATTCAATATATAATATTGAAAGTAATTTACTCAAAAAAAAAAATAACAAATTTATATTTCAATTTAAAATCCTTAATTTCAACATCATTAATCTAAATATAGCCTAATATTTTTCCTTTAACATTCAAACCCTTCTATATAAATGTAAGCTAGTAATTGATTATTTGTTGTACGTAATTAAGTAAGAAATGAACTTATCAAATAAAAATCTAAATGAGAATGAATTATTGACATGAGAGTGACGTCCCTGATGACGCAATTATATTCGTCTTATTGAGACACCTCCCGCCATTGCCAGACATGATAAGACCAGGTTCTTTATGGCATTTGGGCAAGATTGATAAAGTTGACAAGTGAGAGCGCAACTTTTAATGTCAGTACTGTATCATACTTTTTCTTCTTATTGGGTAATTTATCTCGACCACAATATTTAGGAAAAAATTTTATTTTATCCTTTTTTTTTTTTTTTTTAGAATAGTGATTGTCAAAATATTCTTATTTTTCAAAATATTTAAATTTTACCTTAAATCAAATTTTGAGAGCTTAATTTTATTGTGTTGTCAAAGTAAGACCGAACTTTCAAAGCTCGGTCTAAATTTTTAAATTTTTTTTTAAAGAAAAATTAAGACCGAGCTTTAAAAGCCCGATCTAAATATTTTAATAAATTTTTTTTTAAAATAAGACCGAGCTGTAAGAGCTCGGTCAAGTTTTTTAATTTAATAAATTTTTTTCAATATAAGAGCTCGGCCAAAGATTTTTTTTTTTTGAATAGAGAGAGAGAGAGAAGTAGTTCAATATATATATATATATATATATATATATATATATATATACAGAGAGAGAGAGAGAAAAGTAGTTTAATATTTATAGATAGAGAGAGAGAGATGGCCGAGCTTCAATAGCTCGGCCATTAATTTGGTTTTTTTTTTCGAAAAATTAAATATTATTTTAATTTTTGATTTTTAATTTTTTTTAAATATATTTTTCAATGCAGTATATAAATATGCTCCAATCCAAAAATTTAATTCACAAACTTCTCATTCAATGTCGCATTTTTCATTTACGAGTTGTAATAAATTCTATAAGTATTTTAACAAAATAGATTTAATTAAAAAGATAAAATAACAGAATATCAAATTTCAGAGCTCGGTCTTCAAATTAAAAAAAATATTATATGTAATATTTTATAATTACCACAATATTTTTAACTGAAATTTGATATTCTGTTATTTTATCTTTTTAATTAAATCTATTTTGTTAAAATACTTATAGAATTTATTACAACTCGTAAATGAAAAATGCGACATTGAATGAGAAGTTTGTGAATTAAATTTTTTAGATTGGAGCATGTTTATATACTGCATTGAAAATTTTATTTAAAAAAAATTAAAAATCAAAACTTAAAATAATATTTAATTTTCTAAAAAAAAAAACCAAATTAATGGCCGAGCTACTAAAGCTCGGCCTTCTCTCTCTCTCTCTCTCTCTCTCTCTATAAATATTAAACTACTTCTCTCTCTCTCTGTATATATATATATATATATATTAAACTACTTCTCTCTCTCTCTCTCTCTCTCTCTCTCTCTATTCAAAAAAAAAAAATTATTTGGTTGAGCTCTAAGAGCTCGGCCTTATATTAAAAAAAAATTATTAAATTAAAAAACTAAGAGCTCGGTCTTATTTTTTTTATAAAAAAAAAATTTTAAAAATTTAGACCGAGCTTTGAAAGCTCTGTCTTACTTTGACAATACAGTAAAATCGAGCTCTCAAAGCTCAATTTAGGGTAGAATTTAAATATTTTGAAAAATAAGGGTATTTTGACAATCACTGCTATCAAAAAAGGTAAAATAAATTTTTTTTTTCAATATTTATGTACATTCCAACCCGGTGAGGATTTAAAGACTGTAAAAATAATTTGGACTTTTTACTGCAAAATGCTTTTTCCTTTATTTTTTTCATACAAAAATTTGATGTTTACTAAAGTAACATAAATTCACTTTGATAAAGTTGACTTCCAATAAAAAACGATTCTTTCATTAAAAAAATATTTTACCTTCCAAATACAATTATAAATAATGATATGAAAATCGAACCGAATATAGAATCGACAACCTTACTGATTATCGGTTTGACCACCGATTCAATCGGTATGACGTCATAAATAATTAATAATTATTATATTTGCATATATATATATATATATACATATATATATACATATAATATTATAAATACATTAAAAATTAGAAAAAAGACCAAGACTAATAAAAGAATGAAAACCAAACAAAAACTTTATCAAAATTCTAGTCATTCTTCCCAAATTATAACTTGGATTCACTCAACACCCCCTCCCCCCTCCATTCTTTTCTATTTCAATCAAACAAATTAAATTATTAAACGCAACTTCTCAAAAAAAAAAAAAATTAAAGTATGAAACACGTCCAAACTCACCCCATATTCATACAATTAATTATGATCAATAAAAAGAAATCTTTTGTATGGATCCTCATCTCTCCATTTAATCAATGTACTAATTACAATTATCAAAAAAATAAAAATCAATGTACCCAAAAAATATATGATAATTTATAGATTGATATATATATATATATATGTGTGTGTATTTTTAATTAATACAATTTTTTTAATAATATCTTGAAAGAAAGATGTATTTTTGAAACTTTTATTTTATTTGGCTTGGGTCTTGAAATTTTTTTGTCAAAACAAAAGCAAATATAATTTAACATCTTTAACTCAATTCCTGTATCAAATAATTCTATGAATTATATATTGTACAAAATGCCTTTGTTTCTTTTATATTTTAATCCAGGAAAATCTAAAAATTAATAGAAGCAACATATTATAAAACTTATTATTTATTTATTTTAATTTACTTACTATAAATTGTGAAATTTCATATATTAAAAAAATACAAAATGTATTATAATTTTTAATATATATAAATAATTAAAGTATTTATAAATTACATTAATTGACTCATATTTTAATTTCAAATAGTGGGCCTAATTCACTTAATGAGCATAGGCCCATATTAAGTGAATTGAGCTTCTATCAACAAGCCCATATTAATCAAATGCCAATAGTCAGTGTTGAGATTTCATCTTCTTCCAGAAATTTCTCTGCGTCTTCTTCTCCTCGCCGCCACCGCCATGCTTCGTCTTCTCCGCTGCCAAGTTAACCTCCGATTCGCTTTATCTCTGATTTGTTCACCGCCGCCATGCTTGCAACAACATTAAATATGGCCGGACGCCACGCCAAGCCGAGCCGAGCCGGCCGGACGGACGGCGGCGGCGGCGCGCGCGCGTGTGGGCTTTAGCCTGAACCCACTTGGACATAGGTCCTTGCCTGTTTACACATTTGGGTATCCCCAAGGGACCCCAACCCTTTGTGAGTTTTTGGGCTTTATTAAGTGGCCAAATTCCCTTCATTTTTCCAATGCGGGATAGCATTCTTAAATGCTTCCCATTCCTAGCTTCAACTATTTTAAGTGGCCAACTTTGACAATTAATTTCTCATTCACCCGAAATTGTATTCATTCGTGTGAATACACTATTCACACCTACTTTCGGAGTAGAATGCATTAATGCCAAATTCAACTTGTAATCCACTTAAATTATTTCTCAATCTTGGTCCAAAACCAACATGCTAGGAATACAATTTTCTAACAACATGGACACTCAGTTCTAGGGCATCATCTTCAAGCCCGAGCCGCCGACTAGCGCAGCCCTCCACCATCGCGGACGGCAACGGGAACGGGTGAGTGAGACGGTGGCTTTTGGGGCTTAAGGCTTTAGAAGGATCTTTTTCTTTTGCTTTCTAGAGAGGAGAGAGAGATAATGAGAAATAGAGAGAGAAGAGAACTTAATGTCTGAGTTGTCGACCAAAGTTGAAACTTTTTTTTTCTCCCCCAGGCAACTCGCCGATCTGGTCCATGGACCGGTCCAACCGGTTTTTACCCGATTTTTTCTGGTTCTTAGCGGCCCAAGTCACTACCGGTTTTTTGAGTACATTTGAATCGGACCAAGCTCCGGTCACCGGTTGGACCGGTCGAACCGGCCGGTATGGTCCAGGTTTTGAAAACATTAATTATAAAGGAGTCGTCTTCAATAATTTTCTTTCTACTATAATAATCAATTACAACAAGGTCGACTTTTGCTAAAAATTAATTTTTGGTTTTTACAAATATTTTTGTAACGAAAGATCTTTCTTTACTAAAGTATAAATATTTGCAACAAATATTGTCTTACTACTAAAAGTCTCGCCCCACCCGCAACCCGCATCCTGCCTTATCCGCTACGTAGCGATCAGCAAGAATCAAAGTCCCGGGTAGGCAAAAGCAGAGGGTTACCGCTAGACCATTAAATATCATTTACTAATAGGTGGTTTGTAATATACTTATGTTGTTTGCTATCTCAATTTATTAATTGTAATTTTATTTCTTTATTACTTATGTATTAATTGAATAAATTCAAATAAAATTATACTTTTTATTAGTTAAAACTTGAATTATACATAATACCCATGCGTACGGATAATTAGAAAAGGCTATCATTTTCCGTATATATTTTGAATTTAATGAATAATAATTGATAATTTATACATTGAATATCATATAAATAACATATATGTATTACTCCATAAAAATATTAATTATTATAAAAATAATTATATATAATTTTTATGATGTTTATAAATTAAATAATTTAATGATAAGTTTTAAGTAATCTTTTCATTATTTAAATTACACAGGTATATAATTTATGTTGAAAATAATATAAAAATAAGTAATATTTTTATTCTTGAATACTTTTTTCACATTCATATTATATTCGTACTTTTAATAATTCATATAATAGCCGTTTGCATATTATTGAGCAGATTTTTATATCATAATTTTTGAAAAATATTTGTAATTGTAAAAAAAGTATAATTTAGTAGTATCTATACTATCAAAATATATAAAGTTTAAATATTTCTTATTGTATTTATTAAGTTAATAATAAACAAAAGGTAAAATAATTTCAAATAAAATAAAATTAAGAAAACAAATACAAAGAAACTAACACACGAAAAAGGATATTACAAAGGGGAAAATGAAAGAGGGGCGAGGTGGGGAGAGGAGTCAAAAAGAATATGGAAATGGAAAAGAGGAAGGAGAGAGAAAATAAAAAATAATATATCAAAATAAGTACAATACGAGATGTAGTTACCTAAATGTGCTCTCTTTTTATATATAGACTAGTGGAATGAATACACTCGATGTGTATGCAAAATAAAAATGAGATATAGTTTAACTACGTATTTAAATTTTATTATTGTGAAATTAAATATTTACTATACTTTTTATATGAAATATGTATTTAAACTTTTTTTAATATATTTAATAAATTTATAATAAATAAAAAATTGATTTAAAATAAGATTAAAGTATATTATTAAAGAAATAAATAAATAGATAAATAAAATGAGATAGAAGAAAGAAAGAAAATTAAAATATGTTATGAAAGAAAGAGGAAAGTTGAGAAGTGGGTGAAGAAAATATATGCTTTACCAAAAACATTAAAATACTAATCTGACTCCAAATAGACCAAGAGTCCATTGAAATCAAAAACACAAAGCCATTATAAAAAGATCTTAATGCTTTCTAAAAGAGTATATACATTATAAATCATGTCTAACGTTTCGTAACAACTTTCAAAGTTGTTACAAATAAAAACTATTTATAGTGACAATACTATATTATTCGTAATGAATAATTCCATTTGTTACTAAAAAGTAATTTTTTGATAACAATACCGTATTTTCCATAACAAATACCCCTTGTTGTCACAAAAGTTTTAGGTTTTTGGAACAAACTATTGTCTTTCGTGACGAATTGTCTTTATCATCACTAAAAATTAACATTTTGGTAATGAAAATTATATTGTCACCAAAAACCTAATTCTTGTGGCAGAATATACATTTGCTACCATAACTTTGTTGCTTAAAATGTGTTTTTTTGTAGTGCCACGCCATAGTTGACTTTGTGAGAGTCAACTTTTGCAAACGGTCACCTTTACCAGTGGTAATTATAGCCATTGAAATATTATGGAATTCGATTTCAACAATGGCTATAAACTTACCATTGCATTCTAGCCGTTGGATTATCCACCTATAAAATGCCCCCATCCCCCCATTTCCAAACATCCCCCAGTATAATTCCATTATTTCTTCTATACTTTTATCTTATTTCCTTCATTTCTCTCACTTTTTTTACATCATTTGCCACATATTTTTATATTTTTGTGGTTCAATTTTACATATCTGCTATCTTTTTTTTTTTTTGATAAGAAATATTCACCATCTTATTTATAAGATGGAATATAACAGTATTACTATACATTATGTAGGCCAGATGAATTATTCAAATTACTCCGTTCATATGACCATCCACCGATTGGAGCAATTGGATTAGTTTATCGTCATCATTTGCGGAACTTGTAGACTTGGTTTACAGCATAATTGGTTTAGATCGAATGACTGCACTATGAAAATATTAGTCAAGTACTTTCTATCTAGGGATGATCCCATGTAAAATATTTTGGAGATAAAAGATGACTAGACATTGTCTTTCTTCACCAACCTGCATTCCAAATTTGAAGTTATGCAACTGTTTGTTAAAATAAAAGCAATCCACCAAATTTCTACAAATGAGATACGGTGGCATTAAGAATCGTGGAATTATATGATCTTGCTTATACAGGATATGCCGGTCATTATAGAGGCTCTTCAAAATTTTAATTTGAATGAGTTTAGCATAGATGGGAACAAAAATGTAGAGCCCACTTCCAACAACCATGAGTTCGAGCATAAGATGGACCATTGAAATCATGCAAGAACACTGGCGTATCCCAACAAAGGTCCATCGAACTATGATGGACCATTGCAAGCTAAATTGCCACCAAAAGATGATTCTATTCCTGATCATGGTACATATAGCTTATGTAATGAAGAACTTTTTTTATTCTGATTCTGACCATGACGACGAGGAGGATGAAGAGATTGAAGATGTGGTTGAGTTACTCAATCAAAATCGCAGACATAAATCATCTCCACCGACAATAAAAATTCCAGTTGATTAGATAGAAATCGCACCACCAATCTTATTTGGAAGAACTACGCCACACCTGTGTGAGATTCTACCATTCTATTTAAACGTCGTATAGTAAATTTTTGCAGATTCCATGGAGTTGTTGACTTGTCCAACAACGTACTACGATCCAACAAAAGGAAGCTTGCATTAGGTATGGTGTTCAAAAATAAAGGTCATAATGGCTTCCATGAAGAAGCACCACATCCACTGGGTTAGAAGAGAGTTTGTCATTTGCCGTCATGCTCCACAATTTTAGATAGTGTCATGTAAGCATGGAGCTAAAGCTAGATGTCCTTCCAAGATGCACACGTTTTTTTTAAAAAAAAGATATTAGAGGATTAACATATACAACAGTGAGCACACATGCCTCTTACACGGTATCTCCATCGATCATGAAAATCTCGACAGAAATTCCAGTGCCGGCATGTTGTTAGGACATATCAGGACAGACTATGATTACCCGATTAAAAATGTCAATGAATTGGCGAAAGATAAACAAGCTTATACTATATCTTATACTAAATCATATCATGGTCTACGATGTGCACACCAAATTTTATAAAGAACATGTGATACCTCAATCACTAAACTTCTAAGGTATATGGCAACACTTTAGAAATTTTATATAGAACATGTGATACCTCAATCACTAAACAAATTTTAGTTAGATACCATTTATCTTTTACTATACACAAAATACTCATTAGAGATCCTTTTTGTAGGTACAATTATCAAATTGGTTCACAATCCACATAGCTCAGGAGTGCCCAAAAAATAAATGATATATTATGTGTTCCGGGAGTTTAAGCCCTGTATAGATGGAGTTCTACACTACCGCCTGCTCATTAGTGTGGACAATACCCATCTGTATACTAATTACAAACACAAACTCCTTATGGCTACAACGATGGATGCAAACCAATAGATCTATGACTAGTGTTCATTTTGGTAGATGACGAGAACCTTACTTTCTAGATTTGGTTCATAGAGTTTCTAAGCAAACACTTTGTATGATTAAACAGAAGAGTTTGTCTCTTGTCTAATAGGTACCTTGCTATCATCAGGGCCGCACAACATATCAGTGCCTTCAGTGAGCTACTTGGTTGCCATCTATTTTGTTTGAGACATGTTTGCTCTAACCTTAATGCGAAGTATAAAAATGTCCAGCCGAAGAATTTAGCATTTAAGGATGGAAATGCTCAAGAGATAGGAAAGTCTGAGCATTTTATTGAGGAAATAAAAGGTACCAATGAGGTTGCGTGCAATTATTTGGATTGTATGGACAGAGTGGAATGGACCGTAGCTTATGATGGAGAAAGACATTGCAGTATCATGACAAATAATATATCAATGGTGTGTTGAAAGGGGGCTATCGTCTTTCAATTACATCACTAGTTGAACTAGCCTTTGTCCGTAATACTACATTTTCATCAAATTATGTACAAAGGGTCATAGGTGAGAAAAGAGAATATGACGGCAGATTATGCTTTCCAAATGTTCCATGATGAGGTGAAAAAATCTAAGGGACACTTAGTCCATAAAGTAAAATATGAAGACCAAGCAGCTGATGTATTGATGCCATCAGGCACAGGTATGACAATACAAAATATGTAGTCAAGTTGAGATGTAGAGAATGCTCATACGGGAAATGACATAAGTATGGAATACATTTCTCATATGTTGTACAAGTAGTAAGATATTTTGGGCAGTTTCCATCTAAATACATGCCTTAGCATTACGAGATCAATCATTATTTGGATACTTATAAGGTAAGTTTTATTCAATTTAAGTTGAGCTTTACTGGCCAAATGCTTCTTTTAAGTTAACACCTACCCCCAAATTATGAGCTAGGATAAAGTAAGGTTGTGATACCACAACCGTATCCCTAATGAGATGGATTAGCCACAAGCACGAGAAAAACAACAGTATAAAAATCAACAAGACCAAGCTGGACCTTTCCAACAACGTCATTGAGTGGATTGTGATGTGACAATTATGGTTTTTGACATTGATTAGTTTTTTAATTGTTTGACTTTGATTAGTTTTTATATTATTCAACATTTTTGTATTGTCCTTTCATATTATTCAACTATAATTAGTTCATTTAAAAAAGACATTAAAAGCATATAACTACTACAAAAAAATATTCAAATTAGTAACGTACTACAACAATAATTTAATTCAACAAAAGAACATTCAAATCAATAATTTCAAAGACAATAACATACTACATCAATATGTAACCACGCAATGGGGGATTACTTTGTCTTCTACGTCTTCCTTCATATTATGGATCACGGATATCTTTTGGCGACGGGCCGCATATGAGTTACTTCCACCATAGTTTCCATAGCCACCATAATCGATGTTGTAATTAGAAAATGGAATAGACAAAATACTAAATTGGGTTTGCATCTATGTCGATATTTGCAGATATCCATATCTATCCTATTTGCCCCACATCCAAACCAAATTGAAGATTAATGGAAACACCACCAGTACAGAATCAACTCATATTTGGGAGTTGCTCGGTGTAAGGTGACGAAACATAGTTCATGTACAGAATCAACTGAGGAATGTATGGTGTTGGAGATGCCTCATCTATCCCATATTGGCATGATAGGCCTGCCTTATCAACATTAGACCTAGACGGACCTTTTTTTGCATTAGCATTATGTCTATGGCATTGGCTACCTATAGTGGTAGGTGCTGATTGTGGTACATATGAACAGTCGAGAACTAATCGAGAGAGGGATCATATACCTTAGGCATAGTATTTTGTGGACTCTGTGAAATTCATATATCTATCAGAATACTGAAGTCACTTCATGCATCATAGTTTAATGCAAGATGATGCATTTGTTCCTTCTATGAGAACATTCAAAATCAGTGACATCAAGGTTTAATTAAGAGTATATATATGATTGTTACTCAAAAAAATATGTTACTTACCATAGTTTGCCATGCATCAACTTTGGTAGGACTATACCCAATCCCCACAATTAGATTTGGCGGTGTGATTAATTGTCTCGTGCGCTTTGCATATAGGGATCTGCAATTATAGGTGCACATATATTGTTTCCAAATTTTCCAGTCTACATTTATATATCGTATGCATAGGTAGCTTCCCAATTTTGTCCAAGTTTGCCTCTTTTAGTTAGAGGTGGGTATCAGGATAGGATTTCAGAATTTGGAGGTTTTGGGTCTAGTACTTGAAAATTCGGGTAGCTAAATTAGCCCCCCGAGACCATCCCAAGTTTTTCGGGTATGCCTTATTTATTTACCTACTATTTGTTTGTTGCTGATACCTGGTGTTTTTGGTTATCAAAGTTTCTTGATGAATGATGGTCTTAAATTGTCAAAGTTAAATTTGGCGTAAACAACTTTAAATAAAAAACAATCAACAACAATAAGTAACAAATTAAAAACCAACAACTTTAAATAACATAATGTCAAAGTTCCAAATCCCACAAATAGTCTACAATTCCATCACAATTCACAATTTACAAGCTACAACCAAATTTCAAAATTCATCATCTACAATTTCAAAATTACTTCATTCAATTATTCATTTCCAATTCTCCATCACAAATTACAAATTTACAAACATCCATGAGCAATGACCATTCACCACTTCAAAGTTTAAACATCCACAATCGTCATGTCAATTCCCATCTTTGTTAGTTCTACAAAAAGAAAAAAAAAAAAAACACACACACACACAATAAATAAGTTAGTCAATATCATAACTCATAACTTATAACAAGTACATAGAAAGAATAACAATATTAAAATTATAAAAAATTCAATTACCTTTTTCAATTTTTTCAACTTTAGTCAAGTCCGCATCCACATTGATTGTCGTAGAATTCAAACGAAGCCAATCTTGTGCACAAATAAGAGCTTGAACAATCCTAAAAGATAAAGAGCTCCTAAATGCATCAAGAACGCGTCTGTCAGTACTAAAAGCAGACTCTGAAGCAATTGTGGATACGAGAACAACCAATATATCAAGAGCAAGCTGAGATAGAATAGGAAATCTTGGAACATTTACTTTCCACCACTTTAAAATATCAAAGTCTTCTTCATCATCTTCGATTTCCTCAATCAAATATTTGTCTAACTCCGACTTCACATGATCACTTTTTTTCTCCCGTCTTTTTCTTCTTGAATTGTTCCATCAAATAAGCTTTAGAATCAAATGATGAAGATGCAGATGTCGCTTAAGTTGATGAGGCATTTGGACTCGGCGAACCACCATATTTCATTTTATACTCATAAAAGAGTTTTTGGAAGCTATACTTGATAGTTTCTTGCATGATTATAGTATTTGTTTTCTCGTCACTGCTGTGTGTTTCATCAAATGAAAATTCCAGGAACTCCATTTTATGCCTTGGATCAAGGATGACAATAGAATATAATACCCCATTCATTTTTTCAGTTGCTCTCCAATATTTATCAAATTTGGTTTTCATCCTCTCTGACATCTTCTTCAATTCCACAATGTTAATTTTCAACCATTCCCTGAAAAGTATACCCATAGCATTTATCTCATGAAAAACCAAGTTAGTTGTGATATATAATGAACATGAAATAGACAAAGTGAGAGTAAAGAAATGTGCCAAAAACTTGCACAATAGTTTAGCCCTTTCCCAATCATCATTACTCAGAACGCCATCATAAGGTACTTTTAAAAAGTCCTATCCATAGGCAAGATCAATATCCTTATAAGCAACAAATGCCCCTTGAAGGCATTTTGCACTCTTTAATATCAAATAGGTGGAATTTCACCTATTAGGCACATCATGGCACAACAATTTCTCTGTGTCTAATTTTTCAAGCTCAACACATTTTTGAAACTTTTTGTACCTATCTGGGGAGTTTCTAATATACCTAATAGCACCTTTAATCTGAGAAATAGTCCCATGTTTCTCCTTGTTCTTCAACATGTCCTGTACAACAAGATTTATGATATGTTCAATACACCTCATATGCACATGTTTCCCACCCAAAACATTTATACCCCAATTATCAAAATTTTTCTTTAAATTATATACAATTGCACCATCATTTGATGAAGCATTATCAATTCCCCTATCAAGCAAACACTTCTCCACACTTTTACCCACTTCCTCACTTTTATGTCCAAAAGTTGGACAAAAATTCAACATCCTTTTTTGAAGTTTCCAATTATTATCAATGAAATGTATTGTTAAACACATATAATTCACCCTTTGAATTGATATCCATGTGTCTGTCATGATGTAAAACTTTAGTGAGTGATCCCGCTAGGATCTTTCTATATGGTTGGAGACCACCGACGATTGCACTGAGCACAAATTTTGAAATTCACACCCTGCACAAACGCCTAACTTACCAATACGTAGTGGAGGTAGAGTAAAATATGCAACATGGATAATATGTATAACTATGTTTAGTACAACCAAGTAGCGCAACCGAGTACAACATCAAAATAGCTAACTAGTGGCATCAGGTAGCAAACTATAGATTATATAGCAAGGCAAAGTGAAATGAAGTTTTAATATAACAACTGGAGGAGCAGCAACCATTCTATGCACACCCATTATTCTGATTCTGAGGCAATGAACAAAAAGAAACGAGGGGTTAAATCCAAATGACTTAGTGAGGCCACATATAGATAGATATATATTTGACTGAAAATGAGACTCAAAACAGATAAACCATAATAAAGTGTACGTAGTGTGAAATGTAATAATAACTAAACTGAGTAATACGGACAGTGAGCCCAAGACGGAGTCTCCAACCTTATGACTACTCAAAACAGATAAATCATAATAGAAACCCTTATGCCTCCCTTGTCGAGAAGCCACCTCAACACTAAACAAGACGGAGATGTATCACGCGTCCGTACAATACATCGCTTCAATCCCTATAACAGTCATCCTCCGGCTGTACGTAAAAATTGGTTTCACGGAATGGTATCATATAAAAGGTTCCATCGACAGTCCGTTCCACCCGATAAAATTCCTCTTATAAGTACCTGGGACCAAACTTCCAAGGGCGTCCCCAAGGGTAAATGGAAATATAACGGAACAGATATGGCTCACAACTTGTCAACAAAGCAATAACTTATTTTTACACCTGGGATACATAGAAATATAATTAAAATATGATATCCCAAAGGTGCCAAAAATCATTTCGGGACAGATAGAACTGGCAATATCAGATAATGCAATATTTTTGAAAATAACTTGCCTTATATATATGGAAAACATTTTCCGAAAGATTTGATAGCATAAATTCAATAAGGTAGGCTATATAAATAATATTTATATCATATAGGTCAAAGCCCCAGAAAGGAATTGATAAAGCACTCACTTTAGGAGTTTATAAAGTTTATAGCTTTGTTTCGGCTAGAACACTTAAGTTCTTCCTTCAAGAGTATGTGAGGGAAATAAGGGAGTATATGGAAGGCTAATAGGTATATATGTATAAAAAAAAGAAGGTTTTATGGATGTATATATAGGTGGGGAAGATATGCTATAAATAGGGAGTGTTTTGTGTGTTGCGAGTGGAGTGAGTGTGGGTGGGTGTTTTTAGGCGGGATTTTGTGTTGTGTTTGTGTTTGTGTTGTGTGATGGAAATGAAGATCACCCCCCTCCTATTTATAGCTGTTGGCCAAGAAACAAGATTATTTTATTAGGTTTTATCTTGTTAATTAATGTGATCTTTCAACTAGGCTTATCATTAATTATGTTCACATTTAAGTGTGGTTGTAAGTTACACAAGTGTTACCCTAAATAATATGAGTTGTACCCTAAATTATATTATGTGTGATCCTAAAATGATGATTCAAGCCCTAAACTCATTAGAATGCTCCAAGTATAAGATTTGCTAAATTCACCAAATAAATATAGGAAGATATTTTAATAAAATCTGATTTTTATTGTCCTAATCTTATAAAATCTGAAATCATATTTTTATTTCATTAAAAATTCGAATTTGTACTTATTTATGTTTGTAAAAATCGAAAATTTGGGTTTTTAGGTCTAAAATTCAAAAATTCATAAATACTTTAGAAAAATTCCAAAATGATGAAATTTGATCTTTATAAATCTGAAATTATATGTATATTTTCCAGGAATTAAAAATGTTTTAGTTATATTTTCGAAAATTACAATTTAGAACAAAAGATTTCAAAAATTGTGTTGGAATGTCAAATTCGTTTGAAATTTGGAAAATCATGTAATTATCACCTCACATAATTCACATATAAAAGAAGGATCATACGAAACATGAAATATTAGAAAGCATGCGTGTGTATTATAAGAAACGGTTTATATCGTTGTTAGACCAAAAATCGGGATGTCACAATTTCAATTCCATCCTTTCACTTACATATATATTAAAAATGCCCTTAGTCACAATTCTTTGGGATGGAATCACAAACACAAGACATGCAACAGACATAAGAAGCTTAAACCCCCAGATTCTCAATTTTTTTGAAAGCAAGTTCATCAATTATCAACCATTTACACAAAGCTTCTTGTGTTTTTTCTTGATTAAATCTCCAACATGAGACATTTCCTTCCTTATCACTCCCCCCCTTTTGTTGGTTGAAGAGAAATTCGGGCTTGATTAGTTGCAATCTCATGAGGCTTTTTTTTACATGACTCATAGTGATTTTTAATACACTTTGTCCCATGTTGTTTTGGATTGGTCTTAATGATTGCATCACAATACATACATTTTCCCTCTTGGAATTTATCAACCTCACACATAAATTTCACAAAATGTTTCCAATATGCTGATCTAGACGTAGATTGATTTATCTACTTCAATGACTTCATCATCGTCCTTCTCATAATCCATGTCTACCTCATTAATATCATTTTCATCATCCCGCAAATTAGACACTATAAATCAAACAAACAACTAAAGTTACCAACAATTTATTGTCCCAATTTAAAGGCATTATTTTAAATTCCAAACCAAAAGATGAAAAAAGACCCAATTTTTTTTTTCCAGCTCAAAGTCACCAACAATCTAATTAAGAGGAATTCCACACACATTGTGTGATGCCCAAGTCCACGGCTCTTGTGGGCTTAAGAGATGGCTATCGCACATATAGTACTTAGTCATGCAGGTTCAAGGGTTAGCTCCTTTATGCATAGCATTTTTCCTTACACAGTATTTCACTTTTTGTAGTCAAACTTCATAGCAGCTTAGATACAATTATCATGATCCAAACTTGCTAGTCCATTAGACGTGTTGGATGCACTTGAATTTTTTATTTAAACTTATATGAAAATCAAAATTTCACTATATTTTCAATGTAGGATAAGGGTGTGACAAATTCAATACATCCCACATTATATATTAGCCAAGAAAGCGCAGATCCACTTTCATTTGTTCAACTTAAAAACATATATATCCACCTATTGGCCAATTTGGGGTGTCGAATTCAGCAGGGATAAGAATGGTATAACAATCAGGAATACCAATTGCAATTTTTAATTTTCAACCCTCATTCTCAAAAAAAATCTAAATTGACTAAACATGGTGTATTTTTTTTTATCGTCGGTAGATCCGACATTTGTTGGTTGTCTTAGTTAGATTTTATAAAATAAATGCAAAGGTTTAGATCGGCTTCTACCATTTGAGAAATTAAATGAGAGTGAGATGGTGATTCCATATCAAATTAGGTATATTTTGGTAAAAATAGAGCGAACACTCTTTCAATTAGGCAAAATATATCCCCATCTTTGAATGCAATCAAAATTGGTAATATAAAAGAACTCTTTCGACACAAAAGATGAATAGATTTATGGGAGCAGATGAGTTGATAATTTATAAAAAGATAAATTATCTAGTAAAAGATATTGTGCAAGTGTACCTTGATTAATGTAGAGTGAGCTATAGTACATAGGTTATGGGAGTACCATTTCCCACTGGAGAATGTGTGTGCTCCCTTTGGAACATCAGATTGACAGACCAACCCTTAGCATTTATTAGGTAAGTAGATTAATTTTATAGCCGTAGTTATTTTATTAAGATTATTTTATGGAAAATACATTACATTAAATAAAAAAGTCCAAGGACCTCCTACTTAATATATAGTATAGATCAAATATATATATGATAGATAAGGATGTTATATGATCATTGGTTTATAATACATATATATATATATATATATATATCATTCTCCTTGTGGATGTCAGCGGACTTAATTTATTGTAATTACATGATTTTGTGGTGTATGGTTGTTTCTTATTTAGTGTATTGCTACAAAGATTGTTTCAATAAATAATCTTTGGATCATATGTTGAGCTTATCTTGTTTGTATTCAGCCACATAATTATTGCAATTCAGAGTTAAGTGTGTGAGATGGATAAGTATAGCCATATATTCGAGATTAGGTGTCCCTTTTTTCATATATTATTTTTAATGTTCGAGATATGTCTCGAAATTAGCTTTCTAAGATCTACATGCGAAAGGTGTGAATTGTACTAAAGTTATTATAAAATTGAACAAAATTGGCTATACAGTTGTCCTTTTCAACTGTTAATTTAGGTTATTATTGTTCTCAATCTTATTCTAATATAAACTGTTGCATCAATTTAGTTTTTTGAAGATGATATACTAAAAATATTTAACTACAAAACATCTAAAAAATATATGCGTTTGACGTATGATACCCAATGCCATCATTACTAATGGCACTACTTACAATGCTAGATCCAACATCCATAGCAGATGATCGTCCCCAAATCTGATTGATCAATATATATCTAACATTTTCTTCATTGCATGCATATTAAATGCCGTCTTCATATAACCCGCATCCTCCGGCCTAAAATACACATATTTTTGTCGAACTAAACACTTAGTCAATTGAAGCATTTAAAATAATGAAATATTCAAATAAACATGAAAAATAATTAGACAATCAATTTGAATATAAAATATTCAAGTAAAGAGTATAATTAATTTACATGCCATTCAATGAACCATCGGTTTTCGAACTCATTTAGAAACCTTGCCGTAAGTGAAGTATTGTGCGTCCAATTGGCTCTTTATAACATGTCCAATATGTTTTTTAATCATTTTAATGTGTTATATGATTCATGTTAATTATCGACTAACCTATAGAGACTGATTAGCCTCAAAACAACCTTACTTTTGGGTGAAGGAGGACATCGAGGCATATTATATGTTTCTTAAATTTGTTCTAGCTCGACTTAACTGAACTGTTGACTCTAAGGTTGTGGTTCTTGTTTAAGTTTATGCTGAGATGGGGCATGTGAAGTAGCAGGTGGACTATGGCCATGAGAAATCGATGGGATAGGCATAAACTGAAGTAGAATGTTAGAGGATGTATGGCCTATGTTAGTGGGATGATACAAAGGAAAAGAGGCTAGATGGGATGCCAGGAAGGTGCCCCAATGAGACGAAGATGGAGAGCTCAGATAGGGTTATGGTATATAAGATGATCTACAACGCAAAGATTTATTCTTCCCGCAACACATCTATATGCTTCAATGATGCATGAAAATCATAAAAAAAGTTGAATCTATATATTTCAATATTGCAGGAAAATTATACAAAAGTGATCAAGTACAATGTATATTAATTCAAATGCAATAATATTAGAAGTTAAATCGGGACATTGAAATGTTTATCGTAGATATCAAATTAACTACAATAGTGTACTTTAATTCATTTAAGTAAATTCTATATTTCAAGTTAGAATTCATCTTAATTTAAGCATCATCCTCTTCTTCACTATCATCATCTTCTTCATCAACATGGATAACATCACTAAGTTGTTCTTCCTCAACTGGCATTAATGGCACATTTTGGTTACACAAAGAGGCTACATCGTCATCATTAGGGATGTGTCGCACAATTGCACCCTCGTCATTTTAGTAAGTCACTTTTGAAGCGTGTTCAACATCAACCCGACCTTTCGCTTTACTTTTGATAATAGCGAACCATCATATTTTTTTACGAATTTTTCCAGGATACTTAACAAAGTAAACCCGTTGAGCCTATTGTGTGATTATAAAAGGGTCGTATTTTATGTACCTCCCCAATTGCTTTACTTCAACAATTTCGCAGTCTGGATTGGCAATGCGAGTTCCTTTTCGAGGCATGGGATCAAACTACTCACATTTGAATAATACAACCCCTTTTTATTGGTTCACCAGTGCACTCCAATTCCAAAATTTTCATTCAAAATCCCATAGTAGTCATCTTCATCGACCGCATTATTATAACTTTTTTTCACCCATATTCCACAGTTCATCGTCTTCTTTCCTTCATATCAGGATAAAGGGTGAAATTTGAAGCCATTGACAAAATATGTATGATATCTCTTAAATTTCATATTATGCCCCCAAGCCAATTGATTTAAGAATACGTCTATAATCCTGTTTGTCGGATTATGAACTTGTACATTAAATATTCATTTGTTTTAGTCAATTTAGTTTTAAAATATTTATTAATATAAGTTAATAAATCTGATACTTACGTATGACTTAGAACAATCATCGAACTCCGACTTAAGATGGTCATTAGCATCAACATCACTGATTTGGAAGTATTCCGAAAAGTAACTGCAATTAATTTATATAGTTAGTTACGAAAGGATTATTAATATTTTATTAATATATGTTTCATAATTACTTAATGAAAAGTTTAACTTCTTTACAACAGAGTAGGATGTGATGCCTAATAGCTTTATGTTCTACAACGTGTTTGAGATGGCGTTCGGCTTATTTACAATGTAACAACTCGATCGAAAACTAACAACGTAGGTAGAATTATTTCATCTACGCCACTGTCATCATTCCTTCAAACTATATTTGTTAAGGAACGAACGTGTGATTTGAAGTAGAACGAACAAAAATGTGCAATCTCACAATACAGGTATGCCTCACAAATAGACCTCTCTACCTGTGTCTTTTGTTTGTCCTTTTTTTTTAATTTTTCCAAGGTACCTATTTTGAAATAAAAAATAAATCAATTAACTAAATTTTAACTAATGTTTGTTAAAGATTATTGGTATAACGTTACCTCTCAAATGGATACATCCATCAAACTTGAATTGGGCCTCTATTTTGAGCTTCTTCGATCAAATAAATTGGTAAATGCTCCACATGTTGAAAAACTAGGTGGAAAAACACGTTCGAATTTACGTATTATGATAGGAATATTTTCTTCCATCTTGTCAACATCAGCATGCCTCTATGTGCTAGAACATATGTCTCTGAAAAACTTAACTTAATAAGTGGTTTTCATACCTCGTCGGCTAACTCTTTGAAGGTAATGGGCAACAATTGTTCCATAAATTTCTAGGTATTTTAGTTAACTACATGATTAAATTGTTTAGTGTTTATGTGTTTATTGTTTTGATTATGTGCTTATAATTTTCAAATTATGCAAACACAATTGATACACTACATATCTATGAGTAATTTATAATAATAATAATAATAATAATAATAATAATAATAATAGGGATTATTTTAATTTGTACATATTTCAAAATACATGGATATATATCTTAAAATTTATATTTATGTGAATATTATCTTATGATAAAAATATTTTGGCATCCCGATTTTTACATAAACTATATAAAAATCGGTTCTTAAGATATACGTGCATGATTAGTTATATCTCATGTTTTAGATACATATTTTATATGAACCATGTTTTATATGTGAATTATGTGATATGATAACTATGTTTATAATAAACAATTGAATTTATGAATTTATAACACATATCTAAATCAAGATATATATATATATATGTATATACATGTATTTTCAAGAATTACAACTTATTAATTTATTTTTAATATAGCCATATGTATAAGTATATATATATTTTGAAAATATAGCTATATATATGTGTAATTTTTGAATTTATATGTATATATTATATAATAGGTCATTTTTTTTATCATATATATACATATACTTATCCAAAAATGTCAATTTCACTAAAATGTGTCATTTTCACACTATGATAATTGTTTTTAAATGCTAGTTCATAAGAATATGATATATATATATATATATAAATATCTTGCATTATATGTGCATTGATAAGTCCGTAATTCTACTTGGTTTTTATGTTTATTTGGTCGGACATATCATGTATGTTTCTCCATTTGAACCTTATTATGCCTAAATTCGAGTTAAATTGTTGTTTTGTAGGTGAAATGGAAAAATACCACCAAGGAGATGAAAAGTGGAAGTCAAAAGTAGGGTACTTACGCAAGAGATTTTGGGTATCAACCCAATTTCAGCAATTTTGAGAAGAAGCGAATATGTATGTTTGGGTACGTACCCAAAATATTTCGGGTATTTCGGGTATGTACTCAGTTTCAGTCACTGGGGAGTTAAATTAATCTTTAAGTTTGGGTATATACCCAAAGTCCGCGACAACAATTATCAGCTTTCCATGTTCGATTAGGACTCTTTTTGAAAGGTGGCGCTAGGGTTTTTCTCCCTTTTTTAAGTCCAGAAACATTGAAACAACTACTATTCACATTTTTAGCTAGGTTTTCATTTTTAGAATTTTTCTTTTTCATATTTTTCATCTTTTGGGGAATTTTGGAGAACGGAAGAAGGAAGAAATCAAGAGGCGAGGGAAGAACAACCAAACAAGGGAAGTTTACGTCTGAGATTTTCAACAAATAAGTTTAAGTCTTCTCGTTTCATGAATTCTTTTCTAGATTTTGTTCTTGTTTTTAGTTTCATTATGAACTAATTTTATTTAAGTGTAAGAATGGTGTAGTTCGCCTTTTTCACTATTGTATGAAAATCCCGTGAATTTGAATATGTTTTCGTATGTCTTTTGTTGTGTGATTCTCGTTTAATGATTTAATACGTGGTTAGGGTTTGATCACCCCTAATTAGCGAATTTGAGAATCGTGACGAGGTCGAGAGTCGATTCATGATTGTATCTCTAGTTAGACGAGATCAAGTGGTGTTAAAGTTGCATGAGGTTTGAACTTAACATTGATTGAGCCTTAAGGCAATGATTAAAATTTATACAAATAATTTCTAAAGCTGGGATTAATTGAATGAGAATTGGTCAGTTTTAGGCTTGGAGAGATTGTCTGAATTAATTCTGTAATGCTCGAGAGAGATGGTGGATATATTTATTCCTAGGCTTCACACAACCACGAAACTATTCAATGTAGGGATTAGATTAGAATAGGGAACTAGGTGAATGAAACCACCTTACACTTGTATTTCTCGCCTTGATTATTTGTTATTATTGTTATTCGTAAGTTGTTTTTATTAAGAAATTAGGTTTTATTTAGAAAATCAAAACCACTACTCAATTTGATCCATTAAGCTAAATAACACGAGTTACTTTCATGAACCAAATCACAATCCCTGTGCAATTCGACAGTCTACTCACTCTGTATTACTTGTACGACCGCGTGCACTTGCATAGCTCCCAACAAGTTTTTGGCTGCCGTTGCTGGGGATTGACGCATTTAGCTGTGATACTAGCTTGTGTGTTTAGACTAAATTTCTTTCTTTTTAGTATTTATTTATTTTTGTTATAGATATATTATATCATTTATTGATTCTAGTTGTATATATATTGATGCATTTATGATACTAAATGCTTAAGAAGTAGAGATTTCTTCAATTGTATAAGTGAGTTTAGTCTTGCATTTTGGTGCTATAAAATGATGAGAAAACATGTTTTATGTGTAGTTATGTTTTAGAAGAAAGTATGTTTCTATATGTAGCTATGCTTTATGTTCTCATAAATTGAATAGAAAAGCAAGCATAGTTACTAGTTTCATAGATGTTTTAGTAAGTTTTATGTTTGAAATTATGAAAGTGAGATTATGTTTTATATGAGATTATGTGAAATCATGTGAAATAAATGAAAAACTATATGTGCATGATGGGCCGAAAAGTGATAGGGGTGGATGCAGTTGAGTTCGGCCAGGCAGCAACGGGCTTGCCGATCTTAAAATAATTCTCGACCCTTCATCGTTGAATAATCCCTCCTTGCATGGACGGAAAGTTTTATGTACTGAAGTGGGTCGTAGGAAATTCAGCATATGCCTGGGATATGACCACCGGCATGATTTGGTTGGGATTTGGCATGTTTGGTTGGAAATTGGAATGATGACACGGGGAGATAAGGTAGCCACACATAGATGTGGAAAAGGTAGAAAATGTGAAAATTATGTGATTATGTGCTCGATTGAATAAGTGAAAATATGCACAAATTTCACACACTCACCTCATGTTGCTATGTAAAGTTTCTACTCAACATGTTGGTTGGTATTATGTTCATATGATGTTTTAGCCGAAAATGAGCCGGAATTTGCAAGCGAGAAAGATGGAGAGGGCCGATTCATAGGGTTTGGCTAATTATGCGTAGTCGGGATTTTTTATTTATGAATATGTAATAAGTGACATATATGTAAATTTTGGTTTTTCTCAATAAAATCGCTAGTTGTATGTTTTTGAAGTAAGTTTGGGCATTCTAATAAAATAGTTGGTTATATGTTTTCATAAAATTAACTAGAAGTTTTGGTTTTTCTCAATAAAATCGCTAGTTGTATGTTTTTGAAGTAAAGTTTGGGCATTCTAATAAAATAGTTGGTTATATGTTTTCATAAAATTAACTAGAAGTTTTGGGTCGTCACACTTCATGCCATGCAATTTCACTTGATGTGAGTCAATAGAACGGCTCAAGTTGGATGAATAACCATCCGGCATTTGAAGTCCTTTAATTCACTCACAAATTATCCTTTTGTGTTCAAGAGCAAATGTATACTTAGCCTTGGGTTTTCCCACTGTCCGTTGGGATTTAGAATCAACTCCAGCTCAAGCCGCTTACAAAGCTCTAATATATCTAACTGTACATTTGTGTTTTCTTTAGTTTTTCCTTATACATCCATAGCTGTGTTGAACATATCATCAAACACATTCTTCTCAATATGAATTATATCCAAATTCTAACATATTAAGATATATTTCCAATATGGTAAGTCCCAAAAGATACTGCTTTGTCAAATTATATTCGACACCATAGCTCGATAGCTTCCCCATATTTGCTTGTTCTATTACTCTCAACAACCATTGGACGTCATCCCACACTTCATGTCCGTTAACTTTGGAGAAGGAAGGTCTTTACCCACATAATTTTTTTTACAGTTGATTTTGTTCCTACTATATGGATGATTTCTATCCAAAAATCTTTCATGGCCATCGAACCATTTTTTTTTGTCCGTACTTCAATGTAAATGCCTTACTATAATGCGTGCAATATGGACACACTAGTTATCCCATGGTCATCCATCCCGACAGCATCTCGTAAGCCGAAAATCGTTGATAGTCCATATTATAATGTAACTCGCATAACAAAATTCCACCTCGTATCTGCATTGTGACGAACCCGTTAATTCCTTTATATTTTATTAAAAATAATAATTTTCACATAAAATTGGTACAAAATACAAGGGTTACAAAAATTTATTGTATTTATACTACATAAAAGAATTTACGCAAAACATCATCGAAGTATATCGTGAGGTAATAACAAATACAAAATACGCAGTGGAATATTAACAATAACTCTTCTAGTAAAAGGCCTCAAAGGGTTCTTCTTCTTCTAACGTATTTGTTGTAACTTCGTTTCCATCTAAAACAACCATATAACTAACAATCAACACATAATTGAGTAGAAACATCACTTAATCACACAAGGTGCTCGTGTGAGTGATTTGCACATAAATACATATTTTTCACATTTTGCTACCTTTCTCATCACCTATCAGTGACCCCTTATGACTACTTAGGCTGACATATACAACCAACACATTTCTCCCACCTACCTTATCCTCTAGCGGTCGTATCCCGGGTATTACGCCAAATTTTCCTATGACCCTCTCATTTATGTATAACCCTCTAGTGGTTCTTACCTTATTTTAAACTAAATTTTTATATAGTAAATATTTTTATGAAAAATAATATGATTTCACAAAACTAATATATTTCCATAAAACACATAAGTTTTATAAAAGACTTTATTTTCATAAAATTAATATAGTTTTCAAAGACTATAGTTTTATAGAACTATTATTCCAATACATGTCCACAAAATTAATATAGCTCATCTAGTTTCATGAAATTCTTATGTTTCGAAACTACACATAACCAAGAAAATATATCTTTATAAACTTTACTTTACAAGACTAAATATATTTTCTTGAAACCATTTTACCCTAAACCATTTACATATTTTCAAGAATCTTAACTCATGCTTATGAAACATATACCAAGCAAGTAATCACATAGTAAGCTCCTAAGTGGGCATGTTGATAACATAAGAGCAAATGAGCACATAATAAGCATAATATGTTTGAACTTTTATTATAAACACAATATTAGCATGAAAATTATGATTTAGCTGCTACTAGCAAGTATTTTTGAAAGAGCATGTATCATAATAACTAAATCTAAATTAACCATGAAATGACACTTTAGGAAATCATTTCAAAATAAACTAGCTACTAAACCAAGAGTAGTGAAGCATGTTTGGCAAGAACTTTTACTCAAGAGCATTGAAGCATGCCTAAACAAGAACTTTTACTCAAGGTAAAATTAACATCCCTACCTATGGGAATAAGAGAGGTTTTTACCTTGTTGGAATAAGAGAATAGAAGAAAGTGGTATTTGGAACAAAAGTGGAAATTTTAGGGAGAAAGAGAGAGAGTGGACGATTTTGAGGGTGAGAAAAAGGGTGGTGTTGTGGTCTTATTTATAGAGGAGTAAAGAGAAGAAATATCTAAATATTATAACAAGATAAATATATATACCATACATTCTGTATGGATATCTATATATACACATCACTCTAATAACTACCTTGTATATATATATATATATATATGTATGTATGTAGACATATGTGTGTATATGTAGATATGTATACCACCACTAGTATATATATATATATATATAGATGTGTGTAAATGCAAATATATATATATGGACGTGTGTGTGTGTAAAATATATGTGTGTGTGTGTATATATATATATCTATGTACGTGTGTGTGTATATAAATATATATATGTGTGTGTGTGTGTGTGTGTGTAAGTGTAATTATATATCATACTAAGATATATGTATAGATGTATATAGTGTAAAATTTATATCTGAGCTAATATAGATTTATCTTTGAAAAATATAAATTTGGTAGGGAAAGGTAATTTTCTAAATATTTATAATAAAAGAAAATAATTGGAAAGACTTAATGGTTTAGGAGAATTACATATATATATAGATATATATAGTTGTAGAAGAGATAGTTAAATATAAAACTATATTTTGGTGGCAAGAGGTTAATACACATCTCTATAATAATAATACTAAGAGATTAATGGTCCCAAGTATTCATCTTTACTACCACTAATTTCATCAAAGTGATATAAATTGGCTAAACTAATATCATAGAATAAATATTTAACTAATTAAATGTATAATTATATATATATATATATATATTCGGTTATATATACGTAAAATAATATAATTATTTTAGAAATGTTAAATAAATAAATAAATCTAGTAGATGTATATTTTTCTAATTTGAAAACAAGAATATCTGTATTTTCTCGAAAATAATTATAAAATAAAATTAAATATCATGATATGGATCTTGAAAACAATAATAAAAATAACAACAATATACTAAATTTGTCGGAAAAATAAAGAGATAGTGATTTTTCAAAAATTAATAAGAAATTCATAAGTTTAAAAATGTCACTAATAATGAAGAAATGATCATACTTTAAAATGCATGCATATAATACACGTTGCCTTAATGAGTGCCTAAAACTCACATATTGAAAATAATCATGACACACTTATCACATAATTCAAATAATAAAATATTACCAAGTTGTTACATGCATCATATGTGGGAGCACCATCTTCCCACAACACCTTCAACTCATCAAGTAGTGGCTACAAATACGCATCAATGTTTGCTTTCGGATTCTTATGGCAAGGAATTATGCTATCAAAAACATGTATGACACTGTCATACACATTTCAGGGGGCAAATTATATAGCGTAATGATTACTAGTCAATAAGAGTATGATGCGACAGACTGAGAATAAGTCATAAACCCATCAATACACAAAGCCAGACACATATTTGTAGGATTAACACCAAAATCAGGATTTACTTCGTCAAAGTATTTTCAAAGTTTTCCATTTGTTGGGCAACACAAAACTTCATCTGGTTGCCAATGCTCGGCATGCCATCTCATATGTGATGCTAAACTCAAAGGCGCATATAATCATTTAAGTTGTGGAATAAGAGGCAAATAATGCATCCTTTTAACGGGGACTTGTTTTGAATGCCCACGGCCCCCAAACTTGAAATATTTTGTAACAACACAAAATTTGCAATTTACCACATCTGTATCATCTTTGTAGTATAGCATGCAATCATTTACACATCAACCTTTTTTTTGGCTAATCAAACCCAATATCTTTACAAGCTTTTGTGCCTCAGAAAAATTTGTCGGAATTTCGTGATCAAAGGGCATTAATTCGGACATCAACCAGATAATTTCATCGATACCATCATGTGCTACATTATAATCTCTTTTTATGCTCATCAACCTTATACCAACAGAAAGTGGTGAATAATATATATATCCAGGCCACGCCACTTGGTTAAACTCACTCAAAGGGTCAAAGAATTGTTGAGTTTCACGGTTCAGTGCTCCTCAAACTCATTCGGTATTTCCACCCCTACCTCTTGTCTGGCAACATCGAAACAAATTTCAACATATCTATACAGTGAGTTACTATCTATGCCACTGTTCGATGGGTTAGGATATAATATAGGAGGTTGGACCTCACCGTCTTCTATCCAATACTAATAATTTGTTTTGAAATCATGTGTTAAAAAATGTACTATAACATCATCTAGTTTTAACAAATACCAATTCCCTACACATTTTCTTACAATGACAACGAGTTTCCCCATACTTAAAGAAGTTTAGACAACTTTATGCGTGTTCAATGAAATTCATAAAACGCTGAAAGAAGCCTCCCTCAACCAGGATAAGTCATTGTATACATCCGCAATCTATGCACATGGATATCCATCTACGTGCAACACTTTTGTTTAAAGATTTAGTGTTAATAGTTATTTCACATAACATTAAATGACAGATTGTGTATAGAAATTTAATGGCATACTTTCCCCAATTAATCAAACATTGCAATAATCAATTACAAATATCAAATCAATCCAGATGAAACACAATAACATTTTATTAATTATGTATATATATACACGCAAAATATGTACCATCCTCTTATTTCTCTTGTAACGACCCGGTAAATTAGACAGTATAAATTTATTCTTTAAGTTAGATATTATGAGCTATGTGATAATCAGTATTTATGTAATTTCGTGGCTAAATGTTTAATTACTCTACATGCCTTTTAGCAATGTGATTATTTCCTTACACCATAATTATTAATATATTATTATTATTATTATTATTTAAACTCTTCACTTAATAGCTATATTATATATATATATATATACACATGTGTGTGTGTGTGTGTACTTGTGTATATATATATACACCTACTATTATTTATATATAGCTATGTGTGTGTGCTTAATATTTATATAGATATATAAATATGTATATATACATACCTATATCTATAAGAGGTAAATTACTATATATATATATGTGACACCCCCCTCGCTAGGATCTTCCTATACGAGTAGGGCTCACTCAACGGTCTTGCTGAGTGCTTATTTATTTATTTATTTATTTTTATTTTTTTTTCGAGTGGTATCCGATACTTGCATACTTATTTTACCCAATAACAAAATTGCGATAAAACAAACATGCAATTGACATACATAGAATTAAATGGTAATAATCTATCAAAGTACAACACTTTAAATAGCGAGCTTCTGTTTTTCATTTAACTAGCGAATCTTTTATACACAATAAAGACCTATATACTAATGACTTGTGACACACCGACCGCCTTAACCGAGTTCCCTCAATCTAATTTCCTGAAACTGAGGTAATGAACAGAAAGAAACAAGGGGTTAAGTCCAAATGACTTAGTGAGGCCAAAAATAGATAAGTATATATGCATAAAATAAGATCCATAAAATCAATAAAGTAATGAATCACGGAAAAATGCATTGTAGAATGAAGAGCGTACATACAAACTGAACAAGACGGATAGTGAGCCATGAACGGAATCTCCAACCTTATAACTACCCAAACAGATAAAGATAACAGAAACCCTTATGCCTCCCTTGTCAAGGAGCGACCTCGACATTAAACTGAACGGAGATGTATCACGCGTCCGTGCAATACATCGCTCCAATCCCTACTACAGTCATCCTCCGGCTGTATATAGAAATTGGTTTCACGGAATGGTATCATATAAAAGGTTCCATCGACGGTCCGTACCGCCCGATAGAATTCCTCTTATAAGTACCTGGGCCCAACTTCCCAAGGGCGTCCCCAAGGGTAAACAGATATAACAAAACAGATATGGCTCACAAACTGTTGATAAAGTAATAACTTGTTTTTACACCCGGGATACATAGAAATATAATTAAAATATTATATCCCAAAGGTGTCAAAAGTCATTTCGAAACAGATACAACTGGCAATATCAGATAATGCAATATTTCGGAAGTAACTTGACTTGTAATTTGGAGAAACATTTTGTTGAAACGCGAGGAGCAAGATATAATTTTAGAAAGATCGGATAACAGAAATACGACAGGGTAGGCTATACAAATAATAATATTTATAGCATATAGTTCATTGCCCCAGCAAGGAATGTAAAAGGCACTCACCTAAAGAGCTTATCAAGTTTATAGACTTGGTTTAACTAGATCGACATGGTACCCACCTTCTCAAGAGTGCTTGAGGAAATAGGGGAATATATAGAAGGCTAATAGGTATATATGTATGTAAAAAGAAGGGTTTATGTGTATATATATATGGGTAGGACATATTCTATAAATATAGAGTGTTTTGTATGTTGAGAGCAAGGTTAGTGTGGGTGGGTGTGGCTTACGCGGGATTTATTGTGTGTTTTGGGATGAAAATGGGGTGCCTATTTATAGCAATTGTTGCAAGAAATAGGATTATTATATTCTTTATGTCATTTTCTAATTCTTATTATCTTATCCAAATCTTATCATAATCTTATCTAATCATATCCAATCTTATCATAATCTTATCTAATCTTATCAAATCCTATCATAATCCTATCCAAATCTTATCTTATCTAATCTAAATCTTATCCAAATCTTTATCTAATCTTATCCAAATCTCTATCTAATCTTATCTAAATCTTATCTAATCTTATCATAATTTTATCTAAAGCTTATCCAAATCTTATCTAATCTTATCTTAATCTTATCCAAATCTTTATCTAATCCTATCAAATATTATCCAAATCTTATCTAATCTTATCTTAATCTTATCCAAATCTTATCTAATCTTATCTTAATATTTTCTTAAATTTTATAAATACAAGTGTCCCAACACATGGAATAAAATAAAATAACCCTACTATATTATTATAATTAATTTCGAAATTAATTAATATATATTCTATATTTATATTTTTGATCTTATATTTATGTATATAACACACAAAATTTCAATTTTTATATGTACAAATATAATTGTTTCAGTTTTTAGACACATATACTACAGAAGTTTGGTTTTTATGCCTGTATTTCATAGGAAATGGATTTTAGTTAGTATTATTGTACCTATTTCATATTTATAAAAATAGGGATGTTACAATTCTCCCCCTCTTAAAGAATTTCGTCCTCGAAATTCATACTTAAGTATTGGAACATGAAAGACATTATGAATTTTCGATAGGTTGACGGTAATGCTAACTTATAAGCTACTTTTCCTATCCTTTTCCATATTTCGCAAGGACCATCATATCTTAGGTTAAGCTTTCTGTTTCCGACTTTTAAGACTAATTTTCCTAATTCAAACTCCAAATTTTTCTTATCTGCGTAATTCTTTTAGTGACTTTGTACTGCTGCCATTCACTTTCGAACTTATTTTGGTAATTTCCCATACTAACTTTGACCTTACTTTTGCCAACTTTATTCCAAAATACTATAGATCTATATCTTTGCTCATAAAGTGCTTCGACTAGGTCATGCTAACTATAGTTTAATATGAAAAAATCTGGCTAGTGAGAGGTGACGATCTCAACTTTCTTAAAAAGCATCTCGTTAAGGGTTTGTTGATTCTTTCGAATTGTCCACCAGTTTGAGGTTTGGAGGTGAATACGAGTGTTTGGTACAAACATTTGGTAGTCCTTGTCAAAAGTTAGGAACAAACCATGGGTTTCTATCTAAGACTATACTAACTGAGACACCATGAAGTCCAACAATGGATTGTTTATAATTTTCTACCATTCTAGATCACACAATGAAGTGGAAACCTTTCATAAATCTATCCACAACTATCCATATTGCATCATTGCCTTGTTGGGTTTAAAGTAATCCTATGACGAACTCCCTAGTGCTATGTTCAAGTTTTACTTAAATATCGGAAAGGGTTGTGATAGTCCGGAGGTATACAAAGTCAAATCTAAAATGTATATGGCAAAGCTAAAAACAAATTTTACGCAAGTTAATATGAGTAGAGGATCGACAAGTGGAAGAAGTGAGCCATAAATGTAGTAGAATTTGCAAAATATTTGTCAACATTTTCAAATCGAATATTACTTAGGATTATACACGGAGAATTGGATATCAAGAATAGCTCATCAATCCTCAAGACTAGCTTCGAAAGACTCTCAGGTTTGGAGTTCAAAAGTGAGAATGGAATGAAAGACTTTTCGTATATCATCACTGATACAAACAAAAGTGTGTAAAATTTTTGAATAGCATCTTGGAAGTAAAGTAAAAATCAGATTGTCGTGACGCTTAGAAGATTTGAGCTTTCAATAAGAAGCAAAATAATTTGGAAATTCCCTATATTACGAACATCTCAAGGAGGAGATAAAAGGGACGTTAATTGAGGAAACCTTCAAGAATGCCTTAGAAGTAAAAGAGAATGATTATAAAACAAAAGGCAGTAGTTGCTATTGAAATTATCGTTTCAAAAAAAATTGGCTTTTTCTTTTGTTTATATCAAATGACGCATATGGGTTGTAAAAAGTACTATCGATATTGGGAATATATATAGGGGTAGAAATAGTAGGTAATAATCAAACTCATAGTTTTAGAAAACGAATCACAAAGAGAATATAGGTTTATAGGGTTCGAGTAATAAGTATATCTCCTATGGAGATTATAAAAAGTTGTTTCCAAGCAAAATGAATTTTAGAGATCTTTTGAATAAGTAATGATGAGGACATACGAAAAGAATTGGCTGAGAAACATAATTATTACAAGAGAATCATCATTTAACTAGTACACACTTCGCCTAAAATAGACAACTATACTTAAGTTCATCATTCCTAATAGCTTTGCCACATATCTTTATTCCATTCCACAATTGCTCTTATTTTCCCATGGTCAACTGAAATTCCCCCTAGTATGCTTACTTAGTAATAACTTAATTTGAAATCCAATTTGGAGTATACTGAAACCCTTTGTACTTGATCAAATAACTCATCAATATTGGGTAGTGGTTACTTCTAATTCATTTGATAAATATCAGGTTGAACCTCTAGTCTAGAAAAGAAATTAGATGATATATAGCTGGGATCATTTATCGTTCTAACTAAATGATACCAAACTGAAAGCGTACCTTTTAACAACTTCTAATTGCAAACACTTTGTTCTTGCATTCGAGATTTCCAATATTACTTGCCGGTGCTGGGTTCTTCATATTTATTATTTGCCAAAGTTCACCATTCATTTCTAATGATAATTTATTTATTTATTTATTTATTTATTCTACTTCCCAAAGGATAACATACCTAGATAGGCATTCCAACAGATATACTAGAGATTTTAACTAGAGCGATACATACCAGTACCAGCTGCCAGGCGTTGGGAATGTAGAGGTGGCTTTTGTGGGCTCAAGAGGTTGCTCCCACACACGTAGCATCTTTTCATGATGCAATTGTCTATTACGGTTAAACTGAATATTCTTAAGTTTTATATGTTCGAATCTAGGGACCAGATGCATCAACTGTTTATTAAAGCATATATATCACAACAAGATTCGCACAAAACTACATATCTCACATATACATTGTGCCTATACATTGTGCAAATAGTAGGTTCCAGGATATTACTTAAGGAGCACATATACACATAATTATCTAGTCTAAACAAAACAAAAGAAAAGACTAGACGTCTGCCCCGAGTTTAGTTGCTTACTTATCTATGCACTCAAAATATTTTGCGGTACTAGTTCTTGCACTATCTCAGTTAATCATTTTCTTAAGCCCTCATAGTCCTACGTCTCGGGACCATAATTATAATGAATCACTTGTTGGTCGGCCGCCCCAACTTTAATCCATCGTAATTCTAGTACCAAAGACACCACTATCCCGTGACACATACTTTCTAGTCCGAGGATCCCAGATAGTTAGCCTGGGCTCTGATACCACCTGTGACATCCCTCTCGCTAGGATCTTCCTATACGAGTAGGGCTCACTCAACGGTCTTGTTGAGTGTTTATTTTTTATTTTTATTTTTTCGAGTGGTATCCGATACTTGCATACTAATTTTACCCAATAACAAATTTGCGATAAAATAAACACGCAATTGACATACATAGAATTAAATGGTAATAATTTATCAAAGTACAATACTTTAAATAGCGAGCTTATGTTTTCCATTTAACTAGCGAATCTTTTATACAGATTAAAGGCCTATATACTAATGACTTGTGACACACCGACCGCCTTAACCGTGTTCCCTCAATCTAATTTCCTGAAACTGAGGCAATGAACAGAAAGAAACAAGGGGTTAAGTCCAAATGACTTAGTGAGGCCAAATATAGATAAGTATATATGCAGAAAATAAGATCCATAAAATCAATAAAGTAATGAATCATGGAAAAGTGCATTGTAGAATGAAGAGCGTACATACAAACTGAACAAGACGGATAGTGAGCGATGAACGAAATCTCCAACCTTATGACTACCCAAAACGGATAAACATAACATAAACCCTTATGCCTCCCTCATCAAGGAGCGACCTCGACATTAAACTGGACGGAGATGTATCACGCGTCCGTGCAATACATCGCTCCAATCTCTACTACAGTCATCCTCCGGCTGTATGTAGAAATTGGTTTCACGGAATGGTATCATATAAAAGGTTTCCATCGACGGTCCATTCCGCCCGATAAAATTCCTCTTATAAGTACCTGGGCCCAAACTTCACAAGGGCGTCCCCAAGGGTAAACAGATATAACAAAACAGATATGCTCACAAACTGTTGATAAAGCAATAACTTGTTTTTTTTTACTCCCGGGATACATAAAAATATAATTAAAATATGATATCCCAAAGGTGTCAAGAAATCATTTTTTGGACAGATATAATTGACAATATCATAAATGCAATATTTTTAGATATAACTTGACTTACAATTTGGAGAAGTATTTTGTTGAAACGCGAGGAGCAAGATATAATTTCAGAAAGATTGGATAACAAAATACAATAGGGTAGGCTATACAAATAATAATATTTATAGCATATAGTTCATTGCCCTAGCAAGGAATGTAAAAGGCACTCACCTTAAGAGCTTATTGTCTCACCAAGTTTATGAATTAGGTGGACTATGTCAACTTGGTAATACCTTTTCAAGAGTGTTTTATGGAACTAAGGAGATGTATAGGGGGCTAATATGTGTATGTGTATGAAAAAGGAAGGGTTTATGTGTATATATATATGGGTAGGAGATATTCTATAAATATGAAGTGTTTTGTATGTTGAGAGCAAGGTTAGTGTGGGTGGGTGTGTCTTAGGCGGGATTTAGTGTGTTGTGGGATGAAAATGGGGTGCCAAGCTCCCCTATTTATAACAATTGTTGCAAGAAATAGGATTATTATATATTTTAAGTCATTTTCTAATTATTATTATGTTATCCAAATCTTATCATAATCTTATCTAATCATATCCAATCTTATCTAATCTTATCCAATCTTATCATAATCTCATCTTATCTTATCAAATCTTATCTAACTTTATCCAATTTTATCATAATCTTATCCAATCTTATCGTAATCGTATCTAATCTTATCTAATCTTATCTAACCTTATCCAATCTTATCATAATCTTAGCATTTAAGAACATTTTAGGAGAAAATGACATTTTTGGATAACTATGTATATATATATGATAAAACATGACCTATTATATAATATACACATATAAATTCGAAAATGACACGTATATATAGCTATATTTTTGAAATATATAAATATATTTATATATATGGCTTTTAAATAAATTAATAAGTTGTAATTTTTGAAAATAATATGAAGTACCGGGGCATTATAGATCTATATATATAATTTCAATGTATAAAAATCGGGATGTCACACCCGTCATAGATAAGAATTTTGATGAATAGTTTTTGATCCTCTATGTGATACTCGAACCCATTTATCAGCCTTATTATTATTATTATTATTATTATTATTAGTATTATTATTGTTGTTGTTATTGTTGTTGTTGTTTGTTATTATTATTATTATTATTATTATTATTGTTAGTATTATTATTGTTATTGTTATTGCCATTATTTCTATTAATAATGATTAGTATTTTATTATTATTGCTATTATTAATATTATTATTTGTAAGATCTTATTGGGTTTAGGAGTATTGGGTTATTGGGCTAACCCGATGGGAATTAGAACCATTGGGCTAACCCTATTAGGTTTAGGAATCCTTCATGGCTTACATTATTTAAAATTAGGATTTAGCATTATATTAATTAAAAACTTAGGGTTATACACACACCCAAACAAATTAGAGAGAGAGAGAAGAAAAAGTAGAAGAAGAAGAAGAAGAAGAAGAAAAGAAAAGGGGGAAACGCGTCACAATTAATAAGGACAATTACTTCGTAAGTGATCTATTTTGAGTTATGTAGGGGAAATCCAACATAATTTTCATAACATGAGTTGTATACATAACTAGAAATAGAGGCTACTTGAGGTTGTATAGGCTGATCACTCAATATTGTATTTTGTCTTATAAGGTAAACATACAAAGTAGAGTTCGGCAATCCTATTTCCACTATTTTGGACGTTAGTGCCAGGGGCTTTGTTTGTTTATTGTTGCTGAACAAGTATTATCATTGCAATGGTAGAGCTCTATTATTATGTAGTTAATTAAGGTCGAGATCCGCAATTAGTTTTTTTAGATTCTTGGAGTTTGTATTTCACTCAGATAAGATTACTTTATTATTAATATTTCCATTGTTATTATTATTATTATTCATACTGTTTACTATTATTATAATGATTATTATTTTCATTGTTATTATTATTATCATAATTATGGCAATTATTTATATTATTAGTAGTAAAATCCTATTGGGCTTAGGTTTATTTGGCTAATTCTATTAGGCTTAGGATTGTTGGGCTAATTCTATTAGGCCTAAGACTATTTCATGACTTATAAATCCTATAACCTATCAAATTAGGATTAATCCTTATATTTAGTTGGAGATTTAGGGTTACACACTAATAAGAAATAAACATAATTGACAAGAGAGATCGGTGTTCATCATCATTACATACATGAGTCACGGCCAAGAAATGGAAAGAGGTATTGTACAACCTATAATTTCATCTTCTCCATTGTTCCATTATCTAATAGGACTATACAATAAAAAGAAAAAGGGAAATGAGAGCACCGTGGCTTGATATGATTACACATTCACCCATATACAAACACATTAGTTTAATAGGACTAGTTTAGATAGGTGCACTATAGGAGCATATCACCATATACATATAAACACGTCTTAATATACATATATATATATGTATATATTTATATGTCTCTCTCAATTAGTTAAGGGCATGGTGAGATTCTTTTTATTAGCATAGGTCGTTGTACGATTTTAACTTTTTGGTGAGTAATTCTAATATTAAATTCTTACATCAACAATTCATAAGCAGTTATGCAAACATTATTTTTTTCGGAATTTGTGCATTAAAGGAATTGGTCCATGATATATAAATATATATATATAGGTTAATTATACTTCTTCATTTTTACGGTTCAATAAGATATGAATCCGTATAGGTTAATTATAGATCTTGATTTTATAGTTCCACGAGATATAAAAATACACAGGCTAATTATAATTTAGATCTTTATTTTTTACGGTAGTACTATAATAAGATGTTAACTTTTAAAGAGTTATCCCAATTTGATAAGGTATAGTAAGATAGCTTATATTCATACTCTTATATTATTAGATTCATACGACCACGCTTAGTACCCGATTAGTGAAGCCTTGGATATCAAAGAAACAATTTCACATGTCTATACAAGTTTAGCCACGTATGAATTTTTGTACTAAGGTCATAATTTAGGCTATAAACATAGGCACACACAAAAGGTGTTAATGTGTGTTTTAAATTTGCAATCATTACATGGTGTGTGCATATTACACCTTTTGGTGTGTGTGAGAGTGTTGCTATTATAGGATTTATAAAATAAAGAGTAATTGTATTACAATTAGTTCTCCTGATTAAAAGCTTTATATTTTTGGCCGAGGACGTTTTCACACAAAACTGTACTGGAGGTTAATTAAGGTTAGCTAAAGTTACATTAGTATTATGGATAAGATTAGTGTCTCTTTTATTTTATAAAATAATTTCCGAATAGAAATTTATTATTAGTAATAGTTAGGAAACAATTAGTAGTACATTGTTGGTATTCGAATTTAGTGTAATCCTATAGATTAGCTTATACACATATTTTTGTGCTATTAGATTCTCTCCACTACGATTAGACCTTGATTGTACGGTTGGGATACAATAAGAGATTGATTGATTAACGTAAGTGGTTTCTTTCCTCTATTTATTTTATAAAAATATGATTTTCTTAAAATTGACGTCTTTTTTGGAAAAGTTATTTTCATATATAAAAAGTGGATTGGAGCATGCTATTTTATGAATTTTCTATATGAAAAGCTAAAATTATTTTTTGTTGTGCTATATGTGTATATATGAACATGCTCAGAACACTTGGGATAGTATTGGTAGGAACGAGTTCCGAAATTTCTGACCGAGCTACGGGGTACAGTAGCAATTTTCGAACCCACTTAACGGGGTTATAGTTAAGGCCCTCCTACGGGTAATAATAGTAGTGTCCGAACCCACTTAGCGGATTATAGTTAAGGCCCTCCTACGGGTAATAATAGTGGTGTCCGAACCCACTTAACGGGGTTGTAGTTAAGGCCTTCCTACGGGTAATAATAGTAGTGTCCAAACCCACCTGACGGGGTTATAGTTAGGGCTTGATCAAGTTGGCCAATAGAGATTTCTAATGTTCACGAGCATGGATTTATAAATGAATTTGTCTGATTCTGTTTTGTTATCCGTTCTGTTACTTGAAAGTGGAAAACATTAATTTTTGAATATTGTCTATGTGTGCAAAGTGTGATTTTAATGCTATATATATATATATGTAACTTGTTTAAATTCGATAGAGGGTCAAGAGATCCCTTACTGGGCGGGTGCGCTCACACCACTAATAATCATTTTGCAGAGGATAGTGCCGAGAAAGGTGACGAGAAACAATTTTTGGGTTGGTGAGTGGATTGGAGGTCCCTGCTTAGAGACTTTACTTATAGTTATTTATTTTGATGTTTTTTCTTTTATGACTATCCATTAAGACTATTATAGATTGGTTTACGATTTATGTTTTAGAACTAAAGATGTAATAGTTAGGATTACTATCTTTTCCGCTGCGATGTTCGACTAAGATTTTTCAATATATATTTTATGGTTTTTAGTATGTTCTGATTTCCATGGCTTGGTGTCTCTGAGTCCTTTGGGCTTAGGGGCATCGCCGTGTTGCATCCCGGATCCGGGGAGTGACACTTTGCATTATTCTTTGCTATATGGAGGCGAAGATTGTCTTTTTTGATTTCCCTACCACAAATGGCATTCCAAGTTATAGATCTTGTCTCTGTGCGACAGGAATATGACTATTCGAAACTTCTAGCTAATTGTGGAAACATACTACTCACAAATTATTAAGAAACCAACTACTCATAACTTTATTAGGAAAGCCAAAATATACACGCAAGTCGTTTATTACATAAGCATGATCGTTGCTACAAAAATCTCCCTTATAACTAGCTAAAAGCCTCAAGCCCCCTTTCTACGTCCTCCTCGTTCGTAACCTCCTTTGCCTCAAGTCCGGCTAAAATATAGTATAAAACAATGTCAACATATCTGTTGAGTAGATATTTTACATAATAACATGAGGTGCGTGTGTGTGATACGATTGTGCACATTTTCACATAGAATTTTCCAACATATAATCACATAACTTTTCACGTTTCTACCTTTTCCACATCGATGTCTGGGAACCTTATCTCATTATGCCGTTATTCGAACCAAAAACTCTAATCCCAACCACACACTCCAATGGTCATATCCCGAGCATATGCCGATTATCCTACGACCCACTTTAGTACATGAACTCTCTATCCATGCAATGACGGATTAGGCAACGATGGAGGATTGAGAACGAATTTAAGACCGACAAGCCCGTCGTCACCTGACCGAACTCGACCACATCCACCCCTATCACTTGGGGCCCCGCATCCACACATAATTTTCATGTATTTCACATATTTTCACAGATTTGCAGCACACTTTCAGCACAATGCCAAATTATTTTCAGCATGTTTTAGCATAATTTCAGCATAAATCAACAAAATTTCCAGCATGTTTTATCATAATTTCAGCATAGATTAACATAATTTCCAACTTATATGAACACTCTCAATTTGTGAAAAACAGAAATTCCAGCTTAAAAAACTGAATTTTCTAGCTTGTGAAAGCAGGATTTCCAGCTTGTAAAATAGAAATTTTCAACTTCTAACACATAGATAATACCCTATTATAGTATAAAACATAGCTACACATAATTTTTATCACAAATGCAAGATAATTTCCTGTATAAATGCTCATAAACACACAATATGCATATAACTAAATTACTATGAAATCCCTTAGAACCAAGATAGTAACTAACTTGTAGTTACATCCTATGTTCTAATATGGGAATTAGGGTGTTAATACTACATAAAAGTCTAACTCATGTCATAGGCAAAATTCCTACCCTGCATCAAATATGAAGCATATCAAGTCACAATCCTTTCTATAAGGTATAATACCTATGAATTAAAGTAAGAACCGTTACTTATGAAATTAAGTCAAGTCCAACCTTAATTAAATATTCTTCTACCCTTTCAAGAGTGTTTTATGGAATTAAGGGGATGTATAGAGGACTAATATGTATGTACGTACGTAAAAAGAAGGGTATATGTATATATATATGCGGGTGGAAGATATACTATAAATATGAAGTGTTTTGTGGGTTGAGAGCAAGATGAGTGTGGATGGGTGTGTCTTAGGCGGGATTAGTGTGTATGTGGATGTGTTTGTGTGTGTTGTGGGATGAAAATGAAGTGCTGAATCCCTAATGTATCCCCTATTTATAGTGGTTGTGCTAAGAAACAAGATTATTAAATAATTGAGTCATTTTCTAATTATTATCATCTTTCCACCAAAGGTTACAACTAAGGGTTATAATAAGTGAAATCTTCCAACTCAATACCCTAATTTTGCCTGAGTGTTGGTCTAATTGCATGATTCATAAGCTATTCAAATATAAGCCTCACAAGTGTGTGTATATCTAGAAGAAAACTTACAAGTGTAAAATTCATTAAATGTTAGGAAGATTGGGGAGCAAGGCCCTCGTATACACCATATATTTATCATATATATATATAAGAAAATTCATGCCTTCTCCCCTCTTTCTATATTTTTATGATATTTTTACACATAGTATAATTATTCCTATGTTTATTATGAAAAATACCTAAAGAAATAAAAATATAATCGTATATACTTATGTATATAAATTTTTGAAATTGTATATATATATATATACACATATAATGCAAGATATTTTTGTGTATATGTCATAGTCTTAGGACCTAGGATTTTAAAAATAATTATTTCAAAATAATTATTATAGTGTGAAAATAACACATTTTAGTGAAAATCATATTAACAAGATGTTTATAGAAAAATTTATCTAACCCTATATTTAGATATATATAGTTTTGTGTATCTCTATATATATAGAAATGTTCAGAATTTTTGCATTTTATGATTACTAAATGAAATAGGAAAATAATTTCAATAATTATGCATGTTGTTAAAAAAAAACAGACATATATTACAAAGTATTTATTTCAAGAAAAATGTTACCTAATATGCATAGATTGATCATATAAACATTTAAATAGTATATATTTAAGCATCAAATAATAAATAGATAATATAGAAAATGCAAGAGAAAATTGGGTCCTTACATATTATATACATATATATATATATATATATAAATGTAGACTAAATGAAATAGGAAAATAATTTCAATAATTATGCATGTTGTTAAAAAAAAAACAGACATATATTACAAAGTATTTATTTCAAGAAAAATGTTACCTAATATGCATAGATTGATCATATAAACATTTAAATAGTACATATTTAAGCATCAAATAATAAATAGATAATATAGAAAATGCAAGAGAAAATTGGGTCCTTACATATTATATACATATATATATATATATAAATGTAGATATATTGTTCATGAAAATACATGTATGTAAATATTTAGCATATATGTATTATTTAAAACAATTTCTAGTTATAAATAATATTTTCAAATAATTTTTAATATATATGTATTGTAATGTATTGTTCTTATTTCACATGTAAGGTATAATTCATAAAAATCTACAATTATTGATCATTTCTTATCTTATCTAAGATTTTATCTAGAACAAGGATTTAATGAATGAAAATAACATCTTTTCTATGTTAAAGATCCTATATTGCAAAAATCATCCTATTTATCAATATTTTCAAAAATACAATATATATATATATATATTTATTTCGAAAATGTACATATATATATATTTTGAAATATAAAAATACGATATATATATATATGACTTTATTACAAATAATTCCTATCATTATAATTTTGAGAAATGCATGTATAGAATTATATATATATATATATATATGTATTGATTTATAGGCATATATGTAGAATCAAATGGTTGGTATAAACACATAGTAGTTATTACACATTTCACATATAAAATAATAAAACACTAAACAATTTAATCACATAGTTCATATATAAAATAATATTCACATAAAACACTAAATAATTTAATCATATAATTAACTTTTAAAAATACTTAGAAATACCTGGTCATTACAAGGAATGCCCAAAATTGGTGCAAGCTCATGCACTGCAGTTCACCCAAGTTCAGACAAAAGATAATGAAAGACTTTTGGTAGTTGACAATCTATCCCTACACCACTACGTATTGCTCCAGGATACCCACAATAATCCCTATGGCTTTTGGCATCACATGGCCACAAATAAGAGTGTCGCTGGAAAAGAGGAGATGTGAAACCCTTGGGGCCTCGAGAGCTACTGCAATACCTCAAACCTCTCATTCTATTTCCACTCATCGCAAAAGACAGCTAAGGGCCTCTACACAAATTAGGAACAAATAAGGAGATAGGAGTCCCCATGGCAGATACCCCTGTGCGATTCAAGATAATCAAACTAGGCCCCGTCCAACATAAACAAATACATCATGGTATTAACACATATCATAACTAGTTGCACAAAATCCTCATGAAAGCCCAATTTAAGCATAACAAGATTGAGGAATAGCCACTCGACACAGTCGTAGGCTTTATTCATGTCTAGTTTCAAAGCAAAATAACCCTCACATTTGCTCTTGTTTCTCAGGAAAGGATTAATCTCAAAAGCCACTAGCACATTATCTGTTATGAGTCGGTCCAAGATTAAAGCAGATTGAGTAGGTGAGATGATGTCATTTAAAATAGGCTTTAAACGACTAGCTATGGTTTTGGGGACAATTTTGAAAATGACGTTACACAGGCTTATCGGTCAAAACTGAGTGATAAGAGTAGGTTTATGGCATTCTGGGATGAGAACAATATGAGTGAAGTTCATTTTAGGCATGAAATTTTTATGATTCAAGAAGTCAAATATGCAATTTATAACATCATCACGAATAACATGCCACAATTCATGATAGAAAAATGGACGCATATCATCCGGTCCCAAGGATTTCAGAGCCATTTGGGCAAGCGAATAGGTCACTTCCTCCGCGGTAAAAGGTCTCCTCAGCTGCTGGTTCATGGGTGCATCCACCCGTGGAGTCATAGCCTAGTGGTTGTGTTCCCATCTCTCTTCAAAAATGCGTCGGCAGTCATCAGAGCACATGACTTCGAAGCAAAAAGGGAACTTCAAACAAGGTCTTCAAGCATTAATAGCCGAGAAAGTGACCAGAATTGGTTTGTGATCTGATCTGGATGTATCAAGATGTAAGCCATTACAATTTGGGAATAATTCACACCACAAACGAGTTGCAACCGTCGTGTCTAATTGTTCATGAACAGGGTACGGCTCCTTTCGGTTGTTAGACCATGTAAAAATAGTACCAATAAGACCAACATCCACAAGGCCTGTTGATTCGAGGGCATCATGAAAAGCCCAATATTGACTCCACAGCTTGGGAGAACCACTAAATTTCTCATCGGGTGATAGCATTTTGTTGAAGTCGTCGATGCATATCCAAGGTCAGATGGAATGAGAACTCCAATTCTATAATAAATCCCAAGACTGCTGCTTATTCTATATATTCGACCCTCTATAAAACCCAATAAATCTCCACACTTTCGGACCTGCCATACCTTCAACCAATATGTCTATGTGATTTTTCGAGAGTTTTTGTAAGGTGAATATGATATCTTTATCACAAAGTAATTCCAAACTATCGCTACGACGAATGGGATCTATATTGACTCCAAACATGTCACCACTTCATTTCAATCTATCAATTCTTGATAGTCGCCACTTCGTTTCAAAAAGAAAGACCAGGGAGGGTTGAGCCTCCCGTAGGAGTCGCTCGAGTTAATGAACTGTCTAGGGACCCCCAGCTCCTGAAGTTCTAGCATAGGAGACTAATTGGCCCGGCAAGATTGCTCCGCAATCTCCGCCGATATATCATGTTCATTGTTCAAGAAAAGACTAGTCTTTGCTTTCGAACCTTTGCCTCTATTGGAAGGAGTTTTCTATGGGGAATGGAGAGCTTTCTGTGGCTATTTTTAAATTTAGACACTAAAAATCCATGGCTATAACTAAAATTCTGTGGCTATTTTTAATAATTTTTATTTTTTAAATCTGATTTGGTATGAACTCTTGGCCTCTTACTTGATGATAGAGTATCAAACCACTACACCACTTTAATTTTTTGTTTAAAAATTAGTTGTGGTTATACTTAACTAATATAAAGTATGCGAAATTCTATATATAAATTATCTAAATAATTTTTTGTTATAAATTTTTTTTGGTATTAATTTATTGAATATTTGTTGTAATTAACAAATTATTTGTTTAATCATTAAATACTTTTCAATATAAAAAAACCAAAGATTAGGAAAAAAAAATAAAGGATTGAAACATGACATGTAACATGATATATATTGGATTTTAAATATATTTGAAGGCTACAACCCGAATAAGATTTCCTATTTCAGATAGTATTTTATCTTTTATTTCATAATACACATTTATGCTATACAAATATGTGTTTAAAATTATTTTCTTTACTATACACTTAATTTAAAATATTTACAGTTGATGTAAATTTATGCAATGAAGAAGAAAGTGAAACACGTATTTGGAATATAAGATTAAATTTGGCTTTGGGTTTTGGTTTAATTTCTTGGAATTTGATTTATTGGGCTGAGAGGTAAAAGGGTTGGCAAACTTTAATGGTATGGGAAGTACGAACAACTCAATTTAACAGGAGGCAAGTGATTGGGTTGAGGGCTTACCATTGTGGGCTATTTCTATTGGTTGGTTTATAGACGTAAAGTAAAGAGTTGGGGTAATGTAGGCAGGGGCAAAACAAAAGTTCATGCTTGGTTTTGGAGGGTTGGGCTGCAACTAAGACCAAAGTATGGTCCGAGTCCGACTTATGATAGTGTGGGCCGAATGGGTTGGCGAAGGGCGATGGGCTAGTATTTGGTGGGCCTCGCTGATGGTAGGTCTGGGTAATTGGAAGGATGGTGATTGGGCTATGGGAATGGTTGGGTATAGCTATAGACAAAGATGTTCCACCAGAACAAGTTTCCATAATCTTAGTGCATGGAGTTAGACTTTTAGGAGCAAGTGGTTTGGAAAATGGAAGGAGTTGATTTGTGGTGAATTATAGGGATTGTCATCCATGTCAGATCATATCAACTTTCCATAGATATCATGCCGATTCCAAAAAGAAGATTCTATAATGGAATCGCCTAAATCTTCTACGCATTGTAGGTTTCGGGCCTTCTCAGCGGCTAGAGGAATGCTGGGCTGGCCGAGAACTTATAGGCGTCTGTTCTTCCAAAATTTCACCTTGCCAAGCCAGAGGTTGCAGCTTTCTTGAGCCATGGAAAGTAGGGAGGCCTTGTCTTGGATCTTTATAATTGTCTTTGAGTTGGAGTTCACACGATTTTGCAATACGGTCATACATTCTACAATAGTAGCAAAAGTTTCAAAGTCTTTCATACATTAGATTCACCACTAGTCCCCCCGTCCGGCATGACCTGTTGGAGGCATCTCTTTAGTGGTTGGGTCATGTTGATAAGAACCTGAATCCGTAGACTATCTGCAATTATTCAGTCAGTACGTTCAAAATCCACATCCTGAAATTGACTAATCTTATCACCCAGACTCTGAGCCATTCCTCTTGTCATTTTGCTCAGCAGTAGTGTTGCGGGCATGTAGTGGGGTGGTGTAAAAGAATACTTAAATTTAAGAGAGGAGGAAGTGGAGAGGAGAACACAAATTTTCTCTACTCAATCAACACTTCTATTTTTATCCAAACTTTACTAGAAACACATTTTTACAATTCTTTTACTCTCCTTACTCTTTCACTCACACCGTTACTCACTCACACACATTCACTCACCACACACAAAATGGCTAATAGATAACCACTATTCATACTAGCATCCTACTAAATGTCATGACTCTTAGAATACTAATTTCATAGGTTACAAATTTAATTTTATGGAATAAATTTAGTAACTCCTGACCGTTGCTACCTTCAATGTCTCTTGACTTTTCAAAATCAAGATTAATTACTCATTTCTCAACACGCCCCCCAAGCTTGATTCTCTCATTTCGAGATGACTCTTCAACTTCTTAAACACTTCTCATTTAAGCAGCTTTGCAAAGATATCAGCAACTTGATCTTAGGTTTTGACATACTTTACTTGCATATTTTTCTTGGCAATGCTCTCCCTAATGAAATGGAAACGGGAGTCAATATGTTTACTCCGATCATGCAATATTTTTAAACCCGGACCGAACCGGCCGGTTCAACTAGGAACCGGTGGCCTGGCCAGTTCGATTAGCCCCAAACACCCAGCCCTAAATTGACCCAAAGAGAATCAACTTGAACCGATTAATAACCAATTGAACCGGTGCCGGTTCAATCGGTCGAACTGGCGGGTCGTATATTTGAAAAAAAAAATTACCTATTTTTAGTTTAGGGTTGTTGTCAGCCCAACACAATAGCAGTCCCTTAGTTTCTTTTCATCCTTTTCATTTCCTTGTCATCTCCTTTTCTTCTCCAAAAAACCAAACAACAAAATTTCCCCCCTTTTTTCCCTTTCTATTGTCGACAATAGCAAGTTAGCAGCCATCAAAGAAGAGAAGATTGAAAAGTGTGGCCTTGGGTAATTTTTTGAATCAAAATCTTTGCTTTTTTTTTTTTTTTTGCGCCATCCTTGGTTTTCTACTGTAGTGTTGGGAGTTGGGACTTTTAGGCAACTAAACACTACTTAGGTCTTATTATCTCATGAGAAAGTTGATTTACTTCGCAATGTATGCAAATATTCGTTGATTCACTTATTTTCAGTTTTTTATACATAAATATTAGTTATTATATTGCTCACCTAATCGCTAGATTTTATTACATAAGTTTAAATACGAATGAGTTATCTACTTTCCCTGCTCCTTGAATTGTTGTAGGACGACAAAATCGGCTAATGCCGAAGTGCTCTCTATTTTCCTTTTCCTTTTTCCCCCTTTTTTTTTGTTTTCTACTTTCCCTACTCTGTTTCGTTCCATACCAAAAATAAATACGAAGGAGTTATGGAATATCTAAACATTTATATTTTGAATCTAGAAAAAAAAAAAAAGAAAAAACAAGGTACAGTACACAATTAAGGTGAATTCAACCACTACAAACTTTAATTTATGAAGTTATAAGTAATGCAAGTATTTGAAAGCTCTCTTTCATGAAGTTCATCACAAAAAGATTCAAAACATTTGAATTGTGCAGCAGATCATTGTTTATGAATAAAAAATTAAACTTTCATGTAGATTAATTAATTTAATTAAATTCTAGTTATATGAATACCAAGATATTAGACAATACAGATTCTAGATTACTAACATAATGAAGTTAAAATTTTGTATTATTCAATATTGTTTTTTATAAATACATATTAATGAGAGGAATTTTTTCAATGGATAGTCATTTACTAAACAATTTTGAGAATGCTTTCTTGTTTTTGAAATTTGTAGGGTATGGAAAATGTCGCTTCTTTAACACCAGCTGCAGGATCAGGCTCATGACCATCAATGGTGCAATCTAGTCAAAATCCTCATCAGAGGAACGATATAGCATGGAAGCACTACTATGAGGCACTGTCAAGTGGGAAGAGTCGGACTTTAAAGTGCAACTATTGCAACCAAGCAATTTGTGGTGGAGGAATAAATCGCATGAACTAACATCTTGCTGGAATACCGGGTAATGTAAAAGCTTGTCCTAAAGCTCCTACTGATATGCGTTTTGAGATTAAAGGAACAATTATTGAAAATGCCCAAAATAAAAGAAGATAAAGCTGTATCGCGGTTGGATTTATATGATGTTGATACATGTGATTTTGAAGGAGATGATGTTGCAGAAATTCAAAATGTAACTAGTAAACAAAATCTTGGGGCAAGTAATAAAAGAAAGAAGATGGGTCATATCAAAAGTCACATGAAAGCTAGTGTTGGAATTGATTCATCTCAACCTGGCATACAAGCAAAACTTCGAAGCAAAGAAAGATGGCATGACACTGACATGTCTATTGCTTTATGGTTCTATGATTGTTGCATTCCCAATAATATTGTGAGTTCACCATATTTCCAACCTATGATAAATAGGATAGCAACAATGGGTTATGGATATACCAGACCTTCTTATCATGCTTTAAGAGTCCCTTTACTTAAAGAAGCTAAGACCCAATGTCAGCTATCTATTGATGCTCTTCGTAGTAAATAGGTTGAGATTGGTTGTACGATCATGGGTAATGGTTGGACTGACCAAAGTCATAGGTCATTCATTAATTTCTTGGTGTATTGTTCATCTGGAATATCTTTTATCAAGTCAATTGATGCTTCTGGTATTGCAACTGATGCAAAAAGTTGGCGAGTTACTATGACGACCCCAAAAACCCTTATTTATTATTATATCATTATTATTAGTATTATTGTTATTAGCATTAGTGGTTGAATACATGCATACATTATTAATTACACAACGTACAAGGTTCTTTACAAATATAAGGGTACATCCAAAAAAAAAGAGAGTATCGACTTGCTAGTTCTACTATCTCTACAAACCAAAAAGCAACAAAAAACCACAAAATACAGGTACGCAGTGGAAATCCTACATCTTCTTTCCTAGTAAAAAGCTTCAAAAGTTTCCTCCTCTTCATCATCATAAAAGCTAGCTTCGGAAGCATCTAAAGCATTATATAACACGAAATCAACATACGTTGAGTAGAAACATTTCTTTATGCACATAAGGTGCTCGGGTGTCAAATGCACATTAGTTACACATAACACACATATAGTTTCACACTTTCTACCTTTTGTCACCTGACAGTGACCCTTATAACTACTCGGGCCGAAATAACACCCAGCACATTTCTCCCGCCAGCCTGATCCTCCAATGGTCTTATCCCAGGCATACGCCTAGTATTGTCCGACGACCCTCTCTCTTGAGTAGATCCCTCCGTCTACCCAAGGGGGGATTAGAAGACGGAAGGGGTGTGAACTCTCCCGGCTACTCAATAGTATGTCCTGGTGGAACACCCCCCAAACCATTCCAGCAGATATGGGCTCATTCACAGAATTGCAATTTGTTCACACATGCACATAATCTTTGAAAATTTATATTATAGATTATTAAAGTAAACGCCACACTTATAAATGAAAGCTTTATATTTGCTTATTAAGCATATTTACTTAGAAATGTTAAATATGTAAATAGCTAGTAGCAAAAATATGTAAATAGACAAAATATAAATATAAATATATAAATATAACTAGTATGAATATATAAATATAAAGATTAAAATATAACTAGTATAAATATATAAATTAAAATATAACTAGTATAAATATATAGATAGACAAAATATAAGATATATAAATATATGAATACTATATATATACCTACACGTACATATAACATAAAAATATATATATATAACTACATATATACATAAAAATATATATATAACTACATATATTTACATATCCGTATAGCATAGATATATATATATATAGATCTATTATAATTAGGATTAAGTAGATAGGTTAACCTATAATGAATCCCTAAATATATTATATATTTATGTATATCTACGTACAACTTAAACATATAACTTAGATATAAAAATAATCATAACTTTAAAATCCTTTATGTATATAAAATAAGCATATCTTTATAACAAAATAAGCATAAATCCAGAGTATTTAAAGTGCTAAAATAGGCATAAATCTACAGTATAAAGGTATAATAAAAGTTCTATTTATCAAATAACAGTTATGTGGAGCTTTCTTTACCAAGACTTTCAAGAACAACATAGGATATTCTCTTAATGGCTCAAATAAAGTATCATGGTTTCATACTACTTCATATAAAGCATAAAACTCACATAATAGCTCAAATAAAGCATAAAAATTTCATATTATTGCAAAAAGGGCACAATAATCACATAGTTTTTCCAAGAAAGCATAGTAAGCACATAGTACTCCAAATAATCATATTAATCACATAATATCTTCAAGATCATGCTCCCAAGTCTATCCATCCTTCAAATTCCTGCCAACAAGAGCTATAATATGAAAAATTAACCATAAAGCTTTAATGTAACATGAAGATGGCAAAATAACTAAAATCCTCAACTTGGAGGCATGTTTGGCAAAATCTCTCACTCTAGGCCATTCAAGCTTGATCTTTTAAATTGCTTGGGCACAAGAGTATGGAAGCTTGCCTATTCTTCACAAGAAATAAGAAGAAAACCTCTACTTAAGACATAAAGAATGTTCCTACCTTGTGTTCTTTCAAGTAGTGTATTGTTTTGAGAGAAAATGAGAGAGTGTATGTGTGTGAGCAAGGGGGCACGGTTTTGGAGCTGAAAGGGGCTGAAAAATGAAGATTGTGGGTGTTTAAGGTTTTGTGTATTGATCTTCCAAGTATTAGAGGCAAAGATCTACATATTATAATCATCAAATTACATCCTCGATACATTTATACATGGTTGTATATACATACACCTCACTTTACTAACCACCATGTATATGTATGTGGGTATGTGTGTGTGTATATGTAGCTATGTATATCAGCACTAATATATATTTATACATATATATGAGGCTAGGTTTCAAAAGTGTATTAGTATAGATATTTTGATAAAAAAAATAGAATAAAATCAACTAAAATCAAACAAAAACCTATAAAATCGGAAAAATCTTATTTATTAAGTATTTTTATTGTTTATGTCTCAGCAAAACCGAAATTTGGGGTTGGAGAAGTGAAAAGACCAAAATACCCCTTATTTTGCCCTTTTTTCGAAATCGCCCAAAAATAGAAATAAAATTCTAAAAATTCGAAAATTAATTTTTATAAGTCAAATAAAATCTAAAATATTTATTTATATTATTATTTTCATTGTTTTGATAATAATTAAGCATTTAAAAATTAGATTTCAAATTAAGAACTTAAAGACAATGATTTTCGAAAACTACTAAAAATTCTTGGAAAACTAGGTAAAAGTTGAAAATAATCTATTAAATAATTTTTGGGAGTTTAGAAGGATTAAATGCATTAAATTTTAAGAATATTTGGAATTTATAATATTTTCTAAAAATTTGGGCAGCAAATGCTCATTTGTTCACAAATAAAAATCATATTTTTGAAGAATAATTTCTATAAAACAATAATTCACAAAATAGTTCTATATTAAAAAAATGATTCATCAAAATAATGGACACCCAATGTACAATATAAAATATTTAAATAAAGGATTTTACCGGGTAAAAATAATATATAATAAGTAAACTTATAGATTTAGAAACAAATCAAAGAATATAGGATTCAAGGTTCAATTAAAAAAGTACATCTCCTATGGAGATTATAGAAAGTTGCTTCCAAGTAAAATGAATTTGAGAAATCTTCTGAATAAGTAATAATAAGGTCCTACGAAAAGAATTAAGAAAAATAATTATCACAAGGGAATCGTTATTTAACTATTGCACACTTCGCCTAAAATAGAAACCTATACTTAAAAGTTCATCATTCCTGGTAGCTTTGTTATATATCTTTATTCTATTCCATAATTGCTCTTCTTTTCATGACTACTAAAATCCCCCCCTCGCCTTCTCACCTAGTTCAAATCCAGTTTGGAATATACTTAAACGTCTTGTACTTAATCAAATAACTCACCAATATTGGATAACAGCTACTTTTAATTCATTCGATAAATATCAGGTTGAACCTCTAGTCTAGAAAACATGTAACGAATTTGGATCAATCAAAATTCTAGGTAAATGAAACAAGCTAAATGCGTACTTTCCACACTGTAGGTTTATTTAGTTACCTCGCACATCCATTCTTGCAGCTTTGATATATCCTCCAGAGTTCCTTCCATTTGGGCTGCCCCAAGATTGTAGTCTCACAAAGTGTCTTAATTGTTCAATTGCTTCATTGTGCTTTTCAATTCTCAATACCATTTCTACTACCATAGTATAATTATGAATCCTATCTCAATTCCAAGCCTTAGACAACCACAAGCTTCCAAATCTTTTTGTTTTCTTAAGTTCAACAAAGTACATAGCCTCTACCAGTCCTAATTCTCATGGTTCCTATTTCAGTACTAATTTTTACCAAAAGATATGTTTTTGCAATATATATTTTAACCTAATATAAAATCCATTAGATGCACTAGAGGTCTTAGCAACTTTCACGTATACCCGTGGTAACCCTCGAGTTTGTTCTTATAGGTTCAAGAGGCGAATTTCAGCACGTAGAACTTAAGTCACATAATTCCACAAGTAGTCAATTACAGCTATTACCCAAAAAAAAAATCGCCTTATATTCAAATTAGTCAAGTATTTGCCATTTAGAGGAGCAAAGTATGTACTGGTCGGCCGCCCAGCCACATCCGCCATCCCGCATGTCAAACACTACCCAATAAAATTCATTCCTAATTAACCTTCTCGGATCAAGCCTATCTCCTTTCTATTCCAAAATCTCACGCCGAGGATCCTTACCCAGCATAACTTAAAATCCAAAATATATTTCAATCAAATACAGAATCTAATAGATACCTTAGAAGTTTTATAGCAAAAATCACGCATACTATTACCAACTGTCAGGCGTTGGGACTCTAGAGGTAGCTCCTGTGGGTTCAAGAGGCGTCTTCCGCACACGTAGCACTTTGCCTCGCAGGCTCAAAACATTCAAGACATAATACTTGGCCTCAAGGGCTTAAGACTTTCAAGACATATAGTACTTGGCCTCCTGGGCTCAAGACTTTCAATACATTGCACTTAGCCTCATGGGCTCAAGACGTAACATTTGCTCTACAGGCTCAAGAGGTGGCTCCCGTTTGCATAGCACTTTGCCACACAGAGCACTTAGCTTCCGATTTTCCGGCTGGCAACCTGCTCTGATACCATCTATGATGACCCCAAAAACCCTTATTTATTATCATATCATTATTATTAGTATTATTGTTATTAGCATTAGTGGTTGTGTAATAACCCGGTATTTCTTATTAATACATGAATGATTAGTACTTACATTTACAAATTGTGTAAATTTTATTAATTCTTTTGTTTGTAAATTATGTGCTAGAAAATGATAGTCATATACATAATAAAAATATTAGTTAATATGCTAAATATATATATATATATATATATATATATATTTAGCTATATTAATTCAAACATATATATACATATAATACCCTTACATGAGTAATTTAAATTAATTACATATTAGTCCTAAACACACTTTATATGTTTAACAATACTTAGTTTACTTAATTACATATATTTATATCTATATAGTCATCTATAAATATACATATATCTAGACACTTTATATGTTTAATAATAATTAAACTTATATCTATTTAATCAAGGCTTTTATAGTCCTATACGTATATATATATATATAGTTATAAAGTGATTTATATACATATAGTTGCATATATATAGTTATATGTATATATAAATAAATTCGTACATATATATCTATTCATTTATAAGGTTGTACCTATATATATACTTATAATTGCATATAATTGTATGTATATATAAATTCGTACATATATCTATATATATATCTATCTATATATAAATTTGTATAAATATAGACTTATATACTCACATAAATAAATTAAGACATATGCTCATAATGTCATTATCTTCATTAAATAAATTCATACACCTAAGATATACACTTGTAATAATTTTGCTAAATATAGCCAACAATTGTAGGGATAAAATTAAAGGAAGAAGCATGTGTTATCATCTTATTAAACTAGATTAACACATAATACAATCTAGGTAACACATATTAAAATTAGGGTACAAACTCATGATACTTAGGATCACAAATGTGTAAATTATAACCACAAATTAATGTGAACACAATTAATGAAATGCTTAGTTGTAATGTGAACACAATTAATAACAAGCTTAGTTGTAAAAATGACAAGATAAAATGAAATAAAATAATTTTCTTTCTTGCCAAACAACTATAAAAAGGGGGAGGGGGACTTGTCTTCCAAACACACACACACACTACTCAACACACTACTTTCTACACACACACACACACACACTACTTTCTACACTCACACACACTTCACGTCACACACACACACTACTATACAAACACATATATATATATATATATATCAAGAAAATTAGCTTAAGGTAGAGATTTTCCAAATTATATGAGTTTAGTTTAGGCATGTAGAATCCTTAAATTACAATTGTTATTTTGGCATGTTCATTTTATAATCATCTATCATGTGTCATTATACATGCATATAGTTCGACATAATTATGATATAATATGTTTTATATTATTATCATTTTAGGCAATTTATGTTTTAGTTTTTCTATGTGCAGAAAATATGTTTATGTGTGAAAACTTAATTGCGCATGCCGGGCCCCGATGTGTTACGGTGGGAATGGGGCAGAGTTTGGCCGGGCAGCAACGGGCTTGCCGGTCTTAATATATGTTCTCGCCATCCCTGATCCTAATCCCACCTTACCCGGACGGAGTGTTCCGTGTACTGAAGTGGGTCGTAGGAATTTGGCGTAATCTCGAGATACGACCACTGGTGAATAAGGTAGGAATTGATATTGTTGGAGAATAAGGTTGGAAAGGAGAAATATGTTGGGAGTTACAAGGAAGTTGAAATCACTATTTGTGATTCAAAGGTACAATGAAATGTGAAATTCTGTGATACAATGTGCTTACATGTTTTAATACACACATTATCACCTTATATGATTTGGTAAAATTTCTACTCAACTGTGATGTTGACCTGTTTTGTGTATACTATTTATTTTAGGGAAACAGGCTCTCCAAGATAGCATGCACAAGATTCTAGGAAATTATGAAGTGGAGGCCTAGTTAGGAATTAGTACTAGATTTTGCAAGTTTATGTTCCTGAACCAGCTTGGTTAGGGTATTATGTTTTCAAGTTTCATTATATAATGTTAAATAAAAGAACGTTTGCTTATAAATTTTATCCTATAAGAGGTTCATGTTGTTACAGGTTGAATACATGCATACATTATTAATTACAAAACGTATAAGGTTCTTTACAAACATAAGGGTACATCCAAAAAAAAAGAGAGTATCGACTTGCTAGTTCTACTATCTCTACAAACCAAAAAGCAACAAAAAACCACAAAATACAGGTACGCAGCGGAAATCCTACATCTTTCTTCCTAGTAAAAAGCTTCAAACGTTTCCTCCTCTTCATCATCATAAAAGCTAGCTTCGGAAGCATCTAAAGCATTATATAACACGAAATCAAAATACGTTGAGTAGAAACATTTCTTTATGCACATAAGGTGCTCGGGTGTCAAGTGCACATTAGTTACACATAGCACACATGTAGTTTCACAGTTTCTACCTTTTGTCACCTGATAGTGACCCTTATAACTACCCAGGCCGAAATAACAACCAGCACATTTCTCCCGCTAGCCTTATCCTCCAACGGTCGTATCCCGAGCATACGCCTAGTATTGTCCTACGACCCTCTCTCTTGAGTAGATCCCTCCATCTACCCAAGGAGGGACTAGGAGATGGAAGGGGTGTGAACTCTCCCGGCTACTCAATAGTATGTCCCGGTGGAACACCCCCAAACCATTCCAGCAGATATGGGCCTATTCACAGAATTGCAATTTGTTCACACATGCACATAATCTTTGAAAGTTTATATTATAGATTAGTAAAGTAAACTCCACACTTATAAATGAAAGCTTTATATTTGCTTATTAAGCATATTTACTTAGACACATTTGTTAAATATGTAAATAGCTAGTAGCAAAAATATGTAAATAGACAAAATATAAATATAAATATATAAATATAACTAGTATGAATATATAAATATAAAGATTAAAATATAACTAGTATAAATATATAAATATATAGATTAAAATATAACTAGTATAAATATATAGAAAGACAAAATATAAGATATATAAATATATGAATACTACATATATACCTATACGTACATATAACATAAAAATATATATATAACTACATATATACATAAAAATATATATATATATAACTACATATATTTACATATCCGTATAGCATATATATATATACAGATCTATTATAATTAGGATTAAGTAGATAGGTTAACCTATAATGAATCCCTCAATATATTATATATTTATGTATATCTACGTACAACTTAAACATATAACTTAGATATAAAAATAATCATAACTTTAAAATCCTTTATATATATAAAATAAGCATATCTTTATAACAAAATAAGCATAAATCCATAGTATTTAGAGTGCTAAAATAGGCATAAATCTATACTATAAAGGTATAATAAAATTTCTATTTATCAAATAATAGATATGTGGAGCTTTCTTTACCAAGACTATCAAGAACAACATAGGATATTCCCTTAATAGCTCAAATAAAGTATCATGGTTTCATACTACTTCATATAAAGCATAAAACTCACATAATAGCTCAAATAAAGCATAAAAATTCCATATTATTGCAAAAAGGGCACAATAATCACATAGTTTTTTCCAAGAAAGCACAGTAAGCACATAGTACTCCAAATAATCATATTAATCACATAATATCTTCAAGATCATGCTCGCAAGTCTATCCATCCTTCAAATTCCTCCCAACAAGAGTTATAATATGAAAAATTAACCATAAAGCTTTAAAGTAACATGAAGATGGCAAAATAACTAAAATCCTCAACTTGGAGGCTTGTTTGGCAAAAGCTCTCACTCTAGGCCATTCAAGCTTGATCTTTTAAATTGCTTGGGCACAAGAGTATGGAAGCTTGCCTATTCTTCACAAGAAAGAAGAAGAAAACCTCTACTTAAGGCATAAACAATGTTCCTACCTTGTTTTCTTCCAAGTAGTGTATTGTTTTGAGAGAAAATGATAGCGTTTTGAGAGAAAATGAGAGAGTGTATGTATGTGAGCAAGGAGGCACGGTTTTGGGGCTGAAAGGGGCTGAAAAATGAAGATTGTGGGTGTTTAAGGTTTTGTGTATTGATCTTCCAAGTATTAGAGGCAAAGATCTACAAACTATAATCATCAAATTACATCCTCCATACATTTATACATGGTTGTATATACATACACTTCACTTTACTAACCACCATGTATATGTATGTGGGTATGTGTGTGTGTATATGTAGCTATGTATATCACCACTAATATATATTTATATATGTATATGAGGCTAGGTTTCAAGAGTGTATTAGTATAGATATTTTGATAAAAATATAGAATAAAATTAACTAAAATCAAACAAAAACCTATAAAATCTGAAAACTCTTATTTATTAAGTATTTTTTATTTTTTATGTCTCAGCAAAACCGAAATTTGGGGGGTTGGAGAAGTGAAAAGACCAAAATACCCCTTATTTTGCGCTTTTTTCGAAATCGCCCAAAAATAGAAATAAAATTCTAAAAATTCGAAAATTAATTTTTATAAGTCAAATAAAATCTAAAATATTTATTTATATTATTATTTTCATTTTTTTGATAATAATTAAGCATTTAAAAATTAGATTTCAAATTAAGAACTTAAAGACAATATTTTTCGAAAACTACTAAAAATTCTTGGAAAACTAAGTAAAAGTTGAAAATAATCTATTAAATAATTTTTGGGAGTTTAGAAGGATTAAATGCATTAAATTTTAAGAATATTTGGAATTTATAATATTTTCTAAAAATTTGTGTAGTAAATGCTCATTTTTTTTTTTTAGTTTAAACCACCCGGTGTCCGGAGCCACATTGGACTCCGACTAAATCCGGATTCGAGCCGGTAGGACCACAAAGGGCGACAAAGCTCTCCCTCCCAGGTTTTAAAGCAGCTGCATCCCCAAGGTCTCATTTGTTCACAAATAAAAATCATATTTTTGAAGAATAATTTCTATAAAACAATAATTCACAAAAATTTTCTATATTAAAAAAATGATTCATCAAAATAATGGACACCCAATGTATAATATAAAATATTTAAATATAGGATTTTGCCGGGTCGTTACAGTTACTCTCTAAAAAATATCCTTCAATTTATTGGTCTCCGTGCTCTGCGCATTGTATTAATTTGATATGAAGGATATTGGAGAGTTGACATTAGTGAAAAATTTTGTGTCTCTTGCATCAAGGATTACTATTTTGTGTACAAACACAAATGTCCTCTTGCATGGTTGTGAAAACAACCTGGATGGACTGAAATTATTCTTCTGGGTAACACTCGGTTTGGCACAACATTTATTGCATTGAAGATCCTTTATGATCATAAAGAACATTTGGAAGCAATGGTCGTATGTCACGGATTCAAAAAGTTTCTAAAAATTGAAAAGCATAGAGAAGTTAAGCAAATTGTTATGAATAGTAGTTTTTGGAACAATTGCTTAATTATTGCAAAAATTATGGGCCCACTTATGAGATTGTTGCGTATGTGTAACTCTATCGAGAAGCCTTCATTAGGCTATATGTATGAGGGGATATGGAGGGTCATAAAGGGCATTAAGGAATTGTTTAGAAATCAGGAGACCCTATACAACACCTAGGTTGATATTATCAAAGATAGGTGGGATAGTATGTTGAGGAAGCGCCTTCTTGTAGCTGCGTGTTTTTTGAATCCTACTTTGCACTATGATAAAGATAGTCCTTCTCGAAGTAATGAGGCAATGAATGGATTACTTGATGTTATTGAGAAGTGGTGTCCAGAGGTTGAAAATATATTGGATGAAATTAATAGATTTCGAGAGTGAAAGGATAGTTTTGGAAGGGCATTAGCTATTAGCAATGCAAAAATTGCTCGTCCTGGTATGTGTTTATTGTTTTTTACTTCATCATTATTTTTTTCTTAATATGGTATGGAATTAATCTTATATGTTTATATTAAATGATGGTAATTTGTTGTTTAGATAAATGGTGGAGGGTTTTTGGTGGTGATTCACCAAATTTGCAAACGATTATTGTAATGTTATTCAGTCAAACTTCTTCTTCTTCGAGGTGTGAACAAAATTGGACCGTGTTTGAACGTATTCATACTAAGAAGAGGAATAGATTGGAACATCAAAGATTGAATGATCTTGTCTTTGTTCATTATAACTTGCGCTTACAACATCGGTAAGTATTTTATGTTGTACATTTATATTGAACATTCACCTTTTTAATAATTTTAGTACTTGATACTAATATTATGTTATAAATTTATGTTATTTATAGTGGTGTACAAAAGAAAAGGTCTTATGCTCCCTTTGATTATGAATACACTGACAAAGTGGACTTATGGGTCAGTGAAGAAGATCTTAGTGGAGAACTTGATTACGATGAGTTGAACGAAATGCTTGAGGAAGAGATGTCTAATGAAATTTCACTGCCACCTCAAGGTTGTATCTCGAATTATTTAGTCTTAAATTCTATATATATATATATATATATATAATATTTCATTTATTTATTCTTTTGAATTGTTTGTCTAGGTAATGAAGAAGACATTGATATAAATAATGATAATGTGGATCTTGCAAAGTTTTCTACTACAACTTCAGGCTCCGGCGAAGTTAATCCTCTTTTAAGAAAACAAAGGAATCTACTTATTGATGAAGATGATGATTGAATATTCTTGTGATCTTGCATGGGTTTTGAAGGACAATTTCATTTATTAGCAAGTTGTTATTTAAAGATACTTGTAAACATCGTGATGGAGTTTGTTGTTCCGCATGATTACTATTTTCTGAATTTTGTTGGATATTTGGTGTGAAATGAGGTTTTTTAGTAGGAATTTAAAAGAGTTACAAAAAGTTAGAAAAAGTTTTTTTAATATTTTTTTATATTTTTATATTTTTTATATTTTAATATTTTTCATTAATATTTACAAAATCATATATATATAATTAAATATATTTTGTAATTAATTATGACATCACACCGATCAAACCGGTAACCAGTAAGACGGTTGGTTCTATGTTCGGTCCGATTTTCAGAACATTGCAATCATGGTAAACCAGGTTCTTTGCTAAAGCAATCGTTACCTTGTTATTGATATGAATCTCTATCGAATCACTTTGTTTGACATTGAGCTCGTTGAGCAAACTCCTTAGCCATAATCCATGGAAAACTGTTGATGTTGCAGCCACAGACTCAGCTTCACATGTTGACAAAGTCACTATTGGCTACTTCTTTGAACTCCAAGTAAAAGTAGTTTTTCCATAGAAAAACACAAATCCTGTGGTGCTTTTATGATCATCAACATCTCCTGTCCAATCACTATTGTTGTATCCCACCAATTGCCTGTCATTAGCGACTGGATAGAATAGACCATAACTCATTGTACCTTTGATATAGTGAAGTATTCTTTTCGCTACATTGAAATGATAGGTTGTTGGGTTCTCTATGTACCGACTAACCATTCCGACAATGTAAAGGATATCCGATCTCATGCACGTCAAGTATCTCAAACTTCGAATCAAACTTTTGAACAAGGTGGGATCAACTCGATCTCCAGCTGAGATGACTTGACAACTTCTCTAACACTTCGATTGGTGTGTTGATTGGCTTGTAATCCTCCATCTAGAATTTTTTTAGCACTTCTTTGGCATAACCTTCATTAGAAATGAAAATTCCAGCATTGCCTTGTTTCTCTTCGACTCTAAGGTAGTATGACATTAATCCAAGATCGGTCATCTCAAACTCCTTGGACATATCCTTCTTGAACTCGTCCATCATTTTTGCATCATTACCTGTAAATATGAGGTTATCGACATACAAGCAAACTATCAAGATGTTACCATTTTCCATCTTAACATAGAGAGCATGTTCATGGGGGCATTTCTTGAATCCTTTCTCTCAAAAATATTTGTCTATCCGAGTGTTCCATGCCCTCGGTGCTTGCTTTAGCCCGTATAAGGCTTTCTTCAATTTCAACACCTTGTTTTCTTGACCTCGAATAGCATAACCCTCCAATTGTTCGATGTAGACCTCCTCGTCAAGGTAACTATTCAAGAAAGCGGACTTTACGTCCATTTGATAAATCTTTCACTTATTTTGAGCTGCTAATGAAATGAGAAGTCTTATAGTTTCCAACCTTGCAACTAGGGCAAAGATTTCATCAGAGTCAATTCCGGCTCTTTTTTGGTAGCCTTTTACTACGAGCCTCACCTTGTAGCGTTCCACTTCTCCTTTTGAATTTCTTTTAATTTTGTAAACCCATTTCACTCCGGTGGGCTTACATCCTGTTGGTAGTGAGGTAACATCCTAAGTATCTTTTCTTTTAATGGAATCAATCTCCTCATTCATGGCCATCCTTTATTTGGGGCTTTCCGCTGCTTCTTCGAAATTAATTGGTTCCATCTCCTCTGCCAAGGGACAAAATAATGTCTTGTTTTGATTCAATTCATCATATATTTCAGCAAGCGATCCCTTTCTTCTGGGTTGACTGCTAGATTCTGCATCTGTCGAAGTGGAATTGGATGTTGATGGTTCAGTCGAAGTGACTGGTTCCTCCACTTCATCTTCCTTTTCATTCCGATCTGGTTCTACTTCGAATGAGTAAAAACTATATTGTTCTTTCTGTTGTAAGTTCCAATCCCATGAGCTCTTCTTGTTGAAGTGAACATCACGTCTCACTTTTACGTTATTGTTAGTTGGATCATACAACTTGTAACCTTTAAAATTTTGATCATACCCAATAAAAATATACCTCTCACTCTTGTCATCTAGCTTACTCCTTTGTATCTGGAATATGCATATGGGCAATGCTTCCAAAAACCTTCACATGGGATATATTTAGCTTGTATCCATTCCACGCCTCTTGTGGTGTTTGATTCCACAAGCTTCTCATTGAACTCCTATTCGACAGGTATACAGTACACTTTACGGCTTCTGCCCACAACTCTTTAGGTAAATTCTTACTCTTCAACATGTATCAGGCCATGTTATTAATGGACCGATTTTTTCTCTCCCCTACTCCGCTACGGGGAGTATGGATTCGTCATGGGGCGTCAAATACCCTGTTTGTCACAATATGCCTTGAACTCCCGTGAGGTGAACTCTCCACCTCGATATGATGTCACTTTGCTTTTCCATGAGTGCCTTGAATCTTCTAAAGGTCGAGAATGCTTCTGATTTCTCCTGGAGAAAGAACCCCCATGCCTTCCTACTATAATCATCAATGAACAAGATGAAATATTTGTTCTTACCATGGGATGTCAGAGTGATAGGACCACATATGTTGGTGTGAACTAACTCCAATGGTTTCCTTGTTCTTGTTTGCGAATCTTTAGGAAAAATTGTAACAGTGTTGCTTTCTGACAAGACAACCCTCGCACAACTGATCGGGGTGGTTAATAGAAAGAAGTCCCTTCACCATCCTCTTCTTCGACATCAACTTAAGGCCTCCAAAATTGAGATGTCCCAACGTTAAGTGATATAACCACAATGTATCTTCTAAACATGCCTTCAAGCACTTCGCCACATCATTCTTGATGTTCAACAAGAACATCCTGTTGCTCGTCATAGGCACATGAGCTAACAATACGCCTTTGTCATTTTGCATGTAAGGGGTCATGTCTTTTATGTGTATATCGTACCCTTTCTCCTAAGTTGGCCTACACTCAAGATGTTTTCAATCATCCGAGGGACATGGTACACATTTAAAATGAACTGATGATCTCCATTCTTCAATCGGATTAAAATTTTACCTTGTCCCTTAATAGAAATCTTTTTTGAATCTCCAAATGAAATATTTCCTGTCACTGATTTATCTAGTTCGATGAACATGTGTTTGTGACCACACATGTGATTGCAAGCACCTATGTCGAGGTACCAAGTGCTCATATCTCTTTCACCTTGTTGGTTGTGTGCTAACAAGTGGGTGGTATCACCATCAACTTTCTTTTCCTCAGCAAGGTGAATCTTCTCCTTATCCTAACTGGATTCACTTCGACACTCGTAGGCATAGTGTCCTTGTCGATAACAGTTGTAGCATTCAGTGTCTCTTCTATTTTTCCACATCGTTTGAAATTCTCTACCTCGAAATCCACCTCGTATCAGAGTGGATTCACCTTGTTTCTCTTCATTTTGATTGACACTGTAGGTACCTCATCCTCTGCCACGACCTCATCCACGACCGCGATAAGGTGAGTGGCCACGTCGTTGATTGCTATTATCGACGTCGTCTTTCTTTTTGTGGAAGTTCATCTTGGCTTGGAAAGCTTGTTCAATTGGCTCTTTAGCCCTCTTCTTCATTTTCTCTTCGTAGACTTGTAATTTGCCTACTAGTTCATCAACTTTCATTTCGTCCACATTATTAGACTCCACTATGGGAACAAAAATATGATCAAACTTCGAAATGAGAGACCGAAGTATCTTCTCAACAACTTGGCAATCTTCCTTCTTTTCACCATTACTTTCAAGTTGGTTTACAATCAAAAGTACTCTTGAGATATAGTCAAAAGCTGCATCAATTTCCTTCATTTGCAATGATTCAAATTCACCTCGTAAGGCTTGTAACCTTACTTTTTTCACCTTGTCTATACCTTTGAAGGTATTGGCTAGAGTGTCCCAAGCTTTGTTTGCCGTATCGGCCTGTGCAATTTTCTCAAAAATATTGTCATCCATCGAAAGTTAGATGAACGAGAGAGCCTTTTAATCACTTACCTTGGCCTATTTTGCATTTTTCTTTTCCTCTTGACTTGCAGTTGCCAAAACTGCAGGCTCTTCGTATTCCTCTTCTACGGCATCCCAAACATCTTGGCCTCTAAAGAATGCCTTCATTTGGATACTCCATCTTTCACAATTTCCTTTTGTGAGTTTTGGGAATAGGAAAAACTCCTGTGGTTGCCATCTCAACGTGGCTCTGATACCACTTTGTTGCGGAAATGTGGTGGGGTGGTGTAGAAGAATACTTAAATTTAGGAGAGGAAGAAGTGGAGAGGAGAACAAACAATTTTCTCTACTCAATCAACACTTCCATTTCGCTCGAACTTTACTAGAAAAACACTTTTACAACTCTTTCACTCTCCTAACTCTTTCACTAACACATTCACTCACCGTACACAAAATGCCTAATACATAACCACTATTTATACTAACATCGTACTAAATGCCATGACTCTTAGAATACTAATTTCATAGGTTACAAATTTAATTATATGGAATAAATTTAATAACTCCTAACCGTTGCCACTATATTCTATATCTCTTTGACTTTTCAAAATCAAGACTAATTTCTCATTTCTCAACAGGTAGCCCATGAATATGCACAAAGAATTCTCACCAATCCAACTTCGTTGCAATCGGATCATCCCCCTCGAAAATTGCTTTGAGAATAAGAGTGTATTTCTCAAAGGTCTAGGGACAGCAGTCTAATACTCTCTTGCGATCGATATTGTGAAAGAAAACCATTATGAATGGTCCATTCACCAATCCCCAGATGTCCATTCCCCTAATCGAATCAAGAGTACTAGGAAGGGAGGCCCAGAGAGCCTCAAAACTAATCGGCCTTCAATTTAGTACACACCCCACGAAAAGAAATTCGGTTGGCTCCTTGTCGCTACCCTATGCCTCCGCGGGAACTGCTATCTATCTGCTTCACCAATTGTCAAGCGAAGAGTCTTCTCCATGCAGGACATGTCACCCTTCATGTAACAACACGAACCTCTTATAGGATAAAATTTATAAGCAAACATTCTTTTATTTAACATTATACAATGAAACTTGAAAACATAATACACTAACTAAGCTGGTTCAGGAACATAAACTTGCAAAATCTAGTAATAATTCCTAACTAGGCATCCACTTCATAATTTCCTAGAATCTCGTGCGTGCTATCTTGGAGAGCCTGTTTCCCTAAAATAAATAGTATACACAAAACAGGTCAACATCACAGTTGAGTAGAAATTTTACCAAATCATATAAGGTGATAGTGTGTGTATTAAAACATGTAAGCACATTGTATCACATAATTTCACATTTCATTTTACCTTTGAATCACAAATAGTGATTTCAACTTCCTTGTAACTCCCAACATATTTCTCCTTTCCGACCTTATTCTCCAACAATATCAATTCCTACCTTATTCACCAGTGGTCGTATTTCGAGATTACGCCAAATTCCTACGACCCACTTCAGTACACGGAACACTCCGTCCGAGTAAGGTGGGATTAGGACCAGGGATGGCGAGAACATATATTAAGACCGGCAAGCCCGTTGCTGCCCGACCGAACTCTGCCCCATCCCCACCATAACACATCGGGGCCCGGCATGCACAATTAAGTTTTCACATAAACATATAAACATGTTTTTGCACATAGAACTTAATTTTAATTAAACATGATTTGCCTAACATGATAAGAATATGAAAACATATTATAACATAATTATATCTAACTATATGCAAGCATAATGACATAACAACATATGATAGGAGCATAATATAGATAATTGTAAATAAGCATGCAAAATAATAATTATAATTTAACATTCTAACATGCATATACTAGAACTTATATAACTTGATAAAATTCCTACCTTATTCTAACTTTCTTGATATATGTATATATATATATGTATTTGTATAGTAGTGTGTGTGTGTGTGACGTGAAGTGTGTGTGTGTGTAGAAAGTAGTGTGTGTGTGAAGTGTGTATAAAATAGTGTGTGTGTGTGGACGTGAGGTGTGTGTGTGTGAAGAGTAGTGTGAGTGTGTTGAGTAGTGTGTGTTTGTGTTTGGAAGACAAGTCCCCCTCCCCCCTTTTTATAGTGGTTTGGCAAGAAAGAACATTATTTTATTTCATTTTATCTTGTCATTATTACATTTTTACAACTAAGCTTGTTATTAAATGTGTTCACATTACAACTAAGCATTTCATTAATTGTGTTCACATTAATTTGTGGTTATAATTTACACATTTGTGATCCTAAGTATCATGAGTTTGCACCCTAGATTCAATATGTGTTACCTAGATTGTATTATGTGTTATTCTAGTTTAATAAGATGATAACACATGCTTCTTCCTTTAATTTTATCCCTACAATTGTTGGCTATATTTAGTAAAATTATTACAAGTGTATATCTTAGGTGTATGAATTTTAATGAAGATAATGACATATGTCTTAATTTATTTATGTGAGTATATAAGTATATATTTATACAAATTTATATATAGATAGATATATATATATAGATGTACGAATTTATATATACATATAATTATATGCAATTATAAGTATATATATAGGTACAACCTTATATATGAATAAATATATATGTACGAATTTATTTATATATACATATAACTATATATTTATATATGCAACTATATATAAATCACTTTATAACTATATATATATATACGTATAGGACTATAAAGCCTTGATTATATAGATATAAATATATATAAATATATGTAATTAAGTAAATTAAGTATTGTTAAACATATAAAGTGTGTTTAGGACTAATGTAATTAATTTAAATTATTCATGTAAGGGTATTATATGTATATATATGTATGAATTAATATAGCTAAATAGATATATATTTTGTTTAGCATATTAACTAATATTTTTATTGTGTATGACTATCATTTTCTAGCACATAATTTACAAACAAAAGAATTAATAAAATTTACACAATTTGTAAATGTAATTACTAATCATTCATATATTAATAAGAAATACCGGGTTATTACATCCTCCCCTCCTTACAAAAATTTCGTCCGCGAAATTTATTCTTTGGTTTAATTGAAGAGCTGGGGATACTTTTCCATCATTTCCTCTAGTCTTTCCCAAGTAGTTTCTTCAAGACCATGATACTTCCATAGGACTCTTACAAGGGGAATGGTTTTGTTTCGTAGTGCTCGTTCCTTGACTTCCAAGATCTGGACTGGTTCTTCCATATAAGTCAAATCTTTGTCTATCTCGAGGGCTCCATAATTTAAGACGTGAGAAGGATCTGGATGGTATTTTCTAAGCATTGAAACATGGAAAACATTATGGACATCGGACAAAGCTAGAGGCAATGCTAATGTGTACGCAACTTTTCCTATTCGTTCTAGTATTTCGAAGGGACCAACGTATCTAGGGTTAAGCTTCCCTTTTCTACCAAATCTTAGGACACCTTTCCTTGGTGAAACTTTTAGGAACACCAAATCTCCCACTTTAAATTCCAAGTCTTTTCGTCTGTTATCTGCATAACTCTTTTGACGACTTTGGGCTATTGTCATTTGTCTTCGGATTGTCTGGAGGGCTTCTGTAGTTTCCCGTACTAGTTCTGGACCCACTAGTTTTCTTTCACCTACCTCATCCCAACAGACTGGTGATCTACATCTTCGCCCATAAAGTGCTTCGAATGGAGCCATGTCAATTGTAGTTTGATAACTATTATTGTAAGCAAATTCAGCTAGAGCGAGATGACGATCCCAGCTTCCTCCAAAATCTAAGGTGCATGCTCGGAGCATATCTTCGAGGATTTGTATAACCCTTTCTGTTTGTCCATCAGTTTGAGGATGAAAAGCAGTACTAAAGTTTAATTTTGTACTTAGAGCATTTTGTAGCCCTCGCCAAAATTTTGAAACAAATCGTGGGTCTCTGTCAGAGACTATACTAACCGGAATGCCATGAAGTCTAATTATTTCTTGTTTGTAGAGTTCCGCCATTTTATCCAAGGAGCAAGTTTTTGAAAATGCAATAAAATGTGCACTCTTTGTAAGCCTATCCACAATCACCCATATAGCATCATTGCCTTTTTGAGTTCGGGGTAGACCCATGACAAAATCCATAGTAATATGTTCCCATTTCCATTCTGGTACTGGTAAAGGTTGTAATAATCCAAAGGGTTTCTGGTGTTCCGCTTTTACTTGTTGACACGTCAAACATTTGGATACAAATTCAGCTATCTCTCGTTTCATGTTGTTCCACCAATATTGTCTTTTGATGTCTTTATACATTTTGGTTATTCCTGGATGAATCGTATACCTAGACTTATGGCTTTCTTCTAATACTCTCCTTTTTATGTTAGCATTATTGGGGACACATATCCGATTTTGAAATCTTAAAAGTCCATCATTGGCTAATGTAAAGCTTGTCCCTGGCTCTTTGCTAATCTTCTTCCTTAGTTTTGTGAACTCTTCATCTTGTTGTTGTGCTTCTTTGATTTCTTGTAATAACACGGGTTGAGCTTGGAGATATGAAACTAATATGCTAAAGTGTTCTGTCCTAGGGCTCAGTTTATTATCCTCTTTTGAAAATTTCCACTTGTTACTTGCGAGGTAAGCAAGGGTGGTTTTTCTGCTTAGTGCATCTGCAACTACGTTGGCTTTTCCGGGGTGGTATTGAATGTTGAAATCAAAATCAGCTATGGTTTCCATCCACCGCCTTTGTCTCATATTCAATTCCTTCTGAGAGAATAAGTATTTTAAACTTTTATGATCACTAAATACCTCAAAGGGTGTCCCATAAAGATAATGTCTCCACTTTTTGAGGGCAAAAACGATAGCAGCAAGTTCTAAGTCATGAGTGGGATAATTTCCTTCATAGGGTTTCAATTTTCGAGAGGCATAAGCAATAACCTTTCCATGTTGCATAAGTACACAACCTAAACCTTCTTTGGATGCATCAGTATATACCGTAAATCCCTCGCTTCCACAGGGTATAACTAAAATAGGGGCAGTAGCTAGTCGGTGCTTCAACTCTTGAAAGTTAGCTTCACACCGTGCATCCCAAATAAATTTCACTTTCGACTGTGTTAATCTTGTCAAAGGTTGAGCAATTCTAGAAAATCCCTCAATAAATCGGCGATAATAACCAGCAAGTCCTAGAAAGCTTCGTACCTCCGTAACATTCGTGGGCTGTTTCCATTCCATAATTGCTTTTATCTTGTCTGGATCCACCGAGACTCCATCTTTAGATATGATATGCCCAAGAAATGTTACTTGTTCTAACCAAAATTCACATTTGCTAAATTTAGCGTAAAGTTTTCTTTCCCTCAAGGTTTGAAGGACTATTCTTAGATGCTCCTTGTGTTCTTCTTTAGACCGAGAATATACTAATATATCATCAATAAAGATCACAACAAACTGGTCCAGGTATGGTTGAAATACTCGATTATTAAATCCATAAAAGTAGCTGGAGCGTTTGTTAGTCCAAATGGCATTACTACAAATTCATAGTGTCCGTACCTTGTGTTAAAGGCAGTTTTCGCTATATCTTCTTCTCGAATCCTTACTTGATAGTAACCTGACTTCAAATCTAACTTAGAATACACAGAAGCTCCTTGTAGCTGGTCAAATAGTTCATCAATATTAGGTAGAGGGTACTTATTTTTAATGGTTAATTGATTGAGTTGTCGATAATCGATACAAAGTCGTAGGGATCCGTCTTTCTTTCTAACAAATAATACTGGAGCTCCCCAAGGTGATGAACTAGGACGAATAAATCCCTTCTCTAGTAATTCTTGTAGTTGTGTCTTTAATTCTTTTAGTTCGGCAGGAGCCATCCTATACGGTGTTTTAGAAGTCGGAGTTGTTCCTGGTACTAATTCAATACTAAAATTTACTTCTCTATGTGGAGGAAGGCTAGGCAAATCGTCAGGAAATACATCGGTGAAATGATTGACCACAGGCACATCGTCTATCTTCTTTTTATCCTTTGGATGGTTTAACACATGGGCTAGAAAGGCACAACACCCTTTATTTAATAAACGGGTCGCTTGTAGGGTAGAAATAATAGGTATAGATTGAGAGGGTCTATTTCCTACTAGTTTAAGTATAGGCTGGTTTGGTATACAAAATCTCACAATTTTATTGTGACAATCTATTTGTGCATGATGGGGAGTTAACCAATCCATGCCTAATATAATATCAAAATCAGTTATAGGTAGTAAGACCAAGTTAGCATATAATTTCCTTTCACTTATAACTATTTCACAATCCTTATAAATCATATCTGTCTTCCAGGAAGTTCCAAGGGGTGTAGTGATCTCTAATTCATAGGCTAAGGTTTTAGGCTGAATTTCTAAATTAGAGAAGAAACGAGATGATATATAAGAATGGGTTGAGCCAGGATCTATCAAGACTTTAGCTAAATGATGGCAAACTAGGAGCGTACCTTCCACTACTGTTGGTTCCTTCATTTCTGTTTGATTTATTGCAAATAGTTTTCCTTGTACTTGGGGTTTTCCTGGGTGACTTCCATTTACTCGGGAAGGCTTTTGTTGAGAGAAGCCTGGCATTGGACCCATCAGAGGACAGTTTTTAATAAAGTGTTCAGCGCTTCCACATCGGGTACACTTTCTAGCTTTTATCCAACATTGATTCTCGGTATGATTTGGTTTTCCACAAAATGAACAATAAATCCTTGCATCTTTTGAAAAAGAAGATCCACCTATTTTGTTATTTATTGGGTCAATTCTTGCTATCTTGGTGTTACCGCCTTGGTTTCTTCCAAAAGGACCGCCCGTGGTTTGAGGTCGTACGAAGTGCCCTCTTTTTAACTTCAACTGTTCCATGGTGCCTTCTACTCTTAGCGCCATTCCGACAGCCATGGCATAATCTTGGATTGGGACCGGAGCTAGTTTGTCTTGTATTTCGAGCTTTAAACCAGAAACAAATTTCCAAACCTTTCTCTTTTCATTTTCAATAAAGTAAGGTGCATACCTGGCTAGTCTTGTAAACGTAGATTCATACTTAGCTACACTTAGCTCTCGTTGCTCTAGGTTGAGAAATTCCTTTTCTCGTTTCTCTCTCACGGTCAGAGGTACATATTGATTGTTGAACTCTTCAGCAAAATTCTTCCAAGTAGGCGGTACCTGCCTCGCCTCCCATTTGCTACTTATCCATTTCCACCAGTGGCGTGCGTCGGCCTCTAAACGAAAGGTGGCTAAGGTTACTTTTTGCTCCTCATCACATTTTATTACTTCAAAGATTTTTTCCATTGCCTCGATCCAAATTGTTGCTTTAGTATCGTCAGGTTCTCCTTGGAAACTCGGGGGCCCTAATTTCATGAAGTTGGCTAGTGCATCTTGCCCCGCACTCGAGTGGTTGTTGTTGTTAGTTTGGTATTCTAACACAGCAGTAATTCGATCGACGACGGAGGTTAAATGAGCAATTCCTTGTGCGTCTGTATTCTTTTTGGTGTTTCGTCCCGCCATCTATAGCAAACAAACAACTTAGTATTCACATAAGTTTTATATCACACCATATATATGTACAAGGCAAAAAGGGGATGCTTGTAGTACAAAATATTAGGCATCCAAACTCTAGCACTATCGTCTATAGTAGTATGCATCTATTAAGTACAACCATACTATATACAACCACGTAACTCCTAGTCTAAGTTAATAACAGGGGTGACACTAGCATCTATCCCAAAAGTGGGCTCCGCAGGCACCACATACTCTTCAGGAGGATTAGGGGAGAAATTTTCAGCAGCTATTTCCATGAGTTCTTTACTTCGTGAGTAAACTATCTCTAACAGACTCTGATGTTGGTGATGGACATCATAGATATGTGAGTGGGCTGCTTGAAGCAACATCCTTAGGTGAAATATCTCCTCATGTAACTTGTAATTCTCCTCTCAGAGCATAGTGATCTCACGCAACGTATCATCAAGTCGGGGTGGGAAAAGCTGCTTAGCCGGGTATCGACTAGTAGATTCTTCGGAGTGAGCCATTTCCTACAACAGAGTCAAAGATTAACGAGACCAATTTCAACTTGTAACTGCCTAGGATCATGCTCTGATACCACTTGTAACAACACGAACCTCTTATAGGATAAAATTTATAAGCAAACATTTTTTTATTTAACATTATACAATGAAACTTGAAAACATAATACACTAACTAAGCTGGTTCAGGAACATAAACTTGCAAAATCTAGTAATAATTCCTAACTAGGCATCCACTTCATAATTTCCTAGAATCTCGTGCGTGCTATCTTGGAGAGCCTGTTTCCCTAAAATAAATAGTATACACAAAACAGGTCAACATCACAGTTGAGTAGAAATTTTACCAAATCATATAAGGTGATAGTGTGTGTATTAAAACATGTAAGCACATTGTATCACATAATTTCACATTTCATTTTACCTTTGAATCACAAATAGTGATTTCAACTTCCTTGTAACTCCCAACATATTTCTCCTTTCCGACCTTATTCTCCAACAATATCAATTCCTACCTTATTCACCAGTGGTCGTATCTCGAGATTACGCCAAATTCCTACGACCCACTTCAGTACACGGAACACTCCGTCCGAGTAAGGTGGGATTAGGACCAGGGATGGCGAGAACATATATTAAGACCGGCAAGCCCGTTGCTGCCCGACCGAACTCTGCCCCATCCCCACCATAACACATCGGGGCCCGGCATGCACAATTAAGTTTTCACATAAACATATAAACATGTTTTTGCACATAGAACTTAATTTTAATTAAACATGATTTGCCTAACATGATAAGAATATGAAAACATATTATAACGTAATTATATCTAACTATATGCAAGCATAATGACATAACAACATATGATAGGAGCATAATATAGATAATTGTAAATAAGCATGCAAAATAATAATTATAATTTAACATTCTAACATGCATATACTAGAACTTATATAACTTGATAAAATTCCTACCTTATTCTAACTTTCTTGATATATGTATATATATATGTATTTGTATAGTAGTGTGTGTGTGTGTGACGTGAAGTGTGTGTGTGTGTAGAAAGTAGTGTGTGTGTGAAGTGTGTATAAAATAGTGTGTGTGTGTGGACGTGAGGTGTGTGTGTGTGAAGAGTAGTGTGAGTGTGTTGAGTAGTGTGTGTTTGTGTTTGGAAGACAAGTCCCCCTCCCCCCTTTTTATAGTGGTTTGGCAAGAAAGAACATTATTTTATTTCATTTTATCTTGTCATTATTACATTTTTACAACTAAGCTTGTTATTAAATGTGTTCACATTACAACTAAGCATTTCATTAATTGTGTTCACATTAATTTGTGGTTATAATTTACACATTTGTGATCCTAAGTATCATGAGTTTGCACCCTAGATTCAATATGTGTTACCTAGATTGTATTATGTGTTATTCTAGTTTAATAAGATGATAACACATGCTTCTTCCTTTAATTTTATCCCTACAATTGTTGGCTATATTTAGCAAAATTATTACAAGTGTATATCTTAGGTGTATGAATTTTAATGAAGATAATGACATATGTCTTAATTTATTTATGTGAGTATATAAGTATATATTTATACAAATTTATATATAGATAGATATATATATATAGATGTACGAATTTATATATACATATAATTATATGCAATTATAAGTATATATATAGGTACAACCTTATATATGAATAAATATATATGTACGAATTTATTTATATATACATATAACTATATATTTATATATGCAACTATATATAAATCACTTTATAACTATATATATATATACGTATAGGACTATAAAGCCTTGATTATATAGATATAAATATATATAAATATATGTAATTAAGTAAATTAAGTATTGTTAAACATATAAAGTGTGTTTAGGACTAATGTAATTAATTTAAATTATTCATGTAAGGGTATTATATGTATATATATGTATGAATTAATATAGCTAAATAGATATATATTTTGTTTAGCATATTAACTAATATTTTTATTGTGTATGACTATCATTTTCTAGCACATAATTTACAAACAAAAGAATTAATAAAATTTACACAATTTGTAAATGTAATTACTAATCATTCATATATTAATAAGAAATACCGGGTTATTACACTTCATCTCCAGGACAATCAATATATTACTCGTGGCTGGGCTGAATACAGATGCACCACTAGCAACAGTCTTTTCCTCCCATTGCTACGTTAGAAACAACCCATGAGCAAAAACAATTTAGGTTTGGCACAGAGTAGAGAAATAAAGGAATCTAGGATTGACGAAAAAGTCCACATCAACAAAGAGGTTTAGAACAATAAGGATACGAAGCCGACGAATCTCTCACAAGAGAGAACCTAATCTCCCATAATAGAAAACCCCCAAGTTTATAGAGTTAATAATCATTTATTCAACAACCATTGTTGGGAAAAAGCGTACACATCTAAAAATATATAAAAGGGTTCACTTTATTTTTCATCCTTAATATTTGATCCCGATTCAATTTTAGTCCCTCGCGTATAGGTGTTATCAATTTTGGTCCCTAACGTTACAATATATTATTCAATGACATCCTTACATTAAGTTGTCCATTAAAAACTTTAATATTATATATGACATGCCACCTTAAAAAATAGAAAAATACTAGAAAGCCCACCCAAACAAAACAAAGAGCTTAAAAAACCCCCTTTGAAATACTCATAAAAAAATATACTTTGTAATAACACGTTGGTTTCAAACCCAGGTTAACGGGTAGAGAACAATTTAAACTTATTTCCCCAACCATTTGGACACACTCAGTTGTTATCACAAAGTTTGTCATACATAATATTGTATCCTTTAACATTGTTTAAGTACAATTTTCAAAATTTATTATTTTATTTTGGTATTTTCCCTTTAATTTTTTAAATATATCGATAAAATAATAAGATAAATTATTTTTTAAATTTAAAGGGAAAAATTAATTTATTTTATTGAATTTAATTTATTTATATAATTTTGATAATTTTGTTTCAATGCATATGCTTATGAATTATAAAAAATATTTATTTTACAATTCTATCCATATATTCGCTATATTTGAAAAAAAAAGTAAAATATTAAAAGTAGATAAATAAACTATGAAAATTAAACTTAAAGAGTTTAAAATATTAAAATATTAATTTATTTCATAAATTTATCTGTATATTGAAAAATAATTAATTTTGTCCTTTTAACTTCAAAAAAAAACTAATTTATTTCATACTTATACCATATATTAGATATATTTGGGGAAAAAATGTAGAAGAAAAAATATTAAAATTAGATAAATAAAATTTAAGAGTTGAACTTAGTGGGTTTACAAATAAACATATTATTTTAAAGAATGGTTTGGAACAAAACCTAAATATATCTAAGTGGTATCAAAGATGCACTTGAAATTTTGCCACCAGCATGACTAGGGTTCGAATCCTAAATTAAGGATCTCGTGTGCTTTACAAATAAAACCACTTCAAACCTTTTCATGAGCACAATACATCTTCATTGTATGATTACTCATAAGATTGTGGAATAAGGGCAAAGATCCGAATCTCTATTATCATCATTATAATGCTCTACATTTTTGCCTTACGCCCTTTCCATTTGCTCGTATCTCAATTTCCATATAAATGTGTAACATTTGTAACTTGTTTTCTCATATAATTTTATTACACGTTTAGTTTTGGATCAATGATCAAATCAATTTCACCATCTATCTTTTTTGCCACATTCAAAAGAAAAAATATTCCCTATGCAACTATCTTGGTTTTATCTAGAATTTTATTTGGAAATTTGAAGAAGACTTTGTTTCTTGATTTAAAAAAAAAAAAGAAAAGAAAGAGACTACTAGAAAAGAGCACCCCCACCATTAATGGTAAAATACAAGATAAATTCAATGGAATTCATCACAAAATGTAGTTTTGTGATAGATTTTTTCACCTCAAATCTATTAGTATATGCTTTGCCATCATTCAATTATACTTTAACTCTTAATTGTAGTTCTCTGGAATTTCCATTATAAACTATCAAAAATAAAGGTATTTGTGATGGAATTTTATATTGTATAACAATTTTTTTATTAGTAAGGGGAATGCTTTCTTACAGTGGACCTGCTATTTTTTGGATCTATGCTCAAAACATAATCTATTAATGTTTTACTGTGTCTTTTTTTCTCTTAAAAGACAAGAAAAATACACTTATTTTAAGAATATTCATAAAGGGATGAAAAATGTGAATAAAGTGATGAAAAAAATGGAGATACTTTTTTTAATATGTATAATGAATCGTTAAAGATAATTTGGTGTAACAAACTATAAATTTTATTTATAATTTTATAAATAAAGAAGAAGTTGTTGACTATGTAAACGCACATGCACATACACACACACACACATATATAAGTATATATATATATATTGTGAAGATGTTTATTTCTTAAAAATCAAATATATTGAGAAAATAGTGCAATTGAATACCTTGTTAACATCGAGAAAAGTTTGACATGATTCTGGTTAACATTTGTATTTTGGAAATATTAACACTATGAACCTACAAAAAGAAACACTCATATATTAACTTACCTCCCATGAAAAACTTAATTTCTTTTGCAGACAATTATTCCTCAAAGCAAAAATATTGATTAAAATTCAAAAAGTAACTTGAAGAATGTTATAGAAACATATTAAATAATACTAAAATCATCCTACCAAGAGATTGAGAGGTAAAGGTGGTTGGAAAAAAAAAACTTTATACCTTTAAATATTAATTGTAGGTCTAAAAAATATTTTCAGTAAGCATGCTATTTTAGGATATTTTTTTAGCTAAAGTTGGAGATTTTAATTTTAATTTAGTTTTATTAAAGGTTCTAAAAACATAACATGGCATAAATATTTAACGAAAATTTTATGGACATATATATAAGTCAAATCTTTTGACAATAAACACAGTTTACATAATAGGACAAATTACCATAATTAATTGCTTCTAATGTCATTTGATGCGGCTATATATCTAAATATATATGACAATAGCAATTTGTAAAATTTGACTTCATGGACAAAAATACTATTACATACGTTCAAAATCAGTAATAATAGTATTACATAGAATATAGCATTAAATAGTACAAACATATATTTACAAAATATTACAAATGGCAAATTGGAGTAAGAATAATTTATTCACATAATTGCCATATAAACTACATCCTTCAAAGAATTCACCACATCATTTTACTTGATATATAGTAGATTAGATTATATTTTTGTATAATTAATTATGGATGTTTTTTAAAGAAAAAGTATAGAGAAATAAGTGACAAATATTTTTGTAAGTTCTAATAATTTACAATTAGATTGATTGACTTATCGTGAATGGAACAGTGTAAATTAAAGTATAATATTACTATTTGAGCTCTTAAATTAAACTAAAACATATATTAAATTAATGGAATTTTGGATAAATATTTATTTCTTTTAAATAATTATTAACAATAATATACCTATACAAATCAAAAGTAAGAGTTATTAGAATTTGATAAGTGTCAAAATATAGTACAATGAGGCTCTCACTGTGTGCAAAAGAGTACAAGTTGAGAGCATTAAATTTTCTAAATTATCACTACAGATAAGAAAATAAAATAATTTTATCGTAAATGTATGAGCGTTATTACGTGTTTGAGTTTCTAAGTTCCTTTCATGTTTTCTATAAAGTTTGAATCTTATATTAAAAAAAAAACTTTTATAAGAAATATCATATTGATTTTAAATTTACGTGACATGAATATTATATGTATATATTATATATATTTTGTGGTAGACGGAAGAAGGGGGTAGGGAGAGTGAGGGCTTTTGTAAATGTAAATATTCATAAATTTCCTATAAATCAAATGAGATGATAAGTACATAATTTTGTTAGTATACTCATGAAAGTAAAAGAAATATTGGATATATTTTTACAAATACTATTTGAGGATTTCTAAGAATAACGATGGGTTAATTGATATTACAAAAAATGATATACTTACAATTTAGGATGACATCATAAAATGATAATTGAAATATTAAAAGAAATATTTGTTTAAAGAAATAATAACATCTTTCAATATAAATCTTTTATAATGTGTGTATATATCAATTGCTTATTAAATTTTGCCGAATGGAAAATTGATTAGTGTAAATTGAAATATTAAATATTAATAAAATTTTCTATTTTTATATTTTGGAGTTTCTTAAATTTAATTTCAATATTAAATAGTTCATTTTAATTGATATTTTAATATTTATTTCTTCGACGAATAAGAGGTCGCCAAGGTGTCAACATGAGGTGTTCCGACGAATTAAATCAAGTCTTACAGCCCGAAAGTCCAAAATCAATCAAATGGTGACAAGTGGTGCATTTGGTCGCATAGACCAATCAAATAATGACACATAAATGATATTTTTTCTTTAATAATAATTTATATTGAAGAGATAAATACCGAAGAAGTCAGTAGCAACTCGAAGACCCTGCATAAACACCTATAAATATGGGTCATTTGGCGTTCAAAAGGACATCAAGAAGTCTTCCAAAGCAAAAGAAGCCAAGAAGGGTCTTTAGCAACCCGAAGCCTCTTCCATTTGGTGCATTTAGCAACCCGAAGCCAAAAAGATCTTGAAGTTCTCTCAAAGCAAGCTCAAGAAGGTTCGTGAAGATCAAGGGCAAAATTCCAAGCATTCTTCGCGAAAGTCATCAAATCAAGACGTTCAATCCACGATCAAGGTGTTAGCCTGCGTTTTGGCATTTCTCCAAAATCAAGTCCATGGTGATTAAAGTGACATTCAATGCATTCTTCACTGAAAGCATCAAAGTAAGGCGTTCGATCTACAATCAAGGTGTTAAACCGACAAGCCGGCATTTTTCTTCAAGTCAAAGTCAAGTCAAATCCATGGTATTCACGGCGTGCTTCACTATGTTCATCAAAATTTCCAACGTTTGATTCATAATCATGCTACAAAGCCTATAAATTGTGTTATTGAAGGGTCAAGTCAAATTCGGAGAAAGGAATCAGGGGATTAATTTTTTCGAAGATTATTTTCCACTAAATCATATTCTTTTCAAATATTTGTCCTATACTTTTCTTGTCTTATACTTGTTGTTTTACAGATATGAAATTTTGTGTGAACAAATTTCTGGCACACCTGGTAGGACTTGAACCAACCCCTCATCTCTTTTCTCCCAACAATGCATCAAATCACTCTTTCAGCAAGTTCTATGACCACCAAGAAGAATAACTTTGGTTTCACCAAAAAAGACGGCACTAACAAGCCTACTGAGGATGCTTTCAATCAATCCTCAACCAAGGCCAAGGTCTCCGAGTCCGATTCCTTCCATGGTTCCCACCCTCCGAGCCGAAAGGCATCTGCTGGCAAAGCATTCCACTTTATCGAGACAACCACTGTGGATGAGCAGTTGGCTCAAATAGCTCAAGCTATAGCAAACCTACAAAGGACGATTGAAGACAAGGACTTTCAAATTGATCAACTTATGGATAAGTTGGAGCATTCAAATATTACGGAGCCAAGTCACAGGTATCAATCTCCTCAAGTTCAAGCCGCGAATGAAGGGCAAAATCAAGAAATACATAAAAAACGCAAGTACATGCCAATGCTTGAGCAATCAACCACCTCTGTCGCCACACTATTGGTGCAGCAATTACAAGATATGATTGCCAATACCATTAAAGCTCAATATAGTGCCCCATCACAACATTACCCGACATATTTGAAGCCCTACACCAGACACATCAACTCACTGAGGATGCCAATAGGTTACCAACCTCCAAATTTTCAGCAGTTCGATGGAAAAGGCAACCCAAATTAGCATATCACGCATTTCGTGGAAACATGCAACAATTCAGGAACCTATGGTGACCACTTGGTAAAGCAATTTGTGCATTTGTTGAAGGAAAATGCTTTTGATTGGTGCATTGATCTAGAGCCTGAGCTTATCAATAGCTAGGACCAAATGGAGAGGGAATTCCTGAACTGCTTCTACAACGCACGTCGCACTGTAAGCATAATCGAACTCACCAATACAAGACAATGGAAGGATAAGCCAGTGGTGGACTACATCAATAGGTGGCGTGTGTTGAGCCTGAATTGCAAAGATAAATATCAAAAATATCTGCAGTGGAAATGAGTATCCAAGGGATGCACTGGGAGCTTCTCTACATTCTCCAAGGAATCAAGCCTCGTAAATTTGAAGAGTTGGTCGCTCACGCCCATAACATGGAACTTAGAATCGCCATTCATGGAGCTAAATTCCTTGTTGGAGAACAAAAAAAAGAGAGAAAGGATGCAAAGAAAAATGAAAAACACTTTGAGGCCTCCACTAAGGAGTCGATGGCTATCAGGGCAACTCCGATCAAACTCCCTGGCAATGATAAAAAGAATGGACCGAAGTTTGGAAACCAACGCATCCCAAATGAGAGGCATTGAACTTCTCTAGAAGAAAGGCAAGAGAAGGAATATCCATTTCCAGACTCCAACATCTCCCACATCTTGGATGAACTACTAGCAAGAAAGCTTATTTTTACAAATCGGAGTGGAAACTGCCTGAGGAGAGTGAAAGGGTAAACAACCCCAAATACTGTAAGTACCATCGGGTCGTCAGTCACCCGATAGAAAAATATTTCATAATAAAAGACAAAATTTGGCACTAGCAAAGGATGGAAAGATAATCCTTGATAGTGAGCACACCGCAGATGCAAATACTGTGAGCGTGATAGCAGTTATAAACACCGGGGATGCACCCCAACACAAGCGTGATATTGGTCCATTGTCAAGGCTCTTGGGGGCATTAACGACGATCCGATTCAAACATGTTCATCAGTGATAAAAAGGTTGAAAAGATGCAAACTCAGCTTCTGAAACTGAAAACGAGGGCAAGTGCATTCTTGCGATGCGCTGTCGAAAGCAAAGGCAACATATGGATCAATTTCATCTTCCCTGAGAGAATCTTCAGGCCAGAGAACAAGACAACATATACTACATCCTATGAAAAAGAGAAAGAAAGTGTTGCTTCTTGCTACGCCACCAATGTTGTTGTTGCCTTGATAGATGAATACTTGTTGTTGGGATCAAATCCCCACAACTGACCACTTTTCGTCTCGGACATTATACAGGAGCAAAGAGTCAACCGTATACTGGTTGATGGAGGTTCTACCAAGAATATCATGCCGAAATCAACCATAAGAGACTTGGGAATATCAGTAGAAGAGCTAGCTCGAAGTCGTTTAACAATCCAAGGATTCAACCAAGGGGGCCAACAAGCCATCGGCACTATTTGCCTGGACTTTACAATAAGAGAGTTAAAGGCGAGCACACTGCTATATGTTATTGATGCGAAAATCTCCTATCGTCTATTCTTAGGGCGACCATAGCTTCATGAAAATGGCATTATGTCATCCACTTTTCATCAATGCTTCAAGTATGTGAGAAGTGGAGAAATCTTGAAAGTAGATGTAGACGTGAATCCATTTACAGATACTGAGTCACACTTCGCTGATGCAAAACTATACATGGAACCCAACTTAGTAGAAGAGGTAACGCCCATAAAGATCCTGATCAGTCATCCTACTGAAATAAAGAAATTGAGTCGCGGGGAAGGGAAACTCACACCGTGCCCTCAAATAATTGATAAAGGAAAAGAAAGCGTAAACGGTCCCATAGACTGCCAAATTTTGAACTCATAACTGACTTTGGTTGTTACTGATTAAACCCAACACCACCTTCTTCTTCTATAGGAAGTTCGCTAGGAAATCTCCAGGGGGCATTTAGTCCTAAACCTTATGCACTGTTGCAGAAGTCTAGTGATTATATCTCAAACCCATCTAGGTTGGGAAGCCTGAAGTTTCAGTTGATTGGCGAGAGGATCCATGGACTCAGCAAGGTACAATATAAACTCAAAAAACAAGGGTTTCGTGTCAATTAACCAAGAACTGGCTTGGGATATAGGCCTGAATAACCAGTTAGGACATGAGTTTCCAAGAAAGATAAGTATGCCAATATCCAGCACATTGTGATAACAAAAGACGAAAGCTGGAAAGGGAAGAGAAAAGATGGTCCACGCATCTCAGCATTTGATCGTCTAGGCACTCCAAATATTCGTACTTCTGTATTCAAAAGACTTGGCTCTATCGAACAAAAACTATCGATACATGATAGGATTAGCAATAGTCGTCCTTTGATTTTTGACCGACTTGGGAATAGCAATCTGCAGCATCAAGTGGAGCAAAGCCATGAGGATGCTGACCACATACCCGAGATAGAAAAAGAAGATCAAATCATTCATTTGTATCAATCATGTTGAAGTAAATCCTCATTATTGCTCATTTCTGTGAATGGGACAATGAGTGTAATGCAACGTACTATTGATCATTCTCCTCCTTTAGATAGAAATGCTCAAGGCAGAAATGAAGTAGAGATCATCGTCAACTCTTGTTATGCGAGTATTATGGACAAGCTAAAGGGAAAGGCTCCCTATCAAGCTATAAGGGAGTTGAAGAAATTGGTCAGTGTTGGTTTCGTGCAGACAGCAAGTAGCTTGGAACATTGAGATGGACCGTTGCATACAAGATGTCCAGAGACTCTAACGACTGTAATCCAAGTGCACAATCTGATGATGACGATATGACTGAAGAAGTGCAAACATGCAACCACATCTCAATTAACGAGGATTCAGCCTCTAAGGCTTCCGAAGATGACATCCAAGAATCCCCTCCACAACTTGAAGATGGTGAATAGGCAACTATGGATGAGTTGGAAGAAATGAATCTAAGGATGGTACAAGAGCCATGACCTATACTCGTTAGCGCACTTCTAAGTTTTGAGGAAAAAGGCCAATATATCGAGCTCTTAGAGGAATATAAGGACGTTTTCGAATGGAACTACAAAGAAATGCTTGGACTGGACCCAAAAGTTGCAGTTCATCACCTTAGGATAGAGCACGGAGCAAGGCCAGTGAAGCAATCACAACGGATACTCCGTCCAGAAGTAGTCCCGCTCATTGAGGTCAAGGTTAACAAGCTTATTGATGCTAGATTCATCAGAAAGGTCAAATACCCAGCTTGGATCTCCAGCATAGTGCCTGTCAAGAAGAAGAATGGCTAAATATGTATATGTGTTGACTTTCGAGACCTGAACAAGGCATGCCCAAATGATGACCTCCCGCTTCCCATCATCGAGCTCATGGTTGATATGACTATGGGTCATAAAGCTTTGTCTTTCATGGATGGATCATCGGGATACAATCAGATCAGAATGGCACCAGAAGATAAAGAATTCACGGTATTTCGCACTCCAAAGGGCCTTTACTATTATGAAGTTATGCCTTTCGGACTAAAGAATGCAGGTGCTACCTACCCAGGCACCATGCAAAATATTTTTGACAACATACTTCACGATAAGGCGGAGTGTTATGTGGATGATCTTGTCGTCAAAACAAAAAGGAGAGATGATCACCTAGCGGATCTCCGAGTAGTTTTTGATCGGCTAAGAAAATACGGCTTGAAGATAAACCCACTCAAATGTGCTTTCGGCATCACCTCGGGCAAATTCCTTGGTTTTATAGTATGCCATCGTGGGATTGAAGTTGATCCAGCCAAGATAGATGCGATCCAAAAAATGCATGTGCCAAGAATTCTAAAAGAACTATGAAGTTTACAAGGTAATATCGCATTTATAAGAAGGTTCATATAGAATCTCGCTAGGCGACATCAGCTGTTTAGCCATCCAATGAAGAAAGATGGCATGTTTGTGTGGAATAAAAGATGCCAAAATGCCTTTGAAAGCATAAAAAAGCACTTGGAAAACCCACCAGTTTTGGGAGCTCTAACACTGGGAAAGTTGCTCTTATTATATATTGCTACTCAAGAAAGCTCGGTTGGTACTCTAATGGCTCAAGAAAATGAAGAAGGAAAAGAAATTGCCTTGTATTATTTGAGCCATCGGTTGACGAAGAATAAGCTAAAATACTCCCCAGCTGAGAAAATATGCTTGGCTCTATTTTTTGCGATAAAAAAGTTAAAACATTACTTTGAAGCATATCCCATTCGGCTCATCTCTCATGTGGATCCTGTCAAATTTGTGATGTCAAAACTGGTACTTTCAGGAAGATTAGCCAGGTGTTCTGTCATATTTAACCAATATAACATCACATATGTACCGCAGGAAGCCATCAAAGGGCAAGCACTTGCAAATTTTCTTACTGACCATCCAATTCCAGCATAGTGGGAACTATTGAAATCTTACCAGCATGGCTGATGTTTTTCGATAGAGCAACAAGAGTCAATGGAGCTGGGGCAGGAGTTGTTTTTGTTTCTCCAAAAAAGCTAGTATTGACATATTCAATTATACTAGGAGAGTTGTGCTCCAAGAATACCAAGCTTTGATATTTGGGCTCTAGATGGCTGCAGATATGGAAATTATGGATCTTGAGGTCTATAGCGACTCAAAACTGGGTATCAATTAACTTTTGAATGAATATGAAGTTAAAAAAGAAAATCTCATTCCTTATTTCTGACAAGCCTCAAATTTGGTAAAAAAGTTCGAGAATATCATATTGAGCCACATCCCAAGAAAACAAAATAGGATGGTAGATGCGCTAGCCAATCTAGCCACCACTCTGGCACTATCAGAAGGGGAAGTAACGAATGTACCAGTATGTAATCGATGGGTGTTGCCGTAAGTAGACGAACCATATCAAGAAGCATCAATGGCCACGTCAATCACAGTATGTGAAGATAATGACTGGAGAACATCATTGATTGAGTACTTGAAGCATGAAAAGCTACCACAGAACCTACGCCACAAAACAGAGGTGCGATGAAGATCATCTCACTTCATTATATACAAAGAAATGTTATATCAATGGTCATTTGAAGGCAACTACCAACACTACTTAGGTGATGAAGAAGCAGCTGAAGCCATGATCGAAGTGCATTCTGGAGTGTGCGGAGCTCATCAGTCAAGTCTGAAGCTCCACTTTCAAATCAAAAGGATGAGCTATTGTTAACCTAAGATGGTTAAAGACTACTTGGACTTTGCAAAGAGATGTGAGGCTTGTCAAATGCATGTTAATCTCATACACCAGCCTCCAGAACCTCTACAGCCTACAGTAGCTTCATGGCCATTTGATGCAAGGGGTCTTGATGTGGTGGGGCTAATTACTCCCAAGTCATTTGGCAGGCACGCTTATATATTAGCAGCTACAGATTACTTATCTAAGTGGGCTGAGGCAATCCCGTTGAAAGAAGTGAAGAAGGAAACTATAGGTGAGTTCATCCATTGTAATTTAATTTTCAAGTATGGAGTGCCTTGGTACATCATCACCGAAAACAGAAGGCCTCTCTATAATAAGTTGATGGATAAGCTATGTCTTCAATGTGGGTTCAAGCAGCACAATTTCTCTATGTATAATGATGTCGCAAGTGGCTTGGTCGAAGCGTTCAACAAAACTCTGTGCAATCTTTTAAATAAAGTTGTGTCGAAATCAAAGAAAGATTGGCACGAGAAAATTGGGGAGGCTTTTTGGGCATATCGAACTAAATATCAGACTGCCACCCAAGCCACTCCTTATTCTCTAGTGTATGGCATTGAGGTTGTGCTCCCTTTGGAAAGTCAAATATCTTCACTTTGCATGGCTATTCAAGAAGGACTCACTATTGAAGACAATGCTCGTATTAAACTCGAGGAGTTGGAGGCATTAGATGAGAAAAGACTGGAGGCACAGCAACAACTTGAATGCTACCAAGCTCGCATGACAAAGGCGTTCATCAAAAAGGTCCGCCTGAGAACATTTCAAGTAGGCGACTTAGTCTTGGCAGTAAGAAGACCCATCACTGTCACGACCCGGAAAAATACCCTTTTATTTATAAAATAAAATTGGACAGAAACGCGCAACGGTAATATTTTCATAGTTGTATAAATAATTATTTTCACATATAATTTGTACAAAATACAAAAGTCACAATTTTCAAAAGAAACACAAAAGTAACTTTATCGCGTAAATGGCTTCGAAACCCTTCCGCTGCGCCACTCTGATCCGCTATCTCATTTCTGTCTAAAAAGTATTGGAAAGGAGGAGTCAACGCGACGGTTGAGTAGAAATATCATTCAACCCCATAAGGTGCGTGTGTGTTTGAATAGGTGCACGTAGACACATAATTTCACATAATACTATAATGAAAATGAAAGCATAAAATATCTAAAACTTACAAGATACTTAAATTCCTACTTTACTCATGAAATTAAACAATACTCCTACCTTGAAATGTTTTTAGGGAAAAAGAGAGGATATAGAAGGCTTTATAGGTATATATGGATGAAAATAGAAGGGCTTGTGTGTACATATATGTGGGTGGAAGATAGGCTATACATAAGAAGTGTTTTGGGTGTTGAGAGTAGAGTAAGTGAGGGGGTGTGTTTTTAGGCGGGATTTGTGTGTTTGTGGAAGAAAATAGAGAGAGTATAGTGTGTGTATGTGTGAGGACGTTTTTGGGGATGGGGAAGTGTGTGGGAGGTCCTATTTATAGTGGAGAATGAGGGTAGAAGGCAAGACTTGGGGACCAAGGTTTAATAAATGCAAATCTTTCCATTTAATGCAAATCTCCCAACTAGGCATAGAATTAAATGCCAAATTAAATGAAATCTTCCACCTCCCTCCTCTATTCTAGCCTTGGTGTAACCCTAATCCATGAGTCATGAATCTAGATGAATGGAAGACCACACAAATGCACAATTTCTAGAAGAAATTCATCTTGTATTAGTGTAGGATATTTTAATAAATATTAACACAAAATCAAATAAAATCAAATAAAATCTAATAAAATCTGATTTTGATTGTCCTCATCTTATAAAATCTGAAATCATATCTTTATTTTATTAAAAATTCGAATTTGTATTTATTTATTTTGTAAAAACTGAAAATTAGGGTTTTAGGGCATAAATTAGGGTTTTTGGGCATAAAATCCGAAAATTCATAATTAATTTAGAAAAATTCCAAAATTATGAAATTTAATGTTTATAAATCTGAAATTATATGTATATTTCTCAGAAATTAAGAATATTTTAGTTATATTTTTGAAAATTGCAATTTAGGGCATAGAAAGTTCGAAAATTGACACTTTACCGTTCAAATTGTAAGTTAATCGCAAAAGCAGACGAAAATTTGAAAACAACAAGTAATAATAACATTTACAAGAAGCAAAAGATTTTAAATCAATTATTTAAATATTACAGATTACCGGGTCGTCACATCCTCCCCTCCTTAAAAGAATTTCGTCCTCGAAATTCAACTTTATTTTGTAAAAGAGTTGAGGGTATTTTTCCAAAAATATGCTTTCACAAAAGAGTTTAGAACCCAAAATATATTCCAATCAAATACAAAATTCAATAGATACACTAGAAGTTTTGTAGCAAAAGTCACACATACCAATACCATCTGCCAGGCGTCGGGACTCTAGAGGTGGCTCCTGTGGGCTCAAGAGGCGACTCCCGCACACGTAGCACTTTGCCCCGCAGGCTCAAAACATTCAAGAAGTAGTACTTGGCCTCATGGGCTCAAGACTTTCAAGACATATAGTACTTGGCCTCGTGGGCTCAAGACTTTCAATACATAGCACTTGGCCTCGTGGGCTCAAGACGTAACATTTGCTCTGCGGGCTCAAGCGGTGGCTCCCGTATGCGTAGCACTTTGCCCCACAGAGCACTTAGCTCCCAGTATTCCGGCTGGCAAGCGGCTCTGATACCATTTGTCACGACCCGGAAAAATACCCTTTTATTTATAAAATAAAATTGGACAGAAACGCGCAACGGTAATATTTTCATAGTTGTATAAATAATTATTTTCACATATAATTTGTACAAAATACAAAAGTCACAATTTTCAAAAGAAACACAAAAGTAACTTTATCGCGTAAATGGCTTCGAAACCCTTCCGCTGCGCCACTCTGATCCGCTATCTCATTTCTGTCTAAAAAGTATTGGAAAGGAGGAGTCAACGCGACGGTTGAGTAGAAATATCATTCAACCCCATAAGGTGCGTGTGTGTTTGAATAGGTGCACGTAGACACATAATTTCACATAATACTATAATGAAAATGAAAGCATAAAATATCTAAAACTTACAAGATACTTAAATTCCTACTTTACTCATGAAATTAAACAATACTCCTACCTTGAAATGTTTTTAGGGAAAAAGAGAGGATATAGAAGGCTTTATAGGTATATATGGATGAAAATAGAAGGGCTTGTGTGTACATATATGTGGGTGGAAGATAGGCTATACATAAGAAGTGTTTTGGGTGTTGAGAGTAGAGTAAGTGAGGGGGTGTGTTTTTAGGCGGGATTTGTGTGTTTGTGGAAGAAAATAGAGAGAGTATAGTGTGTGTATGTGTGAGGACGTTTTTGGGGATGGGGAAGTGTGTGGGAGGTCCTATTTATAGTGGAGAATGAGGGTAGAAGGCAAGACTTGGGGACCAAGGTTTAATAAATGCAAATCTTTCCATTTAATGCAAATCTCCCAACTAGGCATAGAATTAAATGCCAAATTAAATGAAATCTTCCACCTCCCTCCTCTATTCTAGCCTTGGTGTAACCCTAATCCATGAGTCATGAATCTAGATGAATGGAAGACCACACAAATGCACAATTTCTAGAAGAAATTCATCTTGTATTAGTGTAGGATATTTTAATAAAATATTAACACAAAATCAAATAAAATCAAATAAAATCTAATAAAATCTGATTTTGATTGTCCTCATCTTATAAAATCTGAAATCATATCTTTATTTTATTAAAAATTCGAATTTGTATTTATTTATTTTGTAAAAACTGAAAATTAGGGTTTTAGGGCATAAATTAGGGTTTTTGGGCATAAAATCCGAAAATTCATAATTAATTTAGAAAAATTCCAAAATTATGAAATTTAATGTTTATAAATCTGAAATTATATGTATATTTCTCAGAAATTAAGAATATTTTAGTTATATTTTTGAAAATTGCAATTTAGGGCATAGAAAGTTCGAAAATTGACACTTTACCGTTCAAATTGTAAGTTAATCGCAAAAGCAGACGAAAATTTGAAAACAACAAGTAATAATAACATTTACAAGAAGCAAAAGATTTTAAATCAATTATTTAAATATTACAGATTACCGGGTCGTCACAATCACCATCACCCGGCGAATGGGAAATAAATTTATGTCAAAGTGGGATGGTCCTCATGTGGTCAAAGTTTACACAAACAGTGTTGACAAGTTAGTTAATAAAGACGGGTTTTGTATTAGCCCCATCAATAGCAAATTTTTGAAAAGGTATTACCCTTAAAGCTGCATGTTTCTCCTAACGCACGAGCCTAAACTGCATCACTCTTGACCCGCATGAGTATAAATTGTGCATGGTACCCACCAATGGTAATGCATGTGGTTAAATTGCTAACATACTCCACTGAAGGTATTGCATATGGCTAAACATAAAAGTACTCCACCTAGTCTAAGGTGGCTAAGCAATGGATACTCCTGGCCCGCATAAGTATAAACTGTGTACGGTTCCCTCTCAAAATCATCTCAATTTTTTGAACTACGTTATGACTTGATCCCTCCATTGGGTACATAGGCAGCTTGAATACCCTCTAAGTTCAGTCATGATCTTTGGATAAAATCATTTATCCGTGCAGCTATTGCTTCACCAAGCTTGAAGAAAGGGATCTTCATAAGCATCCTTCTAAGTTCTACAAATCTTCAGTTGCGATTACCAAGCTTTCGAGCCAATTGCATTCTTAAGACTGTAAATCTATACGCTACGATCACCAAGCCTCAGAGCCAATTGCATTTGAAGTTCTATACATTTGTGTACTGTGCCCACCGAGTCTTTGAGCTTGCCGGAGTGCTAAATCTCCAAAAGCACAATCTCCTTGCAACTTCGTGGTAGAAAATTGGGCCATACCTTAGGACCGGATAATCTTCTCTATGATGCGAATGGTCTCTTTACTTCCTTCAAGGATCTTGCATATCTTATTAAGACAATTTCCATTCTTATGTGTCTTACCTTCATACACGCTTTCATCTCTAAGCACTATAATGATGAGGCTCTCAAAGCTATTTGCTCACTCGCCAGAATACTTGCATTCTTGGAGATACTTGGGCGTATCGAGTTAATATCATCAAAGGTGCAAACCCAGCAAGCTAAGTGTGCCACCAAATATACGTCTTCTTTCAAACTCCTGGTGATGCCAAGCTTTGAGAATAACTCTTTTTTCGCTAGGGACCACCCTTCATGAACACTAAAGTCACCAAGAGGATTGTAAATTGGCTTCAAACAAGTTCACTTCTTCTCTCTAGGGTGGCGATTGGCAATACTTCACATCCTTATTAGACCAAAAGCTCACCAAATCGCCAATGGTGACTGGAGAACATTGACCTCTATCGGAAATCCCTTGTAGTAGGTGGAAGGCATGAAACAAGTACTTGCAGCAGCGAAGAACAAATCTCTTACCATTGTCATCAACTCCATTCAGCTCCATGGTGCTAGGAATCACCTCGTCGTGTAGAAGTCCCATGATTGGAAGGCCCGCCAAAGTGCGCAAATCCCACAACGATATTGACAACTCTCTAAAGGAAGTCAAAAAACTGTTGGTAGAGGGACATCGTGCCTTGCAAAATGCCTTGATGATCTTCAGGTTGTGGTCATATGTAAACAAAGAAGCATGCACCACGTCATATATCCTAATCACCACTAACTTGTATTTGTACTAGCTGAGGATGTCCTTCGTCCACTCTCAATAGCCTCTAATATACTCAAATTCACTGGCGAGTTGGATAGCATCCCCTCACTTGACCTTGCCTTCTATGATACGCTGACTGAACATTGGTGAGAAGCTTGGCTGGTCTGCTAACTTGTGATGAGTTGCTTGCAAAATCTATGCCTTGGATGTCTTGCTCAAAGAAACCTCTCGGGACCAATCTTCTATATGCAATGGGTTCATCAATCTAGGCCACTCTTTTGTGTATCGACCAATAGTGGGGGCACAGACCGCCATGGGCTCGTTTTCTTCATTGAGAATCATCAAGTGCTTCTCTTCGGTGCAGGACATAGTATCTTTGAAAAAGACCATGTTTGAACCTATCAAATTCCAAACGAGCGTGTAAGGTTAACGTGAGGAACAAAAGAAAACAAAAAGAGTACAAACACTTTCGATCCGTTAAAAGAAAAGAAAGAAGAAGAACGAGAAGATATGAAAAGAATTGCAACACATATATATATGTATAAGTACTCAAAAAATAAAAAGAGGTGAGAATCTCTATGTGCTTCTGGTTTGGCCATACGAGGATAATAGCCTTAATTAGTTTGTTGCCCTGTGTACCAAAAAGAAGAAAATACAGTGTTACAAAAAAAAAAAAAAAGGTCAACCCGAGTGCTTAAATGTGGTGTGAGACATTATATCAAGTAGGTAATCACAGGGAAATAGAACATGATAGATCAAGGATACAAATTCACCTTGGCAACTGCCAAACCAAGAAATATATATGTGTATATACATACGTGTATATATGAATTTGGAGCAAGAAATTGGTAAACAAAAAAAAAAAAAAAAGGAGGAGAATCTGCAAATAAGTACACAATTAAGGACCGCAAGGAGCAGGAAGAGTTGTTTAGTTCTGTTCGATCAAAGTACCCTAAGGATTTTTTATTTTTTTTAACCTTTTGGTCGCTCTATTGAACGAGCCGAGTCAGCGAGTAAGCTCCTTTTATAGGCAATTCCCAGGAAATATGAGAGTTTGATTATAATTTGAATTGTGATATGAATTGATAAATCAACACATGTTTCTCCCCACGTGTGACTTGTTTTAAGACGTATTTTAATTGTGGATTCAAGCTCTTTACCAATAATTGGAAGTCAAAAGCTGCTCGAAGTCTACTACTCAAAGATATCAAGTTGTTTATCTCACTGTGGACTTATTTTAGTTTGTGGATATTAAGTTGTTCATCTCACCGTGAGCCACCAATTGGATTTTAAAGTCCCACAAACATGGGACATTGATAGGTGAACTCTCATTGTATATCAAGAAAAGAAGAAAAACTAATAAGTGTTGATTACAAAGTCTGCTTCTCAAAGATAAGTTCGCAGTTGTTGTGCTAGGACTCTAATGCTGAACGTCCAAATTCCCTTGGAGTTTTGAGCAGCTCAAAGATTGAGTTCTAAATGGTTGTTGTTTAATTAAAGTTTCATGGATCATAGAATTGAGACGGTTGAGGTGGACTTTCAATTGAAATCTTTCATAGCTTTGGTGATGTGCTCGACGTGGTAACTTAGGTTGAAGTTCACAGCCAAGGGTAGCTTGGGCCCAATTTCATGGGCAATGGTAACTTGGGCCGAAATCTTGCAATTGTGCTGCCAGATTTCCAAATTTCTTGCATGTTTTACAATTAAAGCCCAAGTAGATTCAAGGAGAGAGATATTAACGGACCTAATTTTTTAAAAGTGCATAATTATTTCTTCAAAAAAGAAAAAAGAAGAGAAGGAAATTACTTATAATCCCTCCGAAGCAAATTAGGGAAATTAATTACTTTAAGTCTCGCCTCTATCACACAAATATTTGGCATGTTCTTGGACAAGCCTTGACATAGAGGGCATTTGTTTTGTGACTAAATTTCGTTAAATAGAAAATTGACTAGTGTAAATTAAAATATTAAATATTAATTAAATTTTCTATTTTTATATTTTGGAATTTCTTAAATTTAATTCCAACATTAAATAGTTCGTTTTAATTGATATTTTAATATTTATTTCGTCGGCGAATAAGAGATCGTCAAGTGTCAATGTGAGGTGTTCTGGCCAATTAAATCAAGTCTTGCAGCCCGAAAGTCCAAAATCAATCAAACATTGACAAGTGGCGCATTTAGCCGTGAGGACCAATCAAATAATGACACGTAAATGATATTTTTTCTTCAATAATAATTTATCTTGAAGAGATAAATATCAAAGAAATCGATAGCAACCCGAAGACCCTGCATAAACATCTATAAATATAGGTCATTTGGCTTTCAAAAGGACATCAAGAAGTCTTCCAGAGCAAGAGAAGCTAAGACGATCCCGACGTTCTCTCAAGGCAAGCTCAAGAAGGTTCGTGAAGATCAAGAGCGAAATTCCCAGCATTCTTCGCGAAAGTCATCAAATCAAGGCATTCAATCCGCGATCAAGGTGTTAGTCCCACATTTTGGCATTTCTCCAAAATCAAGTCCATGGTGATTAAAGCGACGTTCAAGGCGTTTTTCACAGAAATTATCAAAATAAGGCGTTTGATTTGCAATCAAGGTGTTAAACCGGCAAACCGGCATTTTTCTTCAAGTCAAAGTCAAAGTCAAGTCAAATACACGGTGTTCACGGTGTGCTTCATAGTGTTCATCGAAATTTCCGATGTTTGATTCGTAATCAAGCTACAAAGCCCTACGAATCGCGTTATTAGAAGGTCAAGTCAAATTCAGAGAAAGGAATCAGGAGATTAATCTTTTCGAAAATTATTTTTCACTAAATTATATTCTTTTCAACTATTTGTCATACACTTTTCTTGTCTTGTAATTGTTGTTTTACAGATGCGAAATTTTGTGTGAACAATATCAAAAGAGAAAAAGTTTTACTGTATGAAAATATATATAACATGTATTCCATTGAAAAATAATTCTATAAACAACTATTCTTACACGACTCAAGTTGAAATATATAGAATTTGAATGCATATATTGTTTAGAAAGAGGAGTAATTGTATGTGTATGTATATATGAACGTATACTAATGATATAGTGTAATATATATATTGGAAGTGCAAGATTTTGTGGGTGTGTGGGTTTTAGGCGGGATTTATGTGTTGTGTGGGTGTGATAAAATATGAGCAACCTCTCCCCCCTATTTATATTGTTGTGATCAAGACACAAAAATTATTATACAATAAGGTCTTTTCCCATAATTAATGCATGATCTAATTACGACATTTTCATTAAATGCAATCATCTTATTCACTAACCTAATGGTGTTGAAGTGTTGGCCTAAAATGATGATTTAAGCCCTAAACACATTAGAATGCTCCAAGTATAAGATTTGCTAGATTCACCAAATAAATTTAAGAAAATATTTTAATAAAATATTAACACAAAATCAAATAAAATCTGATAAAATTTGATTTTTATTGTCCTAATCTTATAAAATTTGAAATCATATCTTTATTTAATTAAAAATTCAAATTTGTATTTATTTATTTTTGTAAAAACCAAAAATTAGGGTTTTAGGGCAAAAAATTCCAAAATTTTGAAATTTAATCTTTATAAATTTGAATTTATATTTATATTTCTTAGAAATTATAAATTTAATATATAACTTTTCAAAAATTGCAATTTAAGACATAGATTTTCTAAAATTGTGTTAGAATGTCAAATTCTTCTAAAATTTGAAAAATTATGTAATTTATTCAAAATTGCATCTTCTGCATGCATAAAGTCTAAAATATTTATTTATATTATTTTTGAAAACTCATTAGTATTTACTAGACGAATTTTCCAAGAATAGTAATCAAAATTCGAAAATTAGTACTTTACCGTTCAAATAGTAAATTACTCTCAAAGTCAAACTAAAATTTGAAAACAACAAATAATAAGGACATTTTCAAGAAGCATAAGGTTTTATATCAATTATTAAAATAATAAGGATTACCGGGTCGTCACATCCTCCCCTCTCACATCCTCCCCTCCTTAGAAAATTTCGTCCTTGAAATTTATATTTTGCTTAGTAAAATAGTTGAGGGTATTTTTCCAAAAATGGGTTTTCACAATAAATTTTAGAACCCAAAATATATTTCCATCAAATACGAAATTCAATAGATACACTAGAAGTGTTTAGCAAAAATCACACATACCAATATAATACCATCTGTCAGGCGTTGGTACTCAAGAGGTGGCTCCTGTGGACTCCAGAGGCGACTCCCGTACACGTAGCACTTTGCCCCGCAGGCTCAAAACATTCAAGATATAGTACTCGGCCTCATGGGCTCAAGACTTTCAAGACATAGTGCTTGGCCTCGTGGGCTCAAGACTTTCAACACATAACACTTGGCCTCGTAGGCTCAAGATGTAACATTTACTCTGCAGGCTCAAGCGGTGGCTCCCGTATGCGTAGCACTTTGCCCCACAGAGCACTTAGCTCCCAGAGTTCCGGTTGGCAACCAACTCTTGTCACGACCCGGAAAAATACCCTTCATATTTTATTAAAATTAAGTAATAATTTTCACATAAAATTTGTATAAAATACAAGAGTTTCAAAAGAATACAAAAGTAACTTTATTGCGTTAAAGGCTTCCAAACGCTTCCACTGTGCCACTCTGATACGCTATCTTATTTCTATCTTTCCAAAAGTGATTTATAAAAGAGGGAGAATATATAAAAAGCTACTAATGTGTGTGTGTGTGTGTGTGTGTGTGTGTGTGTATAAGTGGAGGGATAAATATATATATGTATATATGTAGGTTTTCAAAGATGTAACAATAAAGTGGGGTAATGAAAGGATTTTGTAAATGTAAGTGTGTGTGTGTGTGTGTAGAAAGGTTAATATCTCTATATATATGTTTAGAAAGAGGAGTAATTGTATATATATGTATATAGGAAGGTGTACTAATGATATAGTGTGATATATATATTGGAAGTGCAAGATTTTGTACGAAGATAACAAAAGTTAATATAACGCAACAAGTCGTAGCTTTAACATACTAAAAGTGTGAAATATCCTTTTACACAAGAACAACATTTTGAGTAAATAATAGTTTTACAAAAAGATTTAGTACAACTTATAAAAATCATAAATAAGTAACTTTATCAAATCAAAAGTTTCGTAATGCCCGGTGATGCCTTCCTCTTGGCGGACTATAGCAAAAATATTCATAACACACGTCAACACGATGGTTGAGTAGAAATTTCACTTAATCACATAAGGTGAGCCTATGTAATATGTGCACATAGTCACATAATATTTAGCATAATATTACGATAGCAAAATGTAAACTAGAACTAGAACTAACTTATGCAATTAAGGAAACTCCTACCTTTTCACGAGTGTTTCATGGAATTAAGGTGTTGTATAGAGGGCTAATATGTATATATGTATATATGTATGAAAAAAGAAGGGTTTATGTGTGTATATATATATATATATATATATATATATGTGGGTAGAAGATTTACTATAAATATGAAGTGTTTTGTGCGTTTAGGGTAAAGTGACTGTGAGTGGGGTGTTTTAGGCAGGATTTGTGTATTATGTGTGTATGATAAAATGTGAGCAACCCCTCCCCACTATTTATAGTGTTATGATCAAGACACAAAAATTATTATACAATAAGATCTTTTTCCATAATTAATGCATGATCTAACTCGGATATTTTCATTAAATGCAATCATCTTACCCACTAACCTAATGGTGTTGAAGAGTTGGCCTAAACTCATTAGAATGCTCCAAGTATAAGATTTGTTAGATTCACCAAATAACTGTAGGAAGATATTTTAATAAAATATTAACACAAAATCAAACAAAATCTGATTTTTATTGTCCTAATTTTATAAAATCTAAAATCATATCTTTATTTAATTAAAAATTCGAATTTGTATTTATTGATTTTTGTAAAAACCAAAAATTAGAGTTTTAGGGCAAAAAAAATCCGAAAATTCATAAATAATTTAGAAAAATTCCAAAATTTTGAAATTTAATCTTCATAAATCTAAAATTATATGTATATTTCCCAGAAATTATAAATTTAACATATAACTTTTCAAACATTGCAATTTAAGACATAGAATTTCTAAAATTGTGTTAATATGTCAAAGTCCTCTAAAATTTGAAAAATTATGTAATTTATTCAAAATTGCATCTTCTCCATGCATAAAAGTCTAGAATACTTATTTATATTATTTTTGAAAACTCATAAGTATTTAACAGACGAATTTTCCAAGAATGGTAATCCAAATTCGAAAATTAATACTTTACCGTTTCAAATTGTAAATTACTCTCAAAATCAGACTAATTTGAAAACAATAAGAAACAAGGACATTTTCAAGAAGCATAAGGTTTTATATCAATTATTAAAATAATAAGGATTATCGAGTTGTGACAAAATCTGTAGTAGCATCATTATCTTGGTCTGCATTTTTACCTTAGGTTTTTCCCTTTTGCTTCTATCTCTTTCAATAAATATCTAGCATTTACAACTTTTTTTCTCATATAATTTTATTACACGTTTATTTTTGGATCAATGATCAATTTATTTCATCATCTATCTTTTTTTCCATCTTCAGATGAAAAATATTCCCTATGCAACTATCATGGTTTTGTGTAGAATTTTGTTCAGAAATTTGAAGAAGACGTTGTTTCCAGATATGAAAGACTACAAGAAAAGAGCACCCCCTCCATTATTGGTAAAATACAACATAAATTCAGTGTAATTCATCACAAAACGTAGTTTTGTGTGAATTTTGTCCACCACAAATCTATTAGTATATGCTTTGCCATCGTTCAATTGTACTTTAACTCTGAATTTTAATTCACTAGAATTCCATCATAAAACCATCACAAACAAAGGTATTTGTGATGGAATTTTATATTCTATCACAAAATTTTTGTTAGTAACGAGAATGCTTTCTCATAGCGGAGCCGTTATTTTCTAGATTTGTGCTCAAAACATAATCCATTAATGTTTTATTGTATCATTTTTTTTTTCTTTTTTTTCCTCATGGCGCTTTTATAGTCTTTTTATTTGTTTATTTTGCTTATGATAGAATATCAAAATTGCATCTTTTTTGAATGATTATCATTATACATTAGGTCAACAAATAGCTTCATCAAAGAAATGAAGTTTCGAGTTGGGGTGTACTCCAAGTTAGTTTGCTTGTTGGTCTAATTGCAAACACAAGTATCAAGGGCTCGCAGGATGCGCAACTAAACAAACCGACGACTATTGCCCTTGTTAGTGCAAATTTGATTCCAAGGCTAACAAGTCATGCCCGAAACCAGTTGCAGCTGTTTTGTAATGAGATCAACTTACAATCTAAAATTTTCTTTTATTTCGGAGGGTGAGAAGCTCATTTTTATAATGATTGTAATAGATATATTTAAATAGACTACATAAAATGAGTTATTAGTGCTACTTATCATGTGCTCTACTATTCCATTAATTTAATTTTTTGTGTTTGATTTCTATTACTAGCGCAATTATATATTAATTTTCAATCAATGTATGATGGTTAGAATAGTGTGTGAATCAGTTTTTCATGAAATTATTCTTTCAATACTATAAATTTATTCAAATGGTGGCGAATTTGTTATGGATAATTTTCATTGCAAATTGCAACAAATACGGGATTTAAAAAAAGATAACAAAAGATTTATAATAAAATTTCACATGGCATTTGTTTGACCAAAAAAAATACTAAAATAAATATCAAACTTTAAAAGCGGGACAGAATCTAACTCAAGATGAAAATTACAAAAATAATACTATTATTTGAGATGCATTTTTTGTTCCCCTCACACACCACCCCCCCCCCCCCCCCCCACCCACACACAGCCACCCTAAAAAAAATTATTTAAATTCTGTGAAGCATATCTTTCGCAAACCCGAACATCTTTTAACAGCTCTTACTGTAACTTCTATCTCAAATTAGTATACATACACATCTTTTTCAACCATTGTATGCATTTTGCATTGGAATACAAACCACAAATTCAATTAAAATTGAACCACAAAAATTGAATTAACCTAACCCTTCCTTCACTTTATAATACTAAGTCACGACCGAATATTTTATAATATAATTAGTTGCACTTTAGCATTTTTTGTTTGGCATTTAACAATTTGTCAATTTGATGTGTGAACTGCTAGTTCTCATACAATCTTAGTAATAACGAATGTTTTCATGTTTAGTTTAATACGACTGAGGCGTTCCCAAGGTTTTGAGCAATTTTAAGTAAACTCCCTCAAGTTCAAAAATTTGCATCATTCACCCCACATTTAGCAGACATTGAAAAAGAGAAATTACAATTTCCTTCCAAAAAAGCTTTGCAAAATTTGAAAAATTACATTCGATACCCTCTTTCCGACAACAGTAACAAATACAACCGACTTTGGCAATTACTAAATGGAATACAGCCTGGTGGGCAACTTGATATTAGTTTGAATTATTTTATAACTATTTGTCGTTGACACCACTAACCAAATTGATATTTGAAGAATATTCACGACATGATTTGATCTGTTGATCGCGTCATTTGCATTTGGAATGGAACGTAAGCTTTTACATCACAACAAATGAATAGTTTCAGATGGACATAAAGACCTATTTATAAGATGGACATAATTATCACAACCCAAAAACTCTAACCGTAATTTAGACACAGGTTGGCTAATAAGCGATCAAAGAAAAGAATCACGACTCAGTAGACTATTCTGACCTGATGGTCAGGTGAGACAAGCCCGATGGCATCAACAGATAAAAGCAATACAGTGCATTTGCCATATGAACAAAAGTATATTCTCGTAGCATAACAAAATCAACTTTGAAAATAATCATCTCGATTGAGAGAGAGAGAGAGAGATTACAATTTTTGTAGGGATCAACATTCTCAAATAATTCCCATCTTGGTAAAACAGAGACGGCGAACAACCTTTCTTGCCAATACGGCAAATATAGGTACCTGAAAGATCAAAGAACTCCAAAGAACGGATTATTGATGGCGCTGTTTAGCTCATTCCCTGCAGAATGAAGCACCGCCATGTCGACTTTTTCTCTTGGTAGATACAAAAACTCACCCCCTTCAATTTTCTCGAATCCACACAACTCGAGAAATTCAATGCCACCTTTCATTTTTCCAACTCGCTCCTGTTTATCAAAGTCAAAGTATGATAACAAGCAAGTTCTACACAAGCATCAGCACAAAAAACGAAGTTTGGATTCACTGAGAACTACCTAGTTGGCATGTCTAATATAGAATTGTGGATATAGGTCACGTATGGGTCAAACTAATACAAACCACTGGATTCCTGATCTGGTACCTCCCTCTATGTTAAAGAATGTCGACATATTAGTGTGAAGTTCACCCCCCAACCGCCCCCCCCCCCACCCACCCACCACCCCCGAGTTTAACCTATTTACCAGGGAAAAATAAAAAATAAAAAGTAATCCCCCATCTAGCAATATTAAAGTAGCCCTTGTATTTGGTTTCATCTTACAAATCGAGCTTAACATATGTTAACGGGATAGAAATGACATCACCTGAAGAATAACATGGAAACCCAATTATGCTGTCAATGTACTATTCATCAAATAGGGTCTGACATGGCCGTGAGCAAATTCAATGCTTACCAAAATACAAGGGTGCAATCCTCATTCTCATTTCTTGTATGCAAGTGCAAAATATTTATTTAACTTTAGCTTTATTGTTTCACCAATAATGTTTACAATCTTTTTTAATTAAACATAAAATTAAAAAAAATCTGAAAAGAACTCTACTTTCACAAATCCTGCTCCTTGTAAAATTTCAAAATCAATTCCCAACAAGATCAAAAAGACATTATGCTTAAAATTAAGTGAACATTTAGATCTTAATAATTTCCTATTTCAAAATATAAAAATATATTTAATTCAAATATTAAATAAATATTCAAATTCCTAAAATAAAAATTACTTATCATATTTAAATAAACTTTCATATATTAATAGAACTTCATAGATTCAAAGGGTAGCCGCATTTCTTATCATTCTTTCGCCTATTTCTAAATTCAAATTTTAAATAAAGAAAACAAATAAAGAGTTTGATAATATAAATTTAATCTTATCATTTAAATTATATATCCATCAAGTTGAAGTGAAATAAAACATTGAAAACAATTAATTCAATTAACTGAATTACACCAGATTCCATAGCAAAATGAGAGAGAGAGAGAGAGAGAGAGAGAGAGCAAAAAAGGGGGGGGATCATCTCCAACTCCCACCCCAAACCTTCATGAACCCCTCCCACTTCTGCCTGAATAGCCACCTCCCCCTACAGCCCCACAGACACTGCATGGTTTTGTGTGTGTCAACATCTGTGTCTTGCATGTTTTCCGTTGTAGGTAGGCAGTGGGGTGTGTGTGTGTGCGCGCGCGCGTGCGCGGGGGGCCGGGGGGGTGTGTGGGTTTGGATACAATCCTGTTCTCAATTTTCAGCTTTTATTTGAACTGTCATTAAGCATATTCTACAAGTACTTCTAACATCCATTTGTCAAGGGGGTATATTGGTAATTCTGAAACATTTTCCTGCAAAAATGTTTTGACCACATGAGTCTTTGGTGGTTAACCCTATTATCTTTTATAACTGAAGGTGTATGGGCGTGGCATTAATACCCTCAGGCAAAATAATTAATCAATTGTGTTGCAAGTACAGTTCCCCCTTAATGGTGTGCGATGAATCTGTGCCCCCATGATTTCTGGTGCTATGTGTCACAAAAGGTTCACTGGATGGGTGGGCCAAGGGTCGTGATGGATCTTCTTGACCTCTAGTTTTGCCTACATGAAATGGAAGGCCTCATATTTTAAGCATCAATCTACCACCTAACGTATTGAAGAACACCCAATTTCCAACACTACACACAGGACTGAGTTCCTTTTTACCAGTTCAAAAGGACTTGGACAGAGGAAGAAAAGAGGAACAAAATCTATGGTCTCCATAAAACATGGGAATGGAGAAATATGATGCAAACAAAGCAGAGATAAATAGAACAGTTTAAAATTATCAAAAAAAAAAAAAAAAGTAAAGCGACGTAGAAAAGAATAGTTTAAAAAAAAGGACCTGAAAATTAGCATTGGTGAGTCTAATTTTGCGGAATTTTTCCTCATTTGGATTTGTTGCAACATTCTTGGCAAAAGTTAAAAGTGTGTTGAAAGTCGTCTTCACTTTGGCATCATCCTCCTAGTCAATCAAGAAATGAAAATGTTTTAAGTCATAAAATACTAAATTGGGAGCAGATGATATCAGCCTAAGAACAGTTAACTCAGAACAAAACCTCAACAAAGTTGAAATGGAGCAGCTTAATCATTTAAACATTTGCCATAAACATATAACTTTCACTTGAGATCAGGATGCTTTTGTCTAATACATAAAATTAGGTTATTTCTTCCTCCAAAATTCAAATAACATTCGAGGGTAAGTCACCCAAACCCAAAGAGAGAACAAACTTTTTGCTGTTTGAACCTGGATATTACAAATCATTCAAAACATAACATAATTATAGTTATTACCTTGTGATTCTGTTTGAGGCTTCTCAGGCACTCTCTCATTTGCTCTGCCTGTGTAGCTGGCCTGACGGGCAGGAAGCTCTGTAGTTTGCAGTTTGATTTTAACTCAGAGCAGCAAACAACAAAGGCAAAAAGTGTTTGAACGGAGCAGAAAATATAACTGATGAATTATAAAGCAATGCAGTACCTTTTTTTCCTCCACGGGTGGAGCTGAAGGTTTTGCAGTAGCTGGATCTTCTGGGGGCAACCCCAGCTTCCTACGCCTTTCCGCCTGTCATGCCCACAGATCACTTTCAACTCAGGGCTTGAAGCAAGTGATTTAATTCAAGAAAGGCAAGATGAAAGAATACTGTTCAAATAAATAATCAATTCTTATTTATCTGTTTGCCTCTGCAAGGAGAATAGCTATATGGTCAGGAGACAGAATAACATAATTCTCACAGAAAACCAAGAAGTACCATTCCTGAATGCCCAAACCAGAAAATTGGAAGACATTAATAAGTTCTGCTAAAAGAATATTATACAAACAAGCTCGTTCTTATGTCACAAGATTCATTATATGAGAGTTGGAAGTTACTTGTGGAAACATTAGATCAGGACATCAAACAGCTAGCAGAGGATAAGTTAAGGACCTTATCTTCCTCCAACTTTTGACGAATTTTTTCTCTAGCTCTTTGTTCTTCCTCTTTCTCTGCTTTTCGCAAGGCCAGTAAACTATAAGAGCAAAACGCCAGATTATTGAGAATATCAACCGATAATGCCGAAACCTATAAAATAGAAATAGACAAGTGACAGCAAACCGTTTTCTTTCATTTTCTTCTTCAATACGTTTTGCTTCAAGCAGTTCTCTACCCACTCGAATTCTTTCCTGCCATAATGTTTGAAGTCATGTTACTGAGTGTGACACTGAACTTGCATGAAATAACAGATATAACAGAAACTGAACAGTAGTGCATAAAATGTAAATAATAACAATAAAAAGTAAACATATATCGATCATTTCTTGTAAGAACACAGTAAATTTATAACATAGACAGGTTACAACAATAACTCTGCAGATCCCCCAATTCCAACGATTCATTTAGAAATCAAAAGCCAGTTAATAACATAGATCTACAAGAGAAAAATCAATCGAAGATCTACCTTCTCTCTTTCTCTTTCCGTTCGTTTCTCTTCCTCCTCTTTCTTTTTGCGAGCTCGCTCCCTGAAGTTTAGAAAGGCATAGTTGTTAAGAGTGCAAAGCGCACTATAGCGCAAAGGCCTCCTGGGGCTATAGCGCAAGCTTTTACCAAATAAGGCGCACTATATGAAAATATATTTGTATTTCTCATAATAGAGCAATATATGAAGACATTCAAGAGTACTTATAAATTTAAACAATTCTGAAGCATGTAAAAGACTATAAACTAAAGACAAGAAGGAAGATAACTTAGTTTATTCAAGAAATATTAAAAGATTCTAGGATGTCTCAGCAAGTTTGGAAGAATAGTTTCAGAGAATTTATAGAGTAGAGGGCAGATATTTTTTTTTTCTCTCTCTTTTGTGGTTACGTTCTGTCCTCTCTTTTGAAAAACCCCAGCCCTATAACTCTCTTTTCTGACTGGTCTTTTAAAAAACCCTAGCCGATTGCATATGGGACTTGTTTCTACTGTCCTTTTTTGGAAAAACCTGGCCCGTTACACATATAGCTCAAAGCGCTCGCTTTGAGCTTTTGAGCTATAGCGCAGAAATCACCCTAAGCGCGCGCTTTAGGCAAACTCACCGCGCAGGGCGCTGCGAAGCGCAAGGGCTGTGCCTCGCTTCAAAGCGTGCTATAGCGCTCTTTTAATAACTATGTATAAAGGGATAAGATGAGGAAATGAATAAAACTAAGAAATAAATCTATCTAAAAGTTACAACATGCTATCATGTTAGCAGCATCTTCTACAAATGTAGGAGCACAACTACACACTGAAGATGACAAACGAGTATCCACAAGGTGCCTGGTAAAGTGATTCCAATTAAGAATAGTGCCACATTCGAGTTAAGATTCAGATTAACAACAGTGGCAAGAACCAATTCAAGTATCTAAGAGGTTCATAGACATCCATGATATTGTTCTAGCACCTGTCACATTTACGAGTGACTCCCAACAATTTTTGCAGCATTATCAAGTGGAACTTCATAGAATGCTTCCACCACCAATAGGCAAACAGTACAGATTGTAACAGCTAGAAAAGAAGTGAAAAATCATCGAAAATCCAAGTTTACCTCAGTTCTTGTTGTTTCTTCTTAATTTCTTCTGGCGTGAGGGATGGCTTTGGGACCTCGTTTTTTATACGACTGACAGGTACCTAAGTATGAGCAGATTACAACAAGATTTATGCTGCAACTACTGGAAAATAACAAGACATACAGTATAGACAAACTTTTACTAAATACAAATACTTAGATTTAGAAAAAGGGATGGGTGGGTGGGAGTGGGGTTGGTGGGCAAAAATCAAGTCACACTGCTGCTAAGTGGCAACAAAAGCTTATAAGGAATGGCTTTAAATAGAAAAATATTATGGCAGACAGGCAGCAAAATTTTTGAAATTGCAGAAGTGGTCAGCTCCCTACAATCTAAAAAGATCAGGTACCAATGGATCAGATATCCAGTTCCAGATCATTTACCAAAGTGATTTTAATATACAGATTGAACAAGGAAATGAGCAATCAGTAAGGCTAAACAGTAAGGGAACTAAATAAAGTAGAAAACCATGCTATTATGCATGGGCTTTTGCTTATAGGATCGAGAGATTTAAATTGAAAAGCATAGGGATTTGGTGTCAGGACAACTGGCCCCGTTTCAGACCTGATCTAGTTCAATTCGATGACAAGCAGGAGGGAGGTGAACAAATACGGAAAGTAGAAATCCAGTTCCTAAACAAAAGTACTGCTGTTTCTGCAGATGTAACATACACATGCTTCCTTTATAATCATCTACTAATGTACATTCTGCTTACAGGCTAGAGGGACTATTACAAACCCTAGATAGAAGTACAGAAATTCAGCATGGGAAACTGGACCCGTTTAGACCTGATTTAATGATATATACATCTAAGATAATGACAAGCGTTAAAGCTTCCTTTAAATACTTGTGCAATCTCAATTAAAAGAAAAACTTCTTGTAAATTTAGCATACTATATGTGTACATATTTCTTGAGAAACAGATGCATATAAATAGCAGGGCAATAGCGTTATATACATATATATATATATATAACTTATATGCATGATAGCCAAATTATTTTTTTCCCTATCAAAACAAAGAAAAAAAAGTATAAAGAATAGTAGACGACCCCTTGGTGCTCAACGAATTCCTTTCATGAAAATGGGTATCAGTAAACATAATCAATGGTTGAACAGGGCCAACCACTAGATCTCAGTAGATGGAGTGAATTTATCTGAATCGTAGAAGGTCTAAACTGTTAACAACGGAGATGTCTAAATTAAGAAATCAAGATAATGCTACAGGCAAGATAACTCTTCGGATCTTCAAATAGTGAATTATACATCAACTCACAAGAATAAAGTTGTCAACTTTTTGTTCCTCATTATCCTCATCACCATAGATGAGTTTTAGGATTGTGCAAGCAAAGCAGGGGGTATAGACTCACTGGATTGCTTTGAGCCTTTCAGAACAGCACTAATTTAGGCAGTAACTGGGCCTAAATCCCTTCTTTTCAACAAGTCATATAGGTTGTATGACAAAATAGGGGAGGCATGTAAAAGAGTAGGGATGGAGGAGAGGATCAGTGCAGAATGGGGGGTATATGAGTTATTAATAATGCATATGCATAAAAACTCATACCAAAGGCAGCTGATCTATGTCTGGGTCATTCTCATGTTCAACTATCCAATTTGCAGCAGCCTCAAGGCTAGTGTTACCTGGAAGAATATGCAAACAGGATTAGTTCACCAACCTAATTTCGAAAAAATTTCAAAGAAAATCTTCATAAAGTTCAGCAAAGAGAGCAATCTACTAACAGACCACAAAAGAAATTATGTAAGGTAGTGGACCACTTTTGTGCTTGTGTGTCTGAGAGACAAATGCACAGACACATCCGTAATTCTGTATCGCATAATTGGCATCAGCAATAATGTGCATAAAAGCATACAATGAAGACTGTAACAATAACAAATTCCTTCCTATTTCAGCAATAGCTTTTAATATGTAAGCACAAAAGGAAGGATGGAAGCCAATAGAGACAGGAAGAGAAATAGACCCCTAACAACATTCAAAGCATAACATACAAGCTCAACATGTGTATTGGAGTCAATCTCATCTAGCGCAGCAGTGCCACATAAATTCTTGGTTGTAATTTGTAAAAATCTCAGCATTCCTATTACATGCAATTCGCAACTTTTAGAAATCAAATGAGCCATATCCAATTTAACAAACATTAGCACAACAGAAACTAAATAGGATATGTACAGAGTTTATATCCCTTATTTACCAATACTTGCACTCCTCCACACAGAAACCCAAACACTTTTGTCAAGAAGGATTCTTCCCTGCTAAGTTTTCAATCAGGGACTTGGGGTTTTTAGCATTTCTCATTCGCCCGAACCTTTTTTTGACATCCTTACTCTTGAACAAGAACCACAAAGTATTGTGCAGCAAACTTTTATCTACGGAGTAACATCCTCGTATTCTAGTTTTATTTTTTCTTTTGAGGAAGACACATCAAGTACGGCGATTAGAAGATACTTTAAAATAGATAATGATCAATCTAGATTTAAACCACTCAGTAGGAGACACAATCTCATTTTTTGGTCCTATATTTACCAAGAAAGCTAATTCATTGCTGCAATTCCTAATCGTACTCACGATGATAGTTGGAAGTGCTCTTTTATCTGACAATTAATGTTATGAGTTTTCTAATTAGAATGCATTTTCAGGATCTCTCCAATCCAAAAATTTCTCTTTGTAAAAGCTACATGAACCTATACTTTGAAACATTGATAACTTTTAGAGGTTCCAGAATTAACCATTCCTTTCGTAGATCTCATGCACTTTTTATCAGATTCATCCATATTATTCCTCATTCAAGATATAAATCAACTTCTATACAGGCAACTATGATAAACTTCACAACAACACTTTTTCACCTTTCCTTCCTTACCATCATAATCTCAGTTCTACAATTGTTAGATGCAAAATACATCCAGCGTCATCTAAGAAAATTTCATTCATTTTCCGTGAAGAGCTAAGAGCTAAAGCAGTCGATGATGGATTCGTTTTTTCTATTATGAGCATAAGTCCTGTCATTAATCTTTCTGATTAATGTTTTTCAAGTTTTACCATTTCAAGAAATGAACTTTATCATAATTGAGAAATCATGCATGCATTGCCATCAGTTATTCACCTATCATGCATGGAGAGAAGACAGACAGAAAATTGTAACAATTCCAAAGTAATAACAAAAGCAAGCCCATATTTGGGTACAAGAAGACACTTCAGAAAGTACAACTTAAATATCATACTGCTTAAAACGCTACACCCCAGCACAACTACTCAAGTACTTCATTTTTCCCACCACAAGCAGCGAATGTTATGTAAAACAATCTTACCTACTCAAGCATTTTTTTTACTCCTCCACCAGATAAGACTGACAGTTTGAATTCAAAAAATAATTACCAAGTTCAGTCACAGCCTATAAGCTCTGATTTGTTTAACAAAAGCAGAGGTTTCATACAGGAGTCCAGCTTCAGCACGCACTGGTAACAGGTACTGCAGAGTTGTGTCCTTCCCAGTCCTCTAGTACTAGTGAAAGGTCCCTTTAATGCTCTAACTCTTACATCTGACAATAACTGATCTCACAAGGTCCTAAACTCAGCTCACATACTCCTTTGACAGGCATACAGACAAACCATGGAACTACAGGCCCAGGTGGCAACGAGCAATCAATCACAAGGACAGACCCTTTCTGGACTTCAATCAGAGTAATTGCTTGTTTTGGTGCCTAATTTGTTTGTTGAAGCACTAGAAAACGTTTAGGGTACTACAGGCATGGATGCACCACAAGTATCTATTAATTAGTGAACAAAAAATTGTATCCATTGGGAAATTCCAAATCTTATATCATTCATGATTGTACTAGGTAAAACTATCTCACAACTCAGAAGTTATACCAACGGAAACAATATTCTCAGCACAAACTGTCAATTGCATAACAACCTTCTGCTAAAACAAGCATGTTATTTCTCATGCTGTTCATACTCATCTACGTGGGCAGCACAGCAAAATGAAGAATGGGGCACAAAATAAAAAAATTAAAAAAAAAAAAAGAAAAGAAAAGAAAAGGGGTTGCTTTAAATGACAACGAATTTGTCCTAATCGTGGAATACATAAGTGGAACTCACTACCATATATCAGGAGATGAGCAAATATCACAAGACATATCTTCATATTTGAGAAAGAGCATACCAGAAAAATGAAGTGCACGAGTTGCCCTTTCTTTAGGAAATCCCATATCCTCAAGTTCTGCCAAGAGCTGCTGATTGACTTCAGGAACAACCATTTCTAAACAGAGGAAAAGCATCAGGCAGCAGCACTAAGCTGACAAGATTAAGCTTCAGTGCAGTTGAAACAACTATTAGCCACACATGCATAGGATAAAGATGATCAACTTCAATTGAAGATGCGACTTGCAAAATGTAATTCCTCACTCTATGAATCCAATCAACATATAAACATATTAAATTCAGAATGAAAAGAAAGATAAGCTTGAGGTCAAGGTTGTGGAAGGTCTATCCACTACATTCTTCTCCTACCAAACTATTCAAGAATTGAGAACAAATTATGCACTGAAAAGTGATAAATACTCAGCTTTGAATGAATTAGGTATAAAACAAAAAAGTCAGCTCTTGAGAAAATAAGCTTCAGTTTAAGTTTAAAAGAGGTTGTTACAAGCATGCACATGAACAAATATCATAAACCAGACAATCACACATGCAATGACTACCTTCTTGTTGGCTACTACTAATTCCATCGCCAGCCTCCTTCATCTCCACATCATCCTTAGGCTTTGGAGCCTCCAAACTTATTGGCTTTGCTGCCTCTGAAGTCTTGTCCACAAACTCAGTATGCCCTGTCCTCTTAGTATGCAAATCACTCTCCTGACCTCAGATATAAAAGAATAATAATAAAAATTCCCCAACACTACCGGCTATTTTCCAAAATACTGTCAATCACAATAACATAACATTAGTTCAAATTTATTTAAATCCTGACCCCCATTATTTGAACTGATGCATACATGTTTTTCAGTTGCAAATTTTATTATATGAGAAAAGGACTGCCAAAATAACATAATAACAGGCATATACCTAAAGAGCTAAGAAAATATGAAATATACTAAGCGAGCAGAGAGCATGGGGTTCAATAAGTCATCAATGGAGTGCCAGAATTCAGATGGATACCCACCCAACAAAGCAGCAAACAATTAAAATCAAGTGATCATACATTTATTGAAGTTTATGCCCACTGGGGCAAAGAAACTCCCTACATAATTGGTAATTTACTTCAAAGCAATTCAAGAAGTTAGAGTTCAGGTTAATCCTATCGTAAAGCACTCATGAGATGAAGTTTGGAATATCAAGGCAAGTGTTGAAAGCATCTTGGCAAAGAGATTGCGACAATTATGATAGAGAGTTCTAAAGGAAGGCAACTTCAAGTTATATTAAAATAACATTAGATGGCATTTAATGATACACCGGTGAAAGTTTATAATGAGTGAGATACTCAATGGAAGTTTGTAATGAGTGAGATATTGGAAGAAGTATGCATTATTTATACTTAAATAATGCATATATAACAGGAAATAACTCGGCATACTGTTTTGGAAAAATTCAATGACACAATCAAGGGTATTTCCATAGTTTCCCAGACAATGTGAAAATATTTGAAACAAGATATTGATTAAGCAAACTATTTCCGGTGAAGTCAACAAGATCCATGTATAGTTTTTCAATACTTTAAAATTTAAATGCGTAATGCCTTTACCCTGAGAAATCTAAAACAATCAGAAGCAATCTTAAGAACTACAATCATAGTAATCTAGTGAACCCTAATAAGCTAGCTCCTGGTGATATACATGGCCCACTTATTGAACTTTATTCTCTTTTCCATTTCACAACTTTATTCTCTCTCTATTTCACAGCTCATAATGCTCCATTTCCAGGTAATTTTTTTCACAATTCCCCATGAACTACATTATCTCAGCCATCTCTAGCTCAGCCTCTCTATCACCCAGCCCTATTGCTCCGGAACTAAGAGGCTAACAGCATATATATGCCTTGTCAAACAGCATATTATAGATCCAACACGAAGCAATTATGCTGATGCCCCATTATACTAAATGTGCACCCCTACTGCAGAAGCCATCATCAAACCACAATTCTAACACTATCACCTCACACAGTTTTGCCAAATGGAATTCAGCATAAACCAATACTAAAGGTTCGTGGGGACCTCAAAAAACAGGGGATACAGATCGTAGGACGGGCTTTCCGACACCAACATCTACAAAAGAACATGTTAAGTACAAACGAATGGATTATATCAACAATTGTACTGAAAAAAAAAACGGTGTCAAGAATCGAATTCACGAAATCAAACCGCCAATACTTAAATTTCCTCAAAAGCTCCATAAAATTAACAGAAATACTTCTTAAAACCGGAGAAGACTGCATGGAGACACCAACCAAAGAATCAATCATATCAAGATACAGATCAAGAGGAGTACGGTTTTCGAGCGGCAAGGCTTGCCGCATTCAGAGCAAACCAAATTAAGCACGGCCTCTGTGGATTCGACAAAATTGGCGTGTTTGGTTAACTCGGCGTGCTCCTGGGCTTCCTCCACCGACTTCAGAAGCGTTCCACAGTCTCCGCATTTCAATGAAACCCCCGCCATAGCTGATTTACACTCCAAGATAATCTCTCACTGACTATGAAAATGATTCGATTCCTTGATCGATTGCCTCGTTTCGAAGAATTCCCAAAGATTTTAGCAAGGGCTTGCGGCGGAATTGGGGTTTAAAATTTGTAAAAGGTTCGGTGAATAATGACGACTTATGAGGAATCGGAGATGAGCAAAAAAAAAATGTGACATACGGGGCCAATTTGGAGAATTTCAAGGACTTATAAAATTATGCTTTGGCACTTGCAAGTTGGATAAATTCCAATTTGACACCCTAGGCTTTGGCAGATAATATCTAGAAATTGTTTGGTCTCAATTCTCGACCCATTTTGGTTTCCTAATGAAAAAATATTTTTTGTTTTTTAGATGGAAAAGGTTGATAGATTACATATCAACTTGCAAAGGTCCTTGTACATCATATCCATTATACAGTTCAATGGGCTAGAGCCCCAAAGATCGACTACTAGCACATTAGACGCAACTACTCTTGCAAGTTTGTGAGTTGGGAAATTTTGCAACAAAGGAGAGAATATCATCAATCGTTGGTCAATGAAGCAGGACACAAGTATTTGGATTTACCACAAATTGGAAAAGCTCGGCGCTAAGCTCCTTCAAAAACAATCGAGGTGATTCCCGTTGATAGTGCCCACTTGATCCCCATCACAGCAACCATGAGTTCCATAGCCAACGGTTCACGCAAACCTGAGAATGCTTTCAATATCACCCCTTTAAATGCTCCCCTCACGTAATGGACCACACACCCAACTCCAATATGGCCCTTCTAGGTAGTACCCTATATCAAAATTCAACTTCAAGGTTCCTTCTAGGGTTTCATGGGGCGCCTCTTTGATCGTAAGAAATGGTGCACGGTCATTCCTCTAACGTTGTTTTGAACATCTTCAAAAAAAATAACAATGCACCTTACGCCTCATTTGTTTTCGTTGTCTTAATTTATGCATACTTACAAAACTATCATTTTCTCAAACTTATATTTACTTCATTCAAATAGAAACGCATGTTCCAAGGTCTTAGAGAGAGTCGATAGCAAGTTAAGGAGCAAGTATTTCAACTTTCAACTTTTAAAGAAAATTCATCACTTTAAACAAGAGTTTTCGTTCTTTCCACCTACGACAAACCCGCTAGTGATATAGAGGTTTTCACTTATGCTTCTACAACCAATTTCAAAGTGCTTTTGTTTATAGGGTCGCCTTTTTTCCCTTTTTAATTTTTTTCCTTTTATTTCTTTTTTTTCTTCTTTTTTTTTTGTTTTCAATTCATACTCATACACGATCTTTTTACGCAAAGAGACACATTGGTGATGCATGTACCCAGTTAGCCAATCAATGTATAAATAGACAACATTTCTTCTTTATTTTTTTTTTCCTTGGCAACTCTCAAAACTTGAGAACACACGAAGAAATTTAGCACGAAACAATCAAGAAAGAACAAGTCTAATCACTTAAAACGTGTTTTGAACTAGACATGCAAAGATTACTTGTCTGTGATTCATTTTCTTTATAAGCCAAAAGTTATCACACTTGATAACCAATCCTGAACACGTACAATCAAAGCTCCTTGAACACGTATTTCTATCCAAATTTCACAAGCAAAGCAAGGAAACAAACAATTTCTTATATGTATATGCTATAAACAAGTTTAACAAAAGCCGGCAAGACGTGCAAATTCTATGCTTAAAATTCCTTTAACATAACCTTTTTTATACAAGTTTAGAGCTTTTGGAGATATCTCGCTCTGCCCACCTTGCTAATTTGGTTGAGGTGACAGAAGACCAACCTAAGAAGAAGCAGGCCCGCCCCATGCAAGCAGAGCTCCCACCCATAACTGCTCAGGAGGAATTGGAGGAAGCACTCGCCGGTAAGGAGCCATCCTCCCAACCGCTTGTGGTGTCTAGCGCTAAAATGAACGGGCCAAATCTTTATTGGGGTGAACAATCCAAAGATGGCGAATGCTAATTCGGTGAGAATGCTAGTGGGCTCCTTGACATGCTAAGGTGGAACATATGTGAATATAGCCGAAAGTGTCTCCAACAAGATCCTCCGATGCTTTAAGCCAGTAAAATGTATGAATATGAGGAAACACTTGAGAAATTTTTTGGTATATCATGAATAGTTACCTTTTTGGAGGATTTCCTTCGGGTATTTACAAGTGAGGGATAAACTCCCTTCACTGGCAAATTAGGGTTGAGATGGAGGGTCTAGGTGCACTCAAGTTTAAGTGGTCCCTTTGTACCAGAATGTCAGGGTTGTTATGCTCAAATGACAGAGTACACATGTGCACCGCACTGTAGGAGACCACTAATATATTTCAAAGTAGTTAGTGACAGTGGTATAAGCTTGTGAGTTCTACTCGGCTAGATCTCCTTAGCCTAAGGTGTGCTGGTTGAGAGGTTGTCTTTGTAAGTCCCTGCTCAAGGGAACGCCCAATCAAGAAAGGATAATATACATGTGGCATCCCTTAAATGATCTAGGTTAACAGACCCAGAATATCCCACATAACATATTTACATAAAAAATAAAATTTTCTTTTCCCTTTTTTTAATTGTGATATTTACTTAAAAATGAAACATGTATTATAAATTAAATTGAACTAAAGAAGCTTCCAACATTTCTACTAATCAATAGTAGACAAAGCTACCTCAACTACGTTAAACAGTAGGTGTACACCATGCCTGGGTCAATATACTAATCCAACCTTACTACAGTCAACCTCCGACTGTACATAGAATTGAATCCTTGTGGTATGGTAGCACATAAAAAGATTCTACCGTCAGTCCGTTTCGCCCAATAGATACCTCTTATACGTACCAGGACTCGACTCTCCTAAGGACATCCCCGAAGGTGTCAATCAATCATAAACAGTATAGAATAGCTCACAATTTACAATAATACATCAATTTATATTTAATACAAGGAATAAATAAATCATAAACCAAATATTAGAAACGTATATAGTTTTTGAGTAGTAGTCTAGAATGCAAATATATCTAACGGGTAATAACGAATAAACATTAAATCAAGTAGGGTGAGTCATAGAACAATATTTACTACATACCTCAAAAATAAATGGTTAAAGGCACTCAACTTAACTAGTTAGATCTCACTAGGATTTTGGAACAAATCGAGAATATCAACTTGATAATCACCTAAAATCAGCATTGACGGCTAAAATTAGAATACTAGGCTAAAAGTATCCTTGACTAGTAATTATACTGAATTAGTAGCCTCAAAATATTTGTAAGACATTCAAATTAATATAGGGTTACTAATTTAGGCTTTTAAAAATTAAAATTATATTATATACTCATGTATATATATTTATAATCCTATGATTTAATAACTAGAAGATAATAAATGAATTAATTGAACTAAATAATTAGTTAACAAAATTATTGTGTGCAGATTTACATAAATCAACTACATCCACACACATGTGCTTATTCATATATAACCAAAATGAATTTGAGTGTACATCTATATTTGCATAATTGAAAATCACACACACACATAGATATATATATTAGATCATCATTTATATATATATATATATATAATTATAAAAAAAAGAATATATATATATATAATAAATATATATATATGTATATGTACATGAGTGAGTGTTTTTAGTAGGAATATGAACATAAATTATTCTACCAAATAGACCACCAAGTATTATAGTTATAATTAAACATAAATAACTAAACCATCAATATTTATATATGTAAGTGACTATATGTAACGTATATAATTATAGATCAAAAGCTAATGTATATAATTATAGGTCAAAAGCATGTATATATATATTACATATACGGCCCAAATTTCAAGGAATGAGGTTTATGTCACATGGATCTTTACAAAACCCAAATTGTCATTGGTATCCAGTTTGACATAGTCAACAAACAAGCCCAGGCAACGGACTATCATGGCAACAAATGGGCAAAATATGACTATAATCTAGACTGAACTCAAGACTATTTTGATTTTCACCTTGACAAAACTCATTCTAAGAAATATTTTAAAAGTTTTATCATCCCATGATACATAATTCATATAGAATAGTGCAATTCAACACAAATACTTTAGCCTACCATTCGGGCTAAGTAAATGGTAAACTTAATATAAAAGTAATTAAAAGCAATAAAAAAAAATGTGCCACAATATTATGCAGATTGTTATCCAAAAGCTGGCTTTTATTTAGTATTATTTTTACAAGGGAGAAATTTTTAAAGAAGATAACAAAAGAAGAAAGAAAAAAACTAAGCTCTACCCCCCAACTTTACAAGGTTCAACCTTTTATAAAGGTTGTCGGAACTCAAAAGATTGAAATACAAATTTTTTGAATTTTAAATCCGTTCAATAATTGAAGCTTGTTTGATTCAATCTTCCAGCTGTAGTGCACAATAACTCGCAATAATTGATTTTCATGACTTCATCCATGACATTATCAATCCAATGATATCATTAGTGACATCATTTGTCTTGTCTTGATCTTGATCCTTTACATTTTTTGATACAATCCTTGATATTTTCCTTGATATTATCCACAAGGTCTTCAATTGGAATTTCCTCTTCATATAGGTCATAGGATTCCCCTGCACAATATTGTGTATCTTCTTCCTTGGATGATGATGCCATTGATATGTCATAATTGATTTCGACATATAGATTCTTCAAAATATCCTTCTTCATTTCCTCAATATAGGATTCAATAATATCATCTTTTGACATGTCCTTTTAGCATTTGAATTTTTCTAGCAATGTGCTGGAAGGGACTAGAAAATTTCCTGTTGTTGCTTTAATTTTATCTGTTCTTTATCTCTTATTTTTTCTTGGATATTATCAATAGTTTCCTAGCTTTGTAGGATACCATCAACTTTCTGGGTCATTTTACTCCATAATTTAGTAAAGAAAATTCTTTTTAAGCATGGGATATTTTGATAGGTATATCCAAATTCAGGAACCCATTTCTAGATCCAAGGAATTGAGCATTCAATGAAAAAATACATAGGGGCAATTCCCTCAATCCATCTATTCTCATGTTGCATTTCAATTAATTTAGGTGAACAATTATCCCGTTCCATATATAAGCCTATAGAAGGTTCTGGGAGGATTCTAATCGATGGACAAAATTCATCCACCATTGGAAAAACCAATTTGGTTGTGCATGTCTATAAACTTCAGAGCATATCTTGATAAACCAAGAATGTTTTCTCTTTGAATTTTCATAGAAAAAGGCTTTATGAAAAGCTTTCAAATAATCCCAATAATTAAATTTTACTGGAATTTTAATTTTGGGATGGATATATTCCTTTTCACTCAATGTGCTTAATCCCCATTCTTCTGCAGATATAATCTTCTTAATTATAACTTTTCAATTTATTACTAAACCTTTTACCAAAGTCTTAAATGAAATAAGATAATTACTTATTGCTAAAGACCAGCAAATGAATTTTCTTGAACAAGAAATAAATATTCTTACAATTGAAGAAAAATTAGAAAATCCTAAATTACAGAAAAAAATAAAATTAATAACTCATCAATTTGCTATACAAATTTGTAATGATCATCCTAATACTTTTTGGAATAGAAAGAAGCATATTGTTTCTCTTCCTTATGAGGAGGCTTTTGATGAAAAGAAAATTCCACTAAAGCTAGGCCATGCCAAATGAACTCTCAATATTTGGAATTATGTAAAAAAGAAATTAATTCTTCATTACAAAAAGGATTAATAAGACAATCAAAATGTCCACGGTCTTGCATAGCTTCTTATGTTAATAAATATGTAGAACAAGAAAGAGGAGTCCCTAGACTTGTTATTAATTATAAACCTCTTAATAAAGTCTTAAAATGGATTAGATATCATATACCTAATAAAAAGGATTTACTTGATAGGTTGCACGATGCAATAATATTTTCAAATTTTGATTTAAAATTAGGTTATTGGCAAATTCAAATTATTGAAGAAGATAGATATAAAACTACTTTTAATGTTAATATAGGATAGTACGAATGGAATGTTATGCCATTTGGATTAAAAAATACTCCATCAAAATTTCAAAATATTATGAATGATATATTTAGGGCGAATTACACTGACCACCCCTGAGGTTTAGCTAATTTATGAAAAACCCATATTTTTTCAAAAATTACCAAAAACCTCCTGAGGTTATACCCATATTACAAACTTATTTCAATTTTTGAAAATACCCCTTCCCTTTTTTTGGGTGATTTACACTAACCACCCCTAAGGTTAAGCTAATTTACGAGAAATACCCTGCGGTTTCAAAAATTACCAAAAAACCCATGAGGTTATACCAATATTATAACTAATACCTACTTAAGTTGACTCATCAACAATATTAATTCTTTTTTTTCCTCTGTGATATAGTTATCATAAAATTTTCATGTAATAGATTTAAAAAAATTTGATTATTTATTCAAATAAATATTTCGAATTTAATTTTATGAATTTTTACTAAATATACGTAATATGTGCTAAATTTATATTTGAGAAAAATATAATTATATGCATCTTATATATCCATAATGTGAAATGAGAAATAGAAACATTGATTGAAATAAAAAATTGAAATTAAATAATGCACTTGAAAACTTTATTTAGCTTGAGGACTCTAACTCATTTATCTTAAAATTTACTCCGTATTAGAGATAATATGTCATACTTGATGTGTTGGTAGATACTTTTAATGCATTAAATTCAGAATATTTATTTGAATAAATAATCACATTTTTTTTCAAATCTATTAAATGAAAAATTTATGATAACAATATTACAAAGGGAAAAAAAAAGAATTAATAGGTGTTAGTTATAATATTGGTATAACCTCAGAGGATTTTTGATAATTTTTGAAACCATAAGAGATTTCTCATAAATTAGCATAATCTCAGGGGTGGTCAGTGTAAATATCCTAAAAAAGGAAAAGGGTATTTTTATAAATTGAAATAAGTATGTAATATGGGCATAATCTCATGGGATTTTTGGTAACTTTTGAAAAAATAAGGGATTTTTCGTAAATTAGCCTAACCTCAGGAGTGGTCAGTGTAATTCGCCCATATATTTATACCTTATAGTGATTTTATTATAGTCTATATAGATGATATTCTAATATTTTCTAAAAGTATCGAATTATGTTTTAAACATTTTGACATTTTTAAGAAAATCATCATTCAAAATGGTTTGGTTATTATAGACCAAAAATATCAGTTTTCCAAACTAAAGTAAGATTTTTTGGACATAATATTGAAAAAGGAAGAATAGTTCCTATAAATAGAAGTATTAAATTTGCATCAAAATTTCCTGTTGGTATTACTGATAAAACTCAATTACAAAGATTTTTAGGAAGTTTAAATTATATATCTCCATATTACAAAAATCTTGTTGAAGATACCGCTATTTTATATGATATATTGAAAAAGGTTCCTAAACCATGGAATGAAAATCATGCTAAGGCAATTAAAATAATTAAACAAAATGTAAATAATCTCCCATGTTTAATGCTTGCAACTCCTAATTGGGAAAAAAAATATTGAAACAACTGCTTCTAACATTGGTTATGGAGGAATATTAAATCAAATATCTCTTCATAATAAATATGATATCTTGTTAGATTTCATTCAGGAAAATGGAATAACAACCAAAAGAATTATGCTATTGTTGCTAAAGAAATTTTAGCAATTGTAAAATGTGTTTTGAAATTCCAAGATGATTTATGTAATCAAAAGTTTTTAATAAAAACAGATTGTCAATTCGGTAAATTTATGTTTCAAAAAGATTTTAAGCATGATATATGTGAAATGACCCGATTTTTCCTTGCATTTTTTATGTTGCCTATATATATTATTTGATGCTTAAATGTATATAATTTAAATGTTTGTATGATTAATCTATGCATATTATGTGATGTTTTCTTGCAATAAATATTTGCCTATTTCTATTTACAACATGCATAATTATTGAAATTATTTTCCTACTTTATTTAGCAATCATAAAATGCATAAATTTCAAAAATACATATGTATATATATACATACAGACGACTATATATATATATATAAATATAGGGTTAGGGTATTTTCTATAAACATCTTGTTAATGTCATGTGTCATTTTCATACTATAATAATTATTTTTAAATACTAGGACATAAGACCATGATATATATAAAATATTTTTCATTTTATATGAATATATATTGAAATATATATAAATATATAAAATTATGTTTTATTTTTTAGGTATTATTCATAGTAAAATTCGAATAATTATATAAAAATATCCTATTTATAAAGAGGATGGGGGGGTGGAAGGGAATGAATTGGGCATATATATATATATATATAAAATAAATATACGAGTGTATATTATTTCTTGCTCTCCAATTTTTCCTAGCATTTAATGTATATTCACACCTCTAAGTTTGCTTCTAGATATGTATATACATGTAAGGTTTATATTAAACAAGAATATGAGTTATGCATTTAGACTCACTCTTAAGCTAGAATTAGGCATTGTGTTGTAAAGGGTGTAATAATTGGAAAATGATCTAATTATATAATAATTCTATTTCTTTCTCTTAATATTTATAAGTATACATTACATTACAAAAAATACAAGATCACTACACACACACACACTCAAAGCTCACAGCACACACACTCACACTCTTGCACTTGTTTTGCTTGATTTCACTATAATTCTCTAACACTGCTTTATATTTACACTACTTCAAAAAAAAAAAAAAAAGGAGGAAAAAGTTAGAAAATGTTGAAATCTTGCCTAGTTCATGAGTTAGTCAATTATGATAGCTCTTTATTCTTCTCTACTAGATCCTAAGATGTGACTACAAGTTAGTTACTATCAAGGTTCTAGTTGTATAGATATATTAATGCATATATTGATTCTAGTTGTATTTATATGTTGATGCATTTATGATACTAAATGCTTAGGAAGTAGGGATTTCTTCAAGTGCATAAGTGAGTTTAGTCTTGCATTTTGGTGCTATAAAATGATGAGAAAGCATGTTTTATGTGTAGTTATGCTTTAGAAGAAAGCATGTTTCTATGTGTAACTATGCTTCATGTTCATAAAATGAGTACGAAAGCATGTATAGTTACCAGTTTCATATATGTTTTAGTAAGTTATAGGTTGAAAATTATGAAAGTGAGATTATGCTTTATATAAGATTATGTAAAATTATGTGAGATCTATGAAAATTTACATGTGCATACCGGGCTCAAAAGTGATAGGGGTGGATGTGGTTGAGTTCGGTCGGGTGGCAACGAGCTTACCGATCTTAAAATGGTTCTCAACTCTCCATCGTTCTCTAATCCCTCCTTGCATGGACGGAGAGTTCTATGTACTGAAGTGGGTCGTAGGAATTCGGCATATGTCCGGGATATGACCACTGACGTGTTTTGGTTGGAATAGGGTGTGGCGAATGCAAATGGAAAATGACGGCACGATGAGATAAGGTAGCCACATAGATGTGGAAAAGGTAGAAATGTGAAAATTACATGACTATATGCTTGAATGATTATGTGACATTATGCTCATCTTTCACACACGCACCTCATGTAATTATGTAAGATTTCTACTCAGCATATATGTTGATGTTTTCTTTATATGATATTTTAGCCAGAAATTAGGCGAAAATTGCAAACGAAAACGACGAAGAGGGATGATTAGAAGCTTTTGGTTAATTATGTGTAGTCGGAATTTTGTATTTACGAATACGTAATAAGTGACTTATATGTAAACTTTAGTTTTTTTAATAAAATCATTAGTTGTATGTTTTCTTAAAATTAGTGTGCTTTCTTAATCAAATTAGTGAGAAGTTTCAGGTCGTCACATGATGTTTCAAAACAAATATTTGTTAGATGGCAATCTCATTTTGAAATACAATATAAGAAAGGGAAAGATAATAGCCTTCCTGACTTTCTCACTCATGAATTCTTACAGAATGGGCGATAATTTGTCAAATAAGCAGGGAGATCATAATCCCCCTCTAAGGGGACCCCCCTTGACTTGGGATTTATAATCCTACCAATAGACTAGCTAATGCTAATTGTTTTGGTGTTCCCAAAATGATCTATTTTTCCAGAAGAATTGATAGAGAAATTAAGAGTCTTCAGTACATTTTGACAGTTGTTGATAATGAAGATACGATTGATAATATCAATCATATGACTAGTCATTATAAAGACTTATCAAGAAGGATTAAACTTAAACTCAATGAGCTTATAGCTTAATTCTCTGTTATTAAAGGAATGATTCCACGAGGAATAGGGAATTTTCGTCCCAATATAGGAGGAAAAGGAAAACAATTCTTGTTCCAAATGGGACAGAGAAGATTATATGGTGATAATATTGCATCATCCTCAAGAAATATTCCAAAGAATAACGATGATCCTATGGACAAGGAATTCATGGAATTTCTTGAGAAGAAACAACAGGAGAACAATACTCCTTCGTATGCAAAAGTGGCTATTGAGGAAGAGCATGATGATTCCTCTATTTATGAACAAAATGCTAACGATGAGTTAATAATACTTCTTGAGAATAGAGATTTGCAATGGAAAGAAGAACCATGGACCTTAATGCAAAGGTATTTAGATACAATATCATATACTGGAGGTTTTTATAAATAGAGAATAAATTGTGAATACATTCTCATAATTGAAAATCACGCACGCGCACACACACACACAGAGATATATATATTTAATTATAAAAAAAGAATATATATATATATATATATAAATACATATATATGTATATGTACATGAGTGAGTCTTGTTAGTAGGAATATGAACATAAATTTAAT